>LR994553.1:5890000-6240000 GCA_905187585.1 Cyaniris semiargus
ACAAAACATCGTCGTTTAACTATATACTTTTGACGACCTCTGTGGCTCAGTTGGTGGGCTGTTGGTAGTTTAAGCCCGGGGTCGCGGGTTCGAATCCCGCCGATGGAACAAAAAGTTTTCAAAGTTCCTGGGTCATGGATGTATATTAAATATGTGTATCATATATTAAAATTTTTAAATATATGTATAGTATAAAAGTATTAAATATATTTCCGTTGTCTGGTACCCGTAAGTCCATCAGGTACTTACCACGGGGCCAGACTAAAGTGGTGTGAAGCGTCCATAGATATATAGATATATATATCGTCGTTTTATGCAGATGTTAAGTAAATATTTTTATAAGAAAAGAGGTTATCAATATCTTATGTGCCCCTCAATATGATAAAATGACTTCTTCGACAGAATTAAAAACATCAACAATTGATGTCAAGTTACTTAATTTAAGAAAACAGTCCTAAGAAAACGGCGAGTAACCCAAAGTAATTACAAGGACATTAAAGTTAAGGGGGAATTAATTTCTGGGTCGCCAATTTTCATTACGGTTGAGAAGTTCGTGGGCCAGGGTAGAGCTTGGAATCTGGCCAACCGGACAAACTCCAGGTTTGTTTAACTTCATTGAATGCTGAAAAACTCACTGACTTTACGCAGTTTAAAGCGGTATTATTTTGATTCTTTAAATTTCGGAAATATGAAACATTATACATAGATGACATTGACAAGCGTGTGGTCAGCTGTCTCTGAAGTGACATTTCAGGTACCGTTCCAATCAACGCGGCAAGCAACCACGACCGCCAAACATTCAAATAAAATGCCACTTTATGACATAGGATATAGGTTTCATTTTGGTCTATGCCACTACAAAGCAGCGGGCAGTCGTAAGACCCATGTCTTACCAATTTAATGAAGAGTTTGACAGATAATGTATGGGGCTTATGTCAAAATTTTGAATTAATTACATTTAAGTAAATTGTGAGTGCGGCAGTAAGAATTTTATTTTAATGAAGCCGCATTGAGAATCCCGTCTGTATCGTCACGGATTTGGCGAACGAAATGTAATTTCAGGACGCGAAAACATAAAAAGCTTTGTGAAATTCTCAAGGATATTTCTGGAAAAATATGTCAAAAGTAATTCAAATCTGGGCTCGTTTCGGAATCACTTAATATTGCGGGCGGCTCGCGGCCTCCCCGGCTTTTACAAGGGATCAACATAGCTTCTGAATAACTGAAATCTTACACGAACTTGCTTCAGCCTCGCAAATCCCAAGATGTTGGGGAACACTTTATACTGAACCACTCATTCAGTGACAAGATTTCGAAGTGTTTAGGGTTTATACAAGGACCTTAGACGACATTGTCACGGGGCTGCATGCGAAGCAACTGCCGCTTAATGACACCAGAGTTTTCGTTTCGGCTACGTGTGTATATTAATTAAATTGTATTTGAATTTTTATACCGACGTCTTAGGGTCAATAAAGTAAATGTCGAGGTAATTCAACTCTGAACGCACTGTACTAATGATGTGTTGTTGAGAATCGGACGTGTAAGAGGGATGGAACTTTCCTAACGAGAATAGTTTAATGAAAGGTCGGGCAAGTAGAAAATATAGGTGAATTGATTTGAGCTGGCGCCTACAACCTATTTCGTAGCCGCGTGTAGCTTCATTCTTATTCATAGAGACTACTATCACACAAAAATAATACCATAATCTACAAGGGCGTGGGCGTACCCAGGATATCAGCTAGGGGGGGGGGGGGGGGGGGCAGCTCATACCTGTTTCGAGAAGGTATATTGAAACAAAAAATCATGAAAATTTACTTTTTTAATCTAACTGAAAAGCTATTTTGTTTCCCACACTTCATTTTGCTCAGAGTAGGTAACACGTTTCTAATTCCCAGTTGCCAGGAAAATTGACGTTTATTTTATCTTCTAGGGGTGGGCAGCTGCCCCCCCCCCTGCCCCTACCTGGATACGCCCATGATAATCTATACATTAATACGCGAGCGAATAACTTTGGACCCCTTTTTACGAAAAATTCGGACACGTAGGAGCATGAAATTTCGCACAGTGATAGTTTATATGGAGAAGGAGTGCATCGAGCCAATATTGTTTTAAAATTATGCTTTTATCATACATTATAATTTCATAAATAAAACATTACACACACTACAATGTGCACACTACCATCTTTTTGAATGAAAAGCCTGTACATACGAATTATACTCTTTGGTTTGTGGTTGAAGTCTGTTATCAAATTGACATTGGATAGTAGTTTTTTTTATTGAATCTCAAACACTGTTACATAGTAATACCACTTGTGTTAAAAATTTCGACATAATAATGTCATTACGATCGTGTTTAGCACACAAGTTAATAATAATTATAATGACAATTTAACAAACGAACGAAAGGATGTTAGTGAATAATTATTGTTAGCACATAAATGTTTGCTTTTAGGTATTACCGAATACAACTCTATCAATAATAATAATTAACACGTTGTTTAATATATTGTCAGGGAAAATAAACATCACGTGTACAAACATGTTTGATGAATAAAGTGTTAAACTATTTACTAGTGGTGACATAGTAATATGCACAATACATAATCTGTCAAAATAAAATAGTCGCGGACTTTGAGTACGGACTCAAAGACGATTTAATAACAGTTAGGTAATTGATATTCGTCTCTGAGTGCGGCAGTTACCTACTTATTAATTACCTAGATTGTGGAGGGGGTATATTCTTCTGGGGCCGCGCATGTAGAGTATTATATATTGTAGCATACTGCATAGTATTTAGCTATTGCACAGCTTATATCGCGAGCTTTGAGCGCGGCGACTAAAATCAAGAAATTCCGTAACGAAAATAAACCTATCCCCCCCCCCACTCCGACCGACGCGACGCGACGGTCAGTGTGGCGTTGCCAGACTTCGACACGATGTTTGTGTGTGTGCGACTAGACGTATGCGAATTATAATTGCATAAGTTAATAAAAATTCTGTGCAATAGCTTTACCGCGGCAGTCCCCGAGTGCCACACGTATTTTGATAATATTATTAAGGGGCGTCCATTGATCGCGTGAGGTATTTTTGAGGACATTTTGACCCCCTCTCCCCCCTTGGTGAGATTCAAAGATTCCCCCCTCCCCTAATCTCACGCGAGTTTTCAAAATCTGTTTTGGCTGTAAAAGTGTTGATTTATTATTGAATGATGATCTCCAGATTTGGCCATATTCTAAAAATAATTTTTCACATAACTTAACAGTTTTTTGCTGGAAAAAATTACGTGATATTTGCTACGACCCCTCCCCCTAAGTGAGATTTGGAAAGATTTAGCTCGACCCCCTCCTCCTCTAGAACACCTCACGTAATTAATAGACGCCCCTTACCTATGAATTATGATAGAAACAAAATAACACTTGTTTTTTAATACTTAGGTTAGAAGTATCATTATTCTATGAGCTTCCGCCCTCATTCGTTTCTTGTCTCGTTTCTTTTTAAACTTTGATTTTATTGGTATTAATAAAAAAAGTACCTCGTCGCTCGTACTACTTACCTCGTTCTCTTTTCTCTCACATTGCTCTATCCTTTCCTACATAATACATACACAATTTTTATTAGGTACTTGGTCACCATTATTACCACTTAAAGGCATAAAGACGATCCCCGTAGCGCAAACGAAAATTATTTTGCCGCAATAGACTGACATTTAGCAAAATCTTCGGACAAACGACTCCAAATAAATGAGTCGCCCAAAACGTAACAATAAAACTGTAAAGTTACTGACTCAATATAATTTGACGATAGTTTAATAGACGCCGGACCTCCAACCGCTTAAAATTTCTACCCTTTGTTCTGTAAATGGGTAATTTGGGACGTAAAATATTTATTTGCAGTAAAATATCGGGTCCGACCCGCAACATTAACATTGGACCCCTAAAGTTTGGCTAAACAGTTCAGTTATTCGTGGTCCGGGGTCGATAACTAGCTTTTGTTAAACAAAGTAGTTTTAATATAATAAGTAACGCAGAAACTAGGAGTCAATCTGAAAAAACATTAAATACCTTTTCGTACCTACGACCTGTTGTAAAGCATCTTTTACTTTCATGGCATAAGCTGTAACATAACCGGCGCAGGCCCGAGTCAAGAAATGGCGCCTGGACTGGCTGCTCTGTTCATCCTTAATAACGATTTACTTACTTACTAACGATTAGTAGTGTAATAATATCTATGGACGCTTTACACCACGTCAGTCTGGCCCCGTGCTAAGTACCTGAAGGACTTGTGTTACGGGTACCAGACAACGGAAATATATTTAATACTTTTATACTATACATATATTTAAGATTTTTACTATATTATGATACATATATTTAATACACATCCATGACCCAGGAACTTTTTGAAAACTTTTTGTTCCGTCGGCAGGATTCGAACCCGCGACCCTCGGCTTGAGCTACCAACAGCCAACCAACTGAGCCACAGAGGTCGTCAAAATATATAAAATAATTAGTAAAGACTAGTATCAATACAACTTAAAAAAATTATGACTCTCATAATAACAATTCTGATACTCATTCACTCAAAGCTTGCTAATTAAAATGTTTGCCTGTGATATATTTTATAAAAGCTATTATTTAAGATTTTCATTATAATTAAGCGTTTCTTTAATTAAATTAATATTATGATAATATTATACTTTCCTGAATCGTAATTTTGATTAAGTATTTTAATAATACCCGAAACTTTTATGACTAAATCCACTTTTTTTCTAATTGACGTTAAACAGTCGATAAAATTTCTAGAATAAAAAAAATACTTCTCGAGTTAAATCTGTTAACCGACGATATGCAAAGATACTTAGCGAACGCCGAACTTCGCGGGAAAAATCCATTTAGAAAGTCACTAAACTCTAAAATTCGCTGACAAAACTCCTAACGCGCCGAGCCGACATCTACTGATTACAAAGTTTCAACAGAGTGATGCCGAGAAAGATTTTTAATGAATATTAATTCCCTTCCTGAAACAAAGTTTGTTTTCGGTCAGGAATCGGTAATCGCTTCGTTGTCCGTTTCGCAGCAAACTTGAACCTTCCTAAAGTTAAAAAAGGTTTTGCCGTTTTTGCATTTCCAGTTAAGTGTCAAAGTTTTAGATATTTTTGGAGCGTACTCACTCACCCGCTAACTTTTCGACTCGGTGTTGAACTTGTATTTCACTGTCGAGAATTTTTCATTATTTACATCTAACGTATTTTTGCATATATTTTCCAATTGTTAGTAGTAACTAGCAACAATACAAAATAATTCATTTATTCATTCAATTATTCATTAGTATACAAAGAGTCATTTTGCTACGCGAGTTTAGCGAGTTCGCTGATATCGGAATTGTCCGTTTTATTTGGGGATTAAGCTAAGTCGAGTACAGCGATAGTTGGCCACCGGGGGTTGCTGGGATTTGTGGCGAAGGAGCCCGCTCCCGGGATTTTGTTCTTAATTAGAATTCGCCTTGACCGAAATTGATGTCAAAGTTAATGCCGGCATCGGCTGCCTCGAACGCATTAATTAAAACAATTTGTTTTGACTCTAAACTTTTAAGGCGCGGCTTAACTGTACAACTTTTAATTATAGCCGCGGCTAACTTTTCAAAATATGGATCGTAAATAGTTGAATTTATAATTATAGCGATAGGCGAATAATTTTGTGAAAGTATTGTGCAAAATAATTACAAGTAAAATTGTTTTTCTTTTAACTTTTTACACGGAACGAGAAGGTTTTACATAAATAAATCGTCCTGCAGTGATACAAAGGAAACAAATCAGATGTTTCTTTCGCTACAAAGCTCCATCAGCTTTATAAGGGTAATTAGAAAAACTCTTTAAAAAAATGAAGAAAGTTTTCGGTCTTGATAAAATAAACTCCGTGTAATAGTTAGCGAAGATTCCTATTGTCCTGAGGATTAAAGCGAGTCGAGGGAAATATGCACAATGGGCGCCGGTTTTCGATGCACAATGCTCCCACATTTCATCTCTGAAAACAACGGGACCCTAGATACAATTTATATTATGAATTGGATTAAGTATTTAGTATTATTTAGGATTAAGTATTAAGTATTTAGTAATTGGAATAAGTAAGTAGGACGGCCCCCTTTATGCTTAAGTACCTTTAATTTTCTTCTTCGAGATCATGATGATGACTTATTATGATATTAATGACATAAAAAGCTAAGACTTAATTGAGGCTAACGGACATTGAATACATTTTGTTAAGGCCAAGACACAAATGTTTAGAACATATGGCAAAGAATGTCCTAAGTTTTAGTTTCTTACGCTACTCCTGGTATTTGAACACTAATTATTTCCAGTCACGAAAATAAAGATACCTCTAGAATTGCTAGATAATTTTGTCTCTAAAATAGAAATCCTAAACCAAATAACTGATGCTCGTACACGGAAAGTCGATTATATAATTTGGTAGCACAGCAGTTTGCATTTCTAACTTTATCTCATACCTACTCGTCTTATTTTGCTTGCAGCTGCGAGCGGTAAAACCATTTAACATTTACAGGATAACGAAACCTTTTAGCATTATACATTTAAGCGGCGGTTTTTATCGAATCGGTTTATTTTAGAATTGAAAATGAGTTATTTGCAATTCTGCAGTTTTTACCGCGATGCAATCGCGTTACGCGCATCACAGCGGATCGGGGATCGCCTTAATTAGAGAATACGTTAACATAATTTAGAATTAAAACTCCTTTGCGTTAAATTCTTGTTATTTTTACTAAGACACAAATGTTTACTACGTTGTACGCAGTAGCAAACCGCACCAATGTTGTTGTTTCATCCTAAATACTGTATGTCACAAGAATATTAGGCTTTTTTTTTACTGAAAAGTCAATAGAAATACAGTTTATTAGCAGTCAATGTTGGAAAGGCCGACTTTGAATTTTATGTATAAAAGTTTTTATTAGAACACGATGTCTTCTACTATATTTTAGACACGAAAAAAGGTTAGACTGCAGACAGGACTAAGGTAAGACTGCATACGTAGATAAAGTATGTAATTTTTAAAACTCAAGTAGTGTTTATGCGTGCAATTCGAAAAGACGAAAACGCTACAAATCGATTTTCACAAAAGCCTTGTCGATAGTAAGTTATAAGTAAAATAATATTAAGACCTTTTATATACGTTACGTACAACTAACGCGACCAAATAATATTATGGTATATTATGCTACTATATAATATATACCATAAACAACATATTTCCATTAATCGAATAGAACCTTTAATCTTTTCCGAGAGTAAAACTGCCCAATATAATAATATTATTTTGGAGTAAGATGGGAACAAAATAATTATTACCATGTTACTCTCGAATCGGTAAAAATAATATTTCTTAACTCATGAAAAGGGTCGATACTATGAAATGTTTCTGTAATTTTTCAAACAGCTAAAAATAAAAGCATCGATTAAAAATCGCATAATAAACACTAGAATATGGGAGTATGCACGGCGTATGTATTATATACACAATAGAATACGTATGTATCTATTTTTGTGTTGTCGTCATAAATGTTTTGAGTGTATTTTGTGTGGTAACATGAGTTTTTCTAAGCACGAATGCGTGGAGTCAGCTGTAGACTGTAGTACTCAGTAGCGTGTGTTGTTGTGATATAATTTTGAGCGCGCATTACAAAGGATTTACATATTATCATGTCAGAGACAGACAGCCGCGAGAATTAGCATATTCAATACGAATTATCATCCGTCTTATTATCTGAAATATGTCTGTCGGCAAACATGTTCTGTCGCTCGAACAATATTGTTGGGCATAATGAAATGCCTAATGATTACTGTGTACAGCAAACATTGGGAGTTTGAACAGATTTTATTAGATGTATGCAAATATAGCGGTTATGGAGGATCATTTATAAACCTAAAGATCATAGTCAGGGATCCCTAGAACATTTTTTTTTTATTACTATATCAAGCTAATTTTTTGTGAGTAGCTTCATTTTGATTAGACAAACAACAATTTTATCTGCGAACAATCTCGAAAGTGGTAGCTAACAGAGATAGAAAGGATTTCATACTTTGATTTGATGGTCAACCAAGTTTTGTTGATTACAGAGTTAGTCGAGCGTGATGACGTATTATATTGACGTACACAGTAAATTTTATTGTTTCTAACTACCCGTACACTATGAATAAGTGGAATTTGTAAAAAAGCGGTCACGAAAAATCGCCCGCAATAACTTACAGCCGATGTGAGATTGCTGTTCATTAGAAGACGGAATGCAGTGGTCTAAACAACAAACAAAGAACCGCTCTTCGAGCAACTGAGACGCTCGAATGGGTGTGTAGTGCATGTCGCCTCTCGTCAACTCGAAGAACATCATTTCTATCAGCTGAAGAAGATGAGGACGAAGACGAAGATGAAGTTAAGTCCGACACCATGTCTGGGGTTGATGTAAAGAAAATGCTGGATAATATAAGCAAAGAAGTTCATAAAATTGTAACGAAGGAGTTGGAGCAAATAATAAAATCAATGCAACATATAAGTGATAAATTTGATGAATACGAAGAACATATTTCTGCAACATCTGAAAAAATAAAAATACTAGAACGTAAACAAGTGGCACTAAAAAATCAATGCACCCACCTAGAAACAAAAATGGCTTCTTTGGAACAACGTCTAGAATTGGGGGAACAGTCGGCGTTGGTAAACTGCATTGAAATTGCCGGAATACCGACCCAAAATAATGAGGATGTGAACAAACTGGTAAAAATAGTAGCTAACTTAGTACAAATGGGCACCGAGGATAAAACCCAAATACAAGTTGCACGACGCCTACCCGCACGAAAAGGAAAAAATGGTGCTATTTTGGTGCAGTTACATGACCAGGAACGAAAAACTCAATGGATAACCGCTGGCCGAATCGCAAGACTTACCGCTTCCTGTGTGCTGCCTAACTTATCTGGAGAGATTGCAGCCGAACCCATCTACATCCGAGAAGCACTCACCCCACGTACCAAGTATATTTAGTCTAAGGCCAAACAAGATCTTAAGGAAACAAAGAAATTTAAATTTGTATGGTGCAAATATGGTAAAGTTTTTACTAGGAAATCAGAATCAGTTAAAACTGTTTGGATTAGGTGTGACAAAGACATATAATCTGTTGCTTCCTAAATATTTTATCATATTTCTTAATTTAGTAACATTAATATTTAAAACTACATATTTTTATGGATAGCCACTATTTATCTAGTAATTGTAATGAACTATTTAATTGCACTGATATTCTTAACTTTACTTAACAGATATGTAAGAAAAATTGTAATAACCTTCTATGTATTCACACTAATATAAATTCCCTAACTAAACACTTTAGTGAATTAGAACAAATAGTTTTGACCCAATGTAAACCTCAAATAGATATCATTGTTATCACCGAAGCTAATATCTCGTGTAAAATAAGTTATTTCTTCCAATTAAAATACTATACAATGCACACCCTACTTCGAAAAAACAAAAAAGGTGGAGGTATAGTGATTTATGTTCATAATAAACACAAATTCAAGCAGATTAAAGCAGCAACTGTACACTTTGAATGCCTCATCGGCAATATCGAAACATCTACGAATTATAAATTCACTATTTGTGTAGTGTATAGACCTCCAAAAGAACACAAACACTCATTTATTTCCGAATTAGACCGTTTTTTATCATGTAATTCGAACCTAGACCTAATTGTTATCGGCGATACAAACATAGACACTAAATTAAACATTCCTGTAACGAGGGCATACGTAAACATGGCGAGCCAGCACGGTCTGGTAAGTGGAATCTCAGATTTTACAAGAATCGAACAAAGAATGAATATTGTCACTAAATCGTGTATAGATCATATACTTGTGGGATCCCGCTTACGAGATGTTCACTGCGCTGCGCTCTGTACAAAATTGGCAGACCATAGAATGATTGCAATATGCATAACACAGGAACAGTTTATACAGGATGCTCCCTCATTTTTACCTAGAATAAATAAAATTAAACTAAAAGAACACCTTCAGAATATTACGTTTGAGTCCTATAAATCATTAGATTCGCCTGTAGATATTTATAATTTGTTGAATACAAAATTGTTAGAATGTTATAAAAAATCCACATATCTTAGTAAATCCTCTAGTTCGAAGAGAAATAAAGAACCATGGGTGTTAGGGAAAGATTTGAGAGCGTGTAAAAAAGGGATAATTTATTTAAGGAATGGTTAAAGAATACTCAGGATAGTACAAAAAGGTTAGAATATAATAAGCAAAGAAACAAAACAAATAAATTAGTACAAAAACAGAAAAATATATACTACAAGAATAAAATATATAATAGCAAAGTTAATATACGAGAACTATGGAAGATTTTAAATGAAATTACAGGCAAAATATCAACTTCTATTATTGGACATATAATAAATTCTTTTAAACACCTAAACTCTGAAAAGGAATTTGCTGACTTATTTGCAAAATCGTTTAAAGAGAGTGTTCAAAACATAATACCTAATTGTGACAGTAAACTGTTAGATCAGAGCTTATACCGAAGACCGATTAACAAATCTATGCGTTTCAAAAAAGCCGACTCATTCCAGATTAGGAAAATCATTTTTAGTATGAAAAGTAAAAAAGCTCCGGGGTTAGACGGTATTCGAGTTATAGATCTCAAGCTAATAGAAGACAAAATATCTGGGGTAGTAGCCCACCTAATTAATACTAGCGTTAAATCTGGAATATATCCAAATGCACTTAAAGCTGGGCTAATTAGACCGATCTATAAATACGGTGACCCCAAAGACTGTTCAAAATACCGACCTATAACCATGCTCCCAATTGTAGATAAAATAGTCGAAAAATTTATCACCAAACAAATACATGAATTTTACACAGAACACGAAATAATATCAAAAAATCAATTTGGGTTTCAGGCTGGTAAAAGTACTAATCTGCTGCTGTCGCGTTTCACGGATGAAATTAATCAATATTTAAATGATAAAAAACATGTCCTCATTGTACTAATTGATTACAGTCGGGCATTTGATACGTTACAACATGACACATTTATTGATAAAATAGACGACACGGGAGTTCGTGGTCCCCTTCTAGACTGGAATAAGGATTACCTGAGCAATCGGACCTATCGTGTACGTATCGGTGAAACTCTCAGTGATGAGATTTTGGTGACAGAGGGCACAGCTCAGGGATCTGTCGCTGGACCTCAACACTACACATCCTACGCGAACGACATGAGTAATGGCATAAAGCATTGTTCTGATTATCAATTCGCTGATGACACTTGCTTAGTGGCAGCTGACAGGGATCCAAAGGTAGCTGAAAAGAAACTGCAAACAGACTTTGATTATGTATGCCGCTGGTCGCATGACATGGTGGACTAGTGCTAAATTCTGAAAAAACCAAACTGATACACGTACACTCATCTCACTCTAAAACAGTATCAGAAGTTAAAATAGTCTCACACAACCATTATTGCCTACATGCACAAAATGCAATGTGCACATGTCCGTCCATCCAACAAGTAGAATCACATAAATATCTAGGGCTGATTCTGGACAATAGGTTTAACTGGGATAAACATATAGACGTGGTTTGCGACAAGTTGCGTGCAATCTTAGCAAAGTTCTATATAATTCGAAACCGTATTCCCTTTGATGTTAGGCGAACTTTGTATTTGGCACTTGCAGAGAGCATAATTTCCTACGGATTAAGTAGTTACGGCCGAACGTTTAAAACACACTTGGACAATATTTATAAACTACAAATACGACATTTAAAACTTATTATACCCTACAATGTTAAAACAAAAATTAAAAATGATTTTGACTTATTTCAATACTGCAATATCCTACCTGTTCACATTAACTTTAAATATCAGATACTAAAGGAACAATATTTTAGGCAAGACATTCAGTATCTCAGTAACTCCCACAAGCTAACCAGGAAAGTCACAAATAAAATGTTAATACCGCCCAAATTTATAAACTTCTATGGTCAGAGAACGTCACAATATCTAATACCCCATCTAATAAATCAGATCCCAACAGATGTTAAGGAAAAAATTACAGTCAAGAACCTACATACAATCATAAAGAATTACCTTTTCGAATCGTATAAAAATACTTACCTTTCAGATCATGTTATACAGGATAACATTATTGCGAACCGGTTGACGAGTTGTTTATTGTGCATGTACTGTGTAGTCAGTAGTGAGCGATGCACCGCGGCCGTGCGCGGCGGTGTGTCGCCTTTCACTTCACCCGTTAACTATGTATGTACTTTGATTGCGTATGCGCTCGACATCCAAGTTTGTATTAAACTAATAGTATTAAATTAATAATTAGATTGTAGGATAGTCGGTAGTTTAATATAAATATGGCACCAGGACAAACCCTTGTCGGGTTTAATGGTGATTCTGTTTAATTATATAATATTTATGTATCTTATGCTTAATAAAAAAAAAAAGAACGATAAAACGGAACCCTAACCATCTGATTTTTTGTATGTTAATAGTTATATAATTTAAGAGTAACATTGTCCTACAAATAGAAAAATCCATATTTTGGGACCATCAAATCAAAGTATGAAATCCTTTCTATCTCTGTTAGCTACCACTTTCGAGATTTGTCGCAGATAAAATTGTTGTTTATCTTATCAAAATGAAGCTACCCACAAAAATTAGCTTGATATCTTGAAAAAAAAAATTGTTCTAGGGATCCTTGACTATCAGTAAATAAAAGTAATGTGCTTAAATATTTTGCCGTGTAAATACTGTCATCTTATCAATTTGTTTCTACGTTTGTTCAGATGTAGCTCCGAACCGCTATTAAAAATGGTTATCCATTTTGTAACAATCGCCTCGAGCGGCACGAAACTTTGGTAGATAATGAAATTTCCATCGGGAAACAATAGCAGAGACCTAAAACAATTACACTTTCATACAAAATAATCTAGTTAGACATCGGCGCTTTGAAACCTTTGCGTCGAAATGGAGGCAGAATAAAAATCTTTATTTTTGCGACTGGACTGTTGGGAATGTGAAAAATACGGACAGGTCAAAATGGGATTTTGTCGCTTCCGACCGTGGGTTTGAAAAAAAGAGGGAAAAAACGACGCGGACGGCTCATATAACTTGTAACAAGCGTACACCATCGCCCAACTTTAAACAGTGAAAATGCTTTTGAATCTTTTGACCGCGAGATTGCAATTTCGCATTTTGCATCATGACTTTTGCGTTAAGTGCACACGAAATGCGGATTCTACCGCAACAGATTTAGAAAATGAGTATTACAATTCCTTGTAAAGGTTGGGTAAAGGCTACGGAGCAAAAACAAACTTTGTTTTTGCTCCGTGGCCTTTACCCATAACAATGGGATCAGTCAGTAGGTACATATAGTATGTATTCAAAATGAACATATTAATAAGAAATTAGTTTTTACTGTTCCACCCTCGTTAGTAAGTATATTTCTGAACTTGTTTTAGAGATAAAAATATTTATGAGTGAATCCAAAGGGAAGACTTTTACCAAAATCGATTGACTATTTTTATGTATAAAACAAGTTTTTTTATTTTTTTATTAAATAAGGGGTCAATCGATTCGTAGCAACAGTCCGGATAACATAGGCTCTATAATTTGAGTATCCGGGTTATTGGAACGAAGTTCCTTATCGCGCGTTGCGCCTTGCGGGGGCTAGACGGAAAAAGTTGTAACGACACTTTTTTATTAGTACCTGCATAGTAGGGGCAGAGGGCGTTGATAGTTTAGTTTTTTTTTATATTGAATCTCAAATACTGTTAGACAAATAATACACGGCCAGTCTGTCATCATTTGACTTAATTAATCTGAGAATCATTTGACTTAATTAATCAGGAATTATGTCTAAAAATAATAAAGTCAATATTTTGACAATAGAATATCAATAGAATTTTTTTTTGAGTGTATACAGATTTTTTGTATATAAGAAATAATAAACTGGAACTTCGTTCCATCCGGGTGTCCCTTGATACCTCTCAAGTTTTTTGTTTTTGTTTTTTATTAGCTTCATGCATGATAACCTAACTGTCCGACAAGAATAGAAATAAAATTAAGCAAAATGAAATCAAGTGTTTACAAAAGGTAAACTATTTCTGTTAATGTTCTCAAAGTCGCATTACATTTGCCCGCGCTTTTAGCCCAAGCTTGAAATGTCTGTTTCTCATTAGTGTTAAAATGTTATAATTTGCCTTTATTTAAAATGCACGAAAGATTTATGTTAAGTGACTTTTTAATTCCTTTTAAAAAAGCTATTTATAATACTGATAAACGACTTTAAAGTTAATTAGGATTATTATTTTTATTTGCAAATAAGTTCACGTGATCTGTTAGAAGTACCTGACATAATATATTATACTTTCGTGTTTATGATATCTACACTATATTAATTTATTATAATATTGTAATAAAGAGGTAAAGTTTGTTTTTTTGTTTGTAGGAGGCAATCTCTGAAAGTACTGGTTCGATTGCAAAAATTTTAACACCGATAGAAAGCTGGTGTGTTCCTGAGTGATGTCACTCAGGAACATTCAGCCTATATAGGTTATAATATTTTAAGCATGAAAAGTTAAATAGTTTTTTTTTTTTTAGAACGAAGTTTCTTATCGCGCGTTGCGAAAGGGAACGGAAAAAATTAAGACCAAAAAGTTGTAATGACACTTTTTGCCACAGACATAGATCAAGATAGATATTAGATACAGCATGTGTATGTACTTCGCGGGACATGCGGTATCTATCTTGATCTATGTCTGTGCTTTTTGCTATAGTTGTAAGCCGTGCGGTAGCGCGTGTTTCTCTCTCTGTCTCTCTTTTTTTTGTTGAGTGTATAAAGGTTTTTTGTACATAAGAAATAACTTCGTTCCAACCGGATGTCCCTTGACATCTCTCAAGTTTTATTTGTTTCAGTTTAAGACCCCTGGCGCCGTCTAAAACTGGATGTTTAGCATATGGGTAGACAATGACTTAGTTTAGGACGCACATAATGATTTTTTTTTCCTGAAATTATGTCGTTCTCAGAATTACTCGCGGGCGAAGCTGCGTGCAAAAACTAGTTATAAATATTACATATACGACTGCGTCACGTCGCGTCTCACTAGGTTTACACCTACCTTTAGGGTGGGTAGGTTTACACCTACCCTTAACCATAGTACGACGTCTTAAATTAATGGGCACAGGGCTGGCTATCGAGCCGTCGAGCGGAACGCGCCCGCGAGATTTATAACATTTGGGTCATTACCCAGTAATTATGTTGATGGCCGGTTACATCGAAGGTTTATTTCTGATTTTATTTCGTTAATGGTTGAGTATTTCACCCTTGAATGTTGCTAGACTTGCTACGCGCTTAATAATCGAACAATACTGATTAGGAGTATTTTAGAAAACATTATTGCTAGCTGACCCGGCAATTTTTGTTTTGCCACAATTGCAAATTATGCATTTAATTTTCACATATATATCTTCTTTTCGAACCACTGTATGAAAAACCCGCATTCAAACACGCCACCTAAGAAATCTAAGTAAGATCTAAAATAATACCTAAGCATAACATAATATGAGGATAAACAAGCGACTTTCTTTGATACCTAATATGTAATTGTAGTGTATTGATAAATAAAGATAGCCACGCCCACTCGTAGTGGGGGTGATATTAGGAGATGGTCGCCCGGGCAGAGCGAGCCTCTCTTCTTCATCATCCACCAGCCGGAGTGGTAGTGCCTAGTGATACAGTATTCTGTGTTTAATTTACTCGCCCTACAAGAGTGCACAAATTCTACAGTAATAATTAAAAAAATCTAAATGTTATTCTTTTATGTGAAAATGCTCAATATGAAAATTCTTTGTTTTATTTTTAAGCTGTATTAAATAACTATGTAGTCAATTCGATTCAGGTCTAAGAGTTCAAGCACCTTTTCATCTCTCATTAAAAATACGAAGCTTTTATAAAACCAGAGGTGATAAAAAGTTCCAACAAGTCGACGGAGACATTTTAATATTCCAATGTTAATTAGATAAAAGAAAAAGTGTCACGAATTAAAGAAACTAATTACCAGCGTAGAAATAGTCGGGGAATATTAGAATCTTTTGTCCCGGGTAAGATAGGTCGGTCGTTATTGTACCTTTTGTTCTGCGAACCACGAAGGAGCACAATGAGATCTCTATTCCGTCTCCATTAGGGGCGATGTTATCGAGCCTTTTAATTATATCTTTTGCTTGCCGTTGGATTAGTGAACTAATCGAATTAGCTGGTCGATTGTGAAAAGTATTATGAAGTGACTAGACGACGCCCGCAACTCCGTTGCGCCAAAATTAGTTTGTCGCGCGGGAACCGTACATTTTTTCGGGATAAAAATTATCCTATGTCCTTTCCCGGGACTCAAAGTATCTCCATGATCAGCAATCGGTCCAGCGTTTGGAGCGAGAAGAGGTAACAGACAGATAGACAGGCACACTTTCACATTTAAAATATTAGTATGGATAAACTTAGCTGTTGACTCTCTCAGTTAGTCGTTACTACTTGTTATGACGATGGATAGATGGACAATTATTTGATCTTGATAACTTTCTTTTCTATGCTGATAAGTAACTTCGAAAACAATTACTCGTTTTTTCCCTAATAATTTGAACAAACTTTGTAACTTACATACTTCATCATCTAGCTTATCATTTTGCTGGTCCTAAAGCCTTTATTTATGCAAAATCCACTTCATCCACTCATGTATTCAAACATTCGTAGGTGAGTTATGAAGCGATAACTTTGAGCTGGAAGCCTAAATGTTTCAGTGGTCATTTGCGATCGATAGTTTCGATCTATCGAAATTGAACAGGTGTGAGCAGATTTCTTAGAAGGGGCGAAGATCCTAAAAGCCACCAGTCCATACCAGTTAATTTTGATGGATCTAAACGAACGCAAAAGTGGACCGCATCCAAATTATATTACACTTACCTATTTTCTATTTAGATTCATAAATTTTGCAGTATGCTTGTACTATTAGTATTATCTTACAGTGAAAAATTACGGTTCCTTTAGAAAACATTTTTTCAGCTTCGATTATGTGAAAAAGCTCTTTTGTGTAAAACTCACTTTCTGAAATAAATCAAAGTATTTTCCAAAGTTTTTTCCCCGAATCAATTAATATCGACGAATATTATTAACGTTTTCCGAGAAAATATTATTATTGGGTACGATTGAGTATGGATTGTGCTAAAAACAGATTAAGCTTTAATGTGAAAGGTTATGTGAATTACCACGTTAAAACCACATATAGGTGGTATCTAACCGGGAGCAATCGGCTCATAATCCAGCATTAAATCAGTGAAGGAGAATTATCAGGTATATCAATGCGCACTTGTGATGATGCTATGTGCCTTAAACTTCTTACATCAATTAAATTACGCGAATGTTTGCAAATACTATGTTATATGCAACATTTAGGCTCGATTTATAAAGACTAGATTTGGCCATAACACAAGTTTTTGCTTAGCATGGGATTAGACGACGTGATGTACGCTACCTAGTTTTTTTATATTATTGTACCTATATTATTGTGTGCTTAGTAAAGAATTTGAATTTGAATTTACGTCCGCGCGAACGAGCGGTTTGGCCGCAACGCAACGAGATCACAAGCAATTGAATGTAACAATTTATTTCAATAGCGGCGCGGTCCCGCCGCTATTTACATACAATTGCTTGTGATCTCGCGGTGGAGCCGCCAAACCGCGCGTTCGCACAGACGCATATAAATGGAGCACGTCAGTCAAGGAAATATAGTAATATATTATGTAACGCTCAAAGTAGAAACTACATGGTTACATTATCCGTGAAAATTTCAGATGAGAAAGCACACTTAAATTTCAAACTCGATACTAGCACAATATATTTAAGTGCAAACATAAGAAAAGTACTAACAGTTTGGCTAAATCATCCGTAGTCTTAACCCTTTATGCGATAAGTTTTCGAATAACGATATTGTACGTCTTAAACTAGTCCTAGATAGGTTTAATGATAATGTCTAAAACGAGGGACGTATGCAGACAGGGCGGAGTAAAAATGACCCGTTCGTACTTTGAATGGTCCATTTTGGTCGAAGTTCTCGAGTGCAGCGCCTCTAGAACAAGCTAGAAGATTATTAATAGCGCCTTCATTACCTTCTTAACGAATTCGAACGGATGGAAATTCTGCAAAGCTTTCGAGCAAATAATTAATTTTTGCGATAGACGTTCGGGCGACCTGGGTTTTGAAAATTTAGTTCATCCACGGATTAATTTTCGAAACCGACGGAACGTTAGCGTTTCAAATTAAAACGCTCCGAATAGTATGCAGACTTCATTAACTTACACCCCTCTGCAGGCTGGTTCTTACCTGTAACAGAATTAAAATTATCAAATTAGTTTAATTATTCTTGTTATCCAGTTAATTATTCAGTTATAAACTGAATAATCTTGTTGAAATATCGCATTAAGCAAAAAATAAATAAACACAAAGTGGTTAGGTCGCTACGTGTCACCCTTTTAGTCCCACGACTGCACCCGAAAATATATTTTAATGAAACGAAGAGTTTAATCGACTCTATATTATTATTGTACAAATATTAAAGAAGTTAAGGTGACGCCTTGATAATTTGGCTGCAGCGATATCGATTTTTCTCACCAATGACTAAAGCTAAGAGATTAAAGTTCATTGTCAGTATTCATCATGTCTTTATCTTTGAATTACCCATAGCATAACACGATTGGTCAACTTTAACACAGAATAATTAATCAAAAATACCTCTATAAAAACAGGGATTCTAATTTTGCCAACAGAGGAGAGTGATTTAAGCTTCCAAAATTTGTACATAGATTAGTTCAAGCATACACTATAATTTGCCCATAGCTTATATGAAATATATTTATGGTTTTTAAATTACGCGACAAAAACCGTTTTGTCGCTTACGCCCTTTCCATTTCTTGCTGTTCCATTTCTTGTTTTCTATGAGACGCCGGCCCGGCCACTCATAGAAAACAAGCGATCTAAAACATATCCAAAACCATTTTTTTTACTTTAACGCGGCGTCACCTTAAGTAATCATTGAATGTTTTGAGTGTCACCGTAAAACATTTTCAGCGAAAAATATAAAAGATTTCGCAAGTATAAGTAATAAAAATAACGAATTTGTCAGCTCAGTTATAAATTTCTAAATTATAGGCCGCGTAATGGGGTTTCGGTGCGTGTTGCTCTCGCAACAGATTTATGCTTCACTACCTTGCCCGAAAATAATTGGATGGCGGTCGAAAAATAAATTGCTAGCCCACGCTCGCCTAGGAATAACCCTTACAATTTGTTATCGAGAATTCCTAAATTATAAAGGCCCTCGACGCCTTATTTACTCTTCACACCGGCCGTGGTTCCTTTTACGTGGTTCTACAAAGAGAATAAGGGTCCTTCGTTTACGAAATGTTTTTGATTTGAACACGGATATGCTCTAAATATAGGCTGTGCCTATTTGTTTACGTATTTTTTTTTCAATTCAGTATTTTTACTATTATACCAGGTATAGCATCATGAGATTTGTTCGCCGTGTGTGTTTGTGTGTGTGTGTGTTTTTTACTTTCACAGTGAACTCTATGTTTGTAGTTTTGTTTTGTTACACCATGGATAGTATAGTATTATAATATACTAGCTTTTGCCCGCGGCTTCGCTCGCGTGAAATTCGAAAATCGCGTAAGCCTGCTTTGGGATCATGATATTTTCCTAAAACCAAAAGTAGCCTATGTTACTCTCCATCCTTTCAACTAAGTCTATGTCAAAAATCAAGTCAATTGGTAGCTTTGTTTGGGCGTGAAGGAAGGACAAACAAACAAATAAACAAACTTACCCATTTATAATCTTAGTATGTAAGTATAGTTAATAGGAAATAGGGTTTACAACTCTAAACGCTATTAATAAGTTACAACTTACACGTTATTCGGTACATAGAGCTTATCTATATTATACAACGTTATTGGTAGTACTGTCTGGGGAAAATACAAATAGGCTATTTGCGTCGCTGATGCGTGAAAGAGCCACATACAGTTGACCATGCGAAAACCAGCTGGTGGACACATCTAACCCTGCAGCACCCAATGTTTGCCCTTGCGCCTTATTTATTGTCATGGCGAAACATACACTTATAGGAAACTGCAAACGTTTAAATTTGAACGGGAAGTTATCGGGTATCAGAGGTATTCGAGGTATAAATACTTGCTCACCAGCACCACACCCCGGTATCACCTCAGCCTCTATAACATTGCGCTGCAGGGCAATCACTCTTTGCCGAGTTCCGTTGCACAATTTGGGCGGACTTAAGTTTCTTAAGAGCATTATAGGCACACCGATTTTAAATATATGATTCAGACAGACAGACAGCCAGACAGACATACAGCGGATGGACGGACGGACGGACAGACAGACAGACAGATAGACAGACAGACAGAATGGAAGAAGACAAATATATCTGCGAAAACCGTATTCAAATCGGATCGGTAGTTTTCGTGTTAAGGAAAAAAGTTTGATACAAAATCTTCCCCCCTCTTCTATCCCCTTAGAGGGGTGGGTAGAAAAAAATTTATTCACCAGATGTTAAGTTGGAAAACACAGTAAAATGTAATAATATGAATAATATGAATGTCCATTAAAGAAAAAAGTTTGATGCAAAATCTGACCCCCTCTTTGGTCCCCTTAGAGGGGTGGGGGGAAAAAATTTAATACACCGGATGTTAAGTTGGAAGAAGACAAATATATCTGCGAAAACCGTATGCCAATCGGATCAGTAGTTTTCGTGTTGAAGAAAAAAGTTTGAAAGATGTAGTGACACCCCCCTACAGATGGGTAATGGAAAAATTTCCGAAATGAAGGAAAAGAAAAAAGAAAAATTTCCAATATATTTTTCCAATTTTTCAAATATTTTTCATATATTTTTCCAAATTGAAATGTCAACCAAGATTATAAAGTAACTATGGGATAACATTTTAAGGCTTTTATTTATTCTTTTTCTTGAAAATTTCTATGATTTGTTGCATAAGCCGGCCCCTAGACGATCAATTGTATTGTGCAATATCACGCTTCAATTTTATTGAACAGTTTATTTGACAATTAGATTGAAGGCGCGCGATGTTAAATATCAACCCTAGACGGTCAATAATATATTACGCAATACGTGATATGGCGCAATAAAATTGCTCGTCTAGTAGGGGCCGCTAAGATTATAGCGTTCATCACCGGTATTAAAGTGCTACAAGGCTTTAAATGAACGTGGACGGGGCGCTGCTGGTAAAGGAGAACTGTCAAAAACATCTCAAATATGGAGTTTTTGTATGATTGCAGCGTCAGTTCCTTTTTTCGCCACGTTCATTTAAAGCCTTGTCGAGCTCTACTACGTAAGCGCAGAGCGCGAACCTTGCTAGATCTGTGATTACTATAGTCGCGTTAGATTTTTTCTGAAAATAATAATTATAGAAAGTTTTTTATTTGCGATAGTGTTTAGAAGAGGTCATAAATAGCTCAAATTCAAAAGCTCGACCAAATCCGACGGGTGCGTTAGGTGCCTACCACACATGCATGCTTGACCACAGTTTTGCTGGCGCATGCTTCTCGCATGAAAAGACGGAAGACTGACTTATCTACCCCACGGCACAGTTATGCATGCGCAAGCCACATTCTTGCCGAGATCGTTGGCGTATAAACAACTTGGCTTGAACACTGAACGTCTAACCACACGCGCAGACAAGTTGGTACACGAAGGCTTGCATGCAGAATTTCAAGCAAGTTTAAAAACCGTCAAGCCAAACTTTGGGGCTTGTGCATACTACCGTTTTACCAACTACACGCACAATGTTCAGTGTACAAGCCGGCATGCGCAAGCAAAACTGTGGTCAAGCATGCACGTGTGGTAGGCGCCTTAGCTGCCATATTGGTTTGAAGGTGCCTATTTTTGACATCTTCTTTATTTTTCATTTTTTTACAAAAATTATAAGATTGTTGCATAATTAATTCTCTACAAGTTTGATTCTTATGTACATTTTTACGAAAGTACTCGTAATTGCAAATAATAATCGGTCAAGAGCGAAGGGTTCCGTACCAATATAGAGCAAAAATAGACCAAAATTGTGTATTTTGTATGGGAGCCCCCCTTGAATTTTTATTTTATTTTGTTTTTAGTAAGTATTTGTTGTTATAGCGGCAACAGAAATTCACAATCTGTGAAAATTCCAACTCTCTAGCTATTACCGTTCTTGAGTTACAGCCTGGAGACAGACAGACGGACAGACAGACATCGAATTCTTAGTAATAGGGTCCCGTTTTTACCCTTTGGGTACGCAACCCTAAAAAAGGCCAATAAAATCTTGTTTGTGGAATGGAAGCCCCATCAAATATTAAATTTATTTTGTTTATAGTAGATACTTATTTGTTTGGAAAAAAATTCCCGTACAACAAACGTGATTTTTTTTGGCCTTTTTTGCTTTTTGCTTATTATTGAGTAATGGCAACTGCTAGGCACTTGAAATTTTTATAAAGTCCTTGGTTATAATATGTTTACTTTAATAATTTATAATAATATTTAAATAAAATAAAAACTTAATGGGGCTGCCATAAAAAATCACAATTTTTGGCCAATTTTTCCCTCTATAACGGTACGGAACCCTTCGTGCGCGAGTCCGACTCACACTTGGCCGATTATTATTGCTCTAGATGAAAAAAAAATCGGCCAACTGCGAGTTGGACTCGTGCACGAAGGGTTCCGTACCATTACAGAGCAAAAATAGGTAAAAATTGTGTTTTTTTTTGTATGGGAGCCCCTCTTAATTATTTATTTTATTTAAATTTTATTATTAACCCTCAAGCCCCATACGGCCCAAGTGGGCCGCGATAACAATAGAATAATAGCATTTCCAAGAATCCGCGATCGAAGGATTAATTCATTAAGCCCCATACGGTCACCGGTGATCGAGACACAATAGAATATTTATTGTGTCTCGTTTTCCCACGATCGACGGGGTTGCAATTTCGATACATAATCTATACTAATATTATATAGCGGAAGAGTTTGTTAGTTAGTTTGTTTGTTGTTTGTTTGAACGCGCTAATCTCAGGAACTACTGGTCCGATTTGAAAAATTCTTTCAGTGTTAGATAGTCTATTTATCGAGGAAGGCTATAGGCTATATTTTATCACGCTAAGACTAATAGGAGCGAAGAAATCGAAGAAAATGTGGAAAAAACGGGGGAAATTATTTGAAAGGGCTTATCTCACGAACTACTAAAGCAATTTTTCTG
This sequence comes from Cyaniris semiargus, assembly GCA_905187585.1. Lineage (NCBI taxonomy): Eukaryota > Metazoa > Arthropoda > Insecta > Lepidoptera > Lycaenidae > Cyaniris > Cyaniris semiargus. Next base: position 5,913,387 of record LR994553.1, read on the forward strand.
TTATTTGGGTCAGATAAGAAGTAGACCACGTGAAGGATCATAGGCTATTTTTTGTAGACTGATTTGTCTGTGAAATATCTAATTTACGCGGGCGAAGCCGCGCGGAACGTCTAGACTCTAGTATATATCTGTACCCCGCGTTCCATTTAGCGTTAAAAACGATCAAAACGCTCAAAATGCCTCCGATTTTAAGCGTTTTGATCGTTTTTAACGCTAAATGGAACGCGGGGGTAGTTTACCTAACTTTGCACATAATTGTTTTTTTAAACAACACCTAAAGCCATTCTTGAGCCTTTGAATTTCAACTTAATAAGAACCATATTTGATAATATCAAATTAAATGTATCACTATTTCATTTAAACTAATAATTTCGATAAAAAAATATTTTTCCATTATTTTTCAATTTTTCTGAAAAATAAATTGAAAAATTTCCAAGCTTTGAAAATTTTCGGAAAATTACCCATCACTACCCCCCGCTTATTATTTTTTGAATATCTTTAATGTACAGAATTTTCGTTTCTACAGTTTTATTATATGTATAGATTATATTGCAAGAGTAATGACCGTGATGCCCGCTGACAAATCGCTATATATGCAGTTTGGCGGGCTGCTAGATTAACATTTATATATTTTTTCAATAAAAACTTTATTATTATTATTATATTATTACCTATTATTATTTCACCCGTCACATAATAAAACACCATATTATAATATGTAAAGATATTTTAAACGATACTTAGAATTTAAAACCCCTAACACGTGGATTCCATTTGGTATGAGGGGATATAGAGATGAGTATTGCGCTTTGAGGCAGCATAAAAACCACGACCCCTATCCGTTGGGACCTCGCAACTTCTCCCCGAAATGCATCACGTGGTCTTATAAACACGTAAAGGGTCCGTGGCATGCTTCCGATATGCAGAAAAGATCATAAGTTGATATTAAATACTATTGTAGACTCTAACAATTTATATAATATAATATAATAATAATATAATATCTATGGACGCTCACACCACGTCAGTCTGGCCCCGTGCTAAGTACCTGAAGGACTTGTGTTACGGGTACCAGACAACGGAAATATATTTAATACTTTTATATTATACATATATTTAAGATTTTTATTATATCATACATATATTTAATACACATCCAAGACCTAGGAACATTGAAAATTTGTTCCGTCGGCGGGATTCGAACCCACGACCCCCGGCTTGCGCTACCAACGCGCCACCAACTGAGCCACAGAGGTCGTCAAAATATCACAAGGACTACGAATAATAAAAACTAAGGAATCGTAACTCCCATACTATTACCGTTTTAAATTTGGTTCCTTTCGATCTGTCATGTAACGTCAGCCTAGTACCGCTCAAGGCCACCTAAATATTGCAAATGTATTGAAATGTGTACCTAAGGTACACTTTTTTGACAAGTATTGTGGAGCATGTTTTTTGACGGAGTTACTTTTCCTTAGTTTTTATTATTCGTAGCACAAAGATAATACTTTAGGGCATGTAATATGAGTCCCCTGTAAAGAGTAAATTTAACAAGTAGCAGCGCTGAAAGAATATTTTTTTACTTTTGTATGGGCAAACACATTATGCTGGGGCACTTACCCATACAAATCACAAAAAAAAACTCTTTCAGGGCTGCTACTTTCACAGTGAACTTTATAGTATAAAGTAACTTTTTAGCACTGCTACTTTCACAGTAAACTATACAGATAGTATTATCTCTTTGTTTTGTGACTCATGTATATTAGAGGTAGATTGCTATATCTCACGCCTACACACCAAATTTCACCTTAATGAGTTAACAGTTTCAGCGTAAAGAAGTAACAGACGGAAGTATAAATTATTATACAGGATGTAACAAATCTAAGTGATAATACTTTAGGGTGTGTATGTGTTCCATGTAGAGAGTTCACTGTGAAAGTAGCAGCGCTGAAAGACCAAATTTTTTTTTCACTTTTGTATGGGAAAACTCGCGACGCTGGTGCGGTTGCCCATACAAAAGTGAACAAAAATGGTCTTTCAGCGCTGCTACTTTCACAGTGAACTAGCAGTTTGTTTGATATCTTACTTATCTATACTAATATTATAAAGCGGAAGAGTTTGTTAGTTTGTTTGTTTGTTTGTTTGAACGCGCTAATCTCAGGAACTACTGGTCCGATTTGAAAAATTCTTTCAGTGTCAGATAGTCCATTTATTGAGGAAGGCTATAGGCTATATTTTATCACGCTAAGACTAATAGGAGCGAAGAAATAGAGGAAAATGTGGAAAAACGGGGGAAAATTATTAGAAAGGGCTTATTTGAACGCGCTAATCTCAGGAACTACTGGTCCGATTTGAAAAATTATGTCAGTGTTAGATAGCCCATTTATCAAGAAAGGCTATAGGCTATATTTTATCACGCTAAGTCTAATATGAGCGAAGAAATAGAAGAAAATGTGGAAAAAACGGGGGAAATTATTTGAAAGGGCTTATCTCACGAACTACTAGAGCAATTTTTCTGTTATTTGGGTCAGATAAGAAGAAGACCACGTAAAGGATCATAGGCTATTTTTGGAGACTGATTTGTCTGTGAAATATCTTATTTGCGCGGGCAAAGCCGCGTGGAACGTCTAGTCTATACTATTCTATACTAATATTATAAAGCGGAAGAGTTTGTTAGTTTGTTTGTTTGTTTCTTGAGGAAGGCTATATGCTATATATTGTCACGCTAAGACTAATAGGAGCGAAGAAACAGAGGAAAACGTAAAAAAAAACGGGGAAAATTATTTAAAAGGGCTTATCTCACGATCTACTGGAGCAATATTTATGTTATTTGGCACAGATAAAAAGTAAATCACGTGAAGGCTCATAGGCTATTTTTTGTGGGCTAATTTGTCTGTGAAATTCCTTATTTATGCGGGCGAAGCCGCGCGGAACGTCTAGTTTGATTTGAATAGAGGCTTTACATATTGTACACGTGTGACTGAGCCGAACAACGCCATTTTTCAGAAGATATCATCATTATCTATAACACTCGTAAATATTGAAGTAGGGGTTGGTTTTTATTGGACGGATACATTTTTCAATTCGCATAAAGTATTGCTCGATAAAAATATTATGATATTTGCGTAATATTTTTCGACGTTTCCACTTAGAAATGAAATATAAAACGTTTTAAAAATAATAATAAATTTCCGCTTGTCCAGTAAACATATTTTTTGAACGTGGTCTATTGAGCACAAATATTATAGCCTTATATTTTATTAATAGTTTCACACTTTACTCTCTTGACTTTAGACTATATTATAAAATAAAAAAAAACATGAACTATATACTACTACTAATTATAATCTTATTTAGTGGCGTCGCCTCAGTCAGGTCGATGTACAATTTTTCAGCTATCGTATAATATACATACCGACTTACTCAGAAAACTTTATATAGATGAAGTCATGATTGTGGCTCTAGTTGCTTCGTCATAAAGATTTGTAATTAATATTTATTTCTTTGGCTGGCCAACTATAATCCTTTAGGGTGTGTATAAGTTCCCTGTATAGAGTTTACTGTGAAAGTAGTAGCGCTGGGGTCCTGCCCATACAAATCACTTTTACAGTAAGCTCTTTATAATATATACACGCTATAAAATATTAAAACTTTGTTTTGTGAAATCCTGTATAATCTAGAATCTAGATCTACACTGATATAGAACTCAACTTGTAATGGGATCTGCGGGCACTTTTAGAGATATTGAATCATAATTGTGGAGGACGGACGATTGTAATCAACGGCTAAGCGGATTACGACGGCATTGTCGCCGCAACAGTTTGATTGCTTAAAGGCTGTGTCCTAGATCGTTGATACTAAAGCCAAACCAGATGAAGTAGAAACAATTTGCTCTTTGTCTATAGAAGCGACTAAGTGGTCACTAAGTTTAAGTACTTAACATCAATACTATATACTTATACTATAATTTTATAAATGCGAAAGTGTGTCTGTCTGTCTGTTACCTCTTCACGCTCAAACCGCTGAACCGATTTTGCTGAAATTTAGCATGGAGATACTTTGAGTCCCGAGAAAGGATATAGAATAGTTTTTATCCCGGGAAACGATACGATTCCCGCGCGATAAACGAATTTTGGCGCGACGGAGTTGCGGGCATCATCTAGTTGCATATAAAAGTAAACATGAAAAAATACTTAAAGGCCTACCAATATTATAAAGTCTGTGAAATTGAGTCTGTATTTCTTTACCTCGTAACACGTACGAAACTATGAAGATACTTTGAGTCATGGAAAGGACAAAATATATTTTTATTGCCAAAAAATGTACGGTTCGCAAACGCATATTGACGTAATAAAGTAACAGGCAACATTTAATAATAAATTATCAATATATGTATTTATCTTTCATTGAATAAACGACACGTAGAGGTGGAGCGAAACGTGAAAATGTCCAGCGTGTTTGTTGAAACCGCGTTATTTTTATGGCGAAAGTATTTTAGAATAAACAAATAAATCTAGCACCTAAACGGGGCGTGCATTGTATATCCGGAATATACGGCAGTTAGTAGCGCGATAAATATATAGCTCCGTTAGTTCCGGCTTTTAAGTTATTTGCACAATACACAAAGTGCCATTACTAACGTTTTATTGTTTGCGTATCGACGGAGCCCTGACGGGGTGACCGCAGCCCCGGAGCCCCGAACTTGCTGATTCATCGCTATTCACAGTTCGGGTCAAAAGTTTATTGATGATTGTTTATGAATATTACTTGACTGCGGCATTTAGCAGTACAAAGGTTTTTGAGTGTATTTTACATGTTGTTTGTAAGGTTTATGCTTAATTTAATATTGAAATAAGTAAAAGTGTATAATATTCAATGCTCATTATTAAACATATTAATTCTAGATATTGGCGAAATTTGTTGTGGAAATATTTTTAAACAATTTACAAGGTGAAGAAATGGACGTTTTCGAGCGGAACAAATGAAGTTGCAGAAAATATACTCTAAAATAAAATATTATGCACGTTCATAATATTTAAACTGAATAATAATATTATGCAACAATAAGCTACCTAAGCTAATTATTATTAGGTATTTGACGTATTATTGTAATGTATACTGTAACTTTATAGCAGAGATCGAGAGCGATTATATAGAGGCCCTGAGGGTGCCTGAGGGATCAGCTTAAGCTATTTCGGGACCCGCAACGATATTAATCAGAAGAAAGGGGACGAAGTAGAAACTGTGATTAGATACACAGCTTTGTTCAAAGCCAAGACATTTTCTTTATCGCTTTTTTATAGAATCGCCGATCAAAATGTATGGAATTGACACTAGACGGGTCGAACGTCAAAGTCATGTTAACGAACGCTTATGTCGATTTCATGCATTTTGATCGGCACGTCTATAAAGAAGCGATTAAGAAAAAGTATTGGCTAAAGGGCCAGAAAAATAACAAAGTTAATCGTTTAAACATAATATGCACAACTTTGTTCATTTATAATTTTAAGTCTTTCTTTCTAAAACTAAAGTTTTAAGATATGTACTATTCTAACATTTTTTTTAAACCCGACGCATGATTATGGCCTTAATAACAATAATTATTATATGTATAAGGTAAAACGCCCAATTATTTCCACTTTAAGAGTTCGCATTGCAGAAAGTCTTGTTATTAAAATTTCTAGTCTATACCGTATACAAACAAGAATCTAACTTGCTAATAATAATTTAGAATACCGACATCGTCCAGGCCATTTAGCCGAAACTTTTTCGTTTTCGCTTCGTTATAGAATCGCCGATCAAAATGTATGAAATTGACATGAGACGAGTCAAACGTCAACGTCATACTAACGAACGCTTATGTCAATTCCATACATTTTCATCGGCGATTCTATATCGAAGCGAAAACGAAAAGATTTTGGCACACCCCCCCAGCAGTAGTTTGTCAGTCTGTGTGTTACCTCTTTACGAGTACTTATAGATACTTTTTTTTTTAATGAAATAAGGGGGCAAACGAGCAAACGGGTCACCTGATGGAAAGCAACTTCCGTCGCCCATGGACACTCGGAGCATCAGAAGAGCTGCAGGTGCGTTGCCGGGCTTTTAAGAGGGAATAGGGGAGGGTAGGGATGGGAAGAGAAGGGAATAGGGGCGGGAAAGGAAGGGAATAGGGTAGGGGATTGGGCCTCCGGTAAACTCACTCACTCGGTGAAACACAGCGTAAGCGCTGTTTCACGCCGCTTTTCTGTGAGAACGTGGTATTTCTCCGGTCGAGCCGGCCCATTCGTGCCGAAGCATGGCTCTCCCACGTATATATTACTTTGAGTAATAGGAAAGGACGTGGCACAGATTACTAAATGGTTACTACACGTGGCGTTATTTTTAGGGCAGGTACAGTTTGCCCTTTATAAAGACTACAAAAATCCTCACCTTTTTTTTTTAAGCTTGTTTCTACCTACCAAAGTAGGTATACTTAATGAGTAGATTTTAGTTCAATGCGATTCAGCTTCAGAGGGGAATATCATCGCAATTAAGCCAGTTTCGAAATTGTAAATTCAAATGAGAATTTCCTGCGGACTGCGAACAGCATTACCACTGCAATTAACAGGATAAAGCAAAAATTAAAGTGTATATTACAGTATTATGACATACAGAATCATAAATGAGTATATCAACTCCGGTTTATGCTTGTGAATACTTTTCTTTACTAATTATTCGCAGTAAAATAAACTGAACAGGGTAGATAAACTAAGACATTGTGTATGTTTAATATGGAGTGTCATGTGAAAGTAGCTAACAGAGTTACTTTTGACTTAACTATGTTTCTATGAGAAATGCGCGTCATGAATTTGCCCTTACTTAATTAAAAAAGTGACTTTTTCAGCGCTGCTTATTATTTGATTGTTACTGTCTAGTATTTTGTTACACACTAACTTAATATATTATAGAGGTAATATTCATGCAAAAGTGTAAATAAATATTCTGCAAAAGATGAGCATGCTTATTTTATACAACTCCTGTTTCATTTCAGGATTTAGGAAAGGCTTTTCGCAAATCAGTTCGGTCTACTATTCAAAATGGGTCTAGAGTTGTACAGCTATGCCTGAAAGCAAGTTATCGTATATGTCGTAGGTATAAGGATCCTGTGGGAGGTAAAATGACATTAAACAGTGTAGTGTGGATTGTCAATATCACGTGTGCGTTAGTCCGGGGCATGTTTACACAGTACGTATACAGACGGCTAGCTTCAATCCATCAACAACATTGTTTTTTTGTGTTTGATAGACACATAGAATAACAGAATGGGTATTCGTAGTTTTATCATGTCAAAACCTAAAATATTACGTATTATACGTGATCTGACTTTTTTTTAATGAAATAAGGGGGCAAACGTGCAAACGGGTCACCTGATGGAAAGCAACTACCGTCGCTCATGGACACTCGCAACATCAGAAGAGCTGCAGGTGCATTGCCGGCCTTTTAAGAGGGAATACGCTCTCTTCTTGAAGGTTTGCAGGTCGTATAGGTCCGGAAATACTGCTGGTGACAGCTCGTTCCAGAGTTTTACAGTGCGCGGCAGAAAGTTACGCGAAAAACGCACGGTGGAAGACTGCCACTCATCATGGTGATGAAGATGGTATATTTTTCGCGTGGGACGATGGCGAAAAGTTGCAGGTGGTATGATTCCGAACAATTCCTCAGAGCACTCCCCGTGATACAACCGATAGAGGATGCAGAGTGAAGCTACATCTCGGCGTAATTCCAAGGGGTCCAAGCTGTTTAAAACACTATGGCAGTCAACATTTCGAGCGGCCCTTCGTTGGATACGATCCAGAGGGAGCAGTTGGTATTTTGGCGCCCCTGCCCAGAGATGAGAACAATATTCCATATGAGGCCAAACCTGCGCCTTGTAGAGTTGTAGGCGTTGGTCCGGTCAGTCCGTAGGCTGAAGTACTGTTTCGCTTTCTTATTTACCGCCTATGGTGCGTATACTATTTTTCTCCTCGACAGAGGCGGAAAACGTCAACATCGGTAAGCGCAGCGGGACGAAAGTTGACGTTTTCCGCCCGAATTTGAGTAAATAATATTTTGATAATCAAAAACACAGTCAAGCAAAAAAATAATTAAAAAAATAGTTATAATACCTGGCCCAGGGATTTTTAAGCTTTTTTGGTGATGGAATCCCAAAAAAACTCCCTCAGGCCTCAATTTTAGCATTATTGCCACAACTATAAAGATTCAATCTATCTATCGATTCAACGGAACTCACTCGGAAATCTCTTAAGCCAAGGTAATATTAAAAAACCCTATCGATTTTATAAGCCCTTCCATTCACACAGCTAAGGCGAATCTTATGAAGTCGTTCAAGTACACAAGGCTTTAGGCAAAAGCCTCGCGCAAGGTATTGCATGGCCTCTAACAAATATACTGTATACATCCACATGAAAAAACAGTGTATCTGGTGATCAGTCGAGTAAGAAGCAGATTAGTTAGAGTAATTTGATTTCCGAATTCGTTTTCCGTATTCGGAAATTCGAATGCATGGAATCAGTAGAAAATACATTAATGGCGCACACGTTCGCTTTTTTCTGAACGGAACGAATTCCGCGGCAAGTTTGCCGAAAAATACGAAAGTTTGCGCTTTTGATTGAGCGATTCGGAAATCGAATACGGAAAATGTGTGTATGCGGCCAGCCTAAAAATATTATGTGCATCTCAGGCAAAATATTCAGAAATGCTTTTAAAATCGAGCGTGACATTTTCCTGATCGCATTAATTTTAAAACGCGAAGCATTAAAACGCCAATTACAATCAGATGTTCGGTTACTGAAATTTCATGACCACAATTCATTTTAATTATTATATTGCAATTCGCTTCAGAAGTTAATGAGCGGGCAAATATGTACGACCGTCGAATTGCGGCGCAAGCACTTTCGACTCAACCGTTGCTCATTTCAGGGAAACGCTTAAACACGGAATTTTTAACGTTATAGGATCGGCATACTTGTTTGAAGTTTTCACGCTTAAGGCGAGGACTTATCTCAATTCCAAACGATAATCTTGCACACAACCAAAGACCAAGCGTGTACGCATCGCAATAAGATTCATTTTAGCTTAGCATAAAATTGTAGTTTCTAGGGGCGGATCTTCTCTATTTTTCATGTGTTTTTTAAATATCTTTCTAAATAAATATTAAGAAAAAAGATTATTCGGTTCAGACCTTTTGTAAGTTATTCTTATTAATACTTATATTTCGACGACAAAGAGTTTTGTCGGAGGTGAGTTTGTAAATTAATTACAGCGAAAGTATTATTTTTTATTAAAACGTTTTTGATTTAAGCCCTTTTAAATATTGTGCTCTATATCTCATATTTTTTTACATTTCGTTATTATATTGGAACTAGATAAATCGGGTATCAAGAAATAACAAAATGGGGTTTCAGCCCGCCTTAAATGGATCGAATGTGCTTAGTACTTCAAAATCTGCACATGTACGTGATTCATACAAATGTACGGTAGATATTGTATTAATGAATTAAAAAAAAAATGCACATTTCTCCTTACTTAGTTGATATTTGTTTTATTTATACGAGCTTGTATCTGTTTCTTACCGCTCAATGTTCGAACCGTGTAACCGATTTTATTCAATATTATGTTATGGGGAAATTTTGAATCCAAGGTTTTAGATAAAGTATATACTTTATCTAAAACCTCGGATTCAAAATTTCCCCATAACATAATATTGAATAAAATCGGTATCGGTAAATAATCAATACTTACTTCATTATTGAAGTAAGTATTTATTGTTAAAAATCGAAGCGCGGTGTTTTACAATCGATAATAAATACCAAAGTTGTTTATAATTTACAGTTAGAGATAAATTATTTTAATATATTATCATTTATTAAAAATTGCTCTTTTAGCGCTGCTACTTTCACAGTTAACTCTATGTCTGGGATACATACGCACTCTAAAGTACTATTACTTTGTTTTGTTACATCCTGTATCCTGTTTATCCATTCCGGTGATATTACCTTACAATAATGAAGCCTGGAATAGACGGAGTACATTAAGTCCGCAAGTCTCTCTAAGCTACATTATAACCTGCTCGGCTGAACGTTAATTGCAAGTCTATTTAAAGCTAAGACCTTCAGCGTCGTGGCTGTATAAGACTTCCTAAGATCGGTAAGGATTTCTAAGCATCGTACCAAGACTGTTTAGGAATAGATGGTTATTATCTATACTATAAAGCGAATATTATAAAGCGGAAGAGTTTCTTAGTTAGTTTGTTTGTTTGAACGCGCTAATCTCAGGAACTACTGGTCCGATTTGAAAAATTCTTTCAGTGTTAGATAGTCTATTTATCGAGAAAGGCTATAGACTATATTTTATTACGCTAAGACTAATAGGAGCGAAGAAATAGAGGAAAATGAGGAAAAAACGGGGGGAAATTATTTGAAAGGGCTTATTTGAACGCGCTAATCTCAGGAACTACTGGTTACCAATTTGAAAAATTATTTCAGTGTAAGATAGCCCATTTATGAAGGAAGGCTTTAGGCTATATTTTATCACGCTAAGACATTAGTCTTAGGAGCGAAGAAATAGAAGAAAATGTGGAAGAAACGGGGGAAATTATTTGAAAGCGCTTATCTCACGAACTACTAGAGCAATTTTTCTGTTATTTGGGTCAGATAAGAAGTAGACCACGTGAAGGATCATAGTCTATTTGTTGTAGACTGATTTGTCTGTGAAATATCTAATTTACGCGGGCGAAGCCGCGCGGTACGTCTGGTGGTAAATAATTTGGATTACATCCCTATTAATATTATGAATGCGAATGCATCTGTCTGTCTGTTTATCTGTCGACAGGCAGACGATGTCCGTCTGTCTGTTATAATAATAATAATAATAATAATCGTTTAATTCAGGCAATAGACCCATAAAATAACAAAATACAAGTCAAAAATAATATAAAATAAAATAAAAGTTAAAAAGTGACAAGTTTAAAATTATATAAAATGAAATATAAATTAAAATAAAATAAAATAAGAATACATTTAAAATTTTAAAATCTCAAATTGTCACTTTTGGTTACTGCCACGATGCACCGAGTGGGCTGGGATCGAGTTTTCCGGGCACCCGGCACACACACAAATCCCCTCATGCTTAAATGGCTGATCCGATTTAGGTGAAAAATACCAAAAGGTATGGCGAATTTTGGCGCAACGTAGTTGTGGGCGTCATTTAGTACATTATAACTTCAGATAAATTGATTCAAAGACAGATGACAGATCTTAGGCTAGTTTTAGTGTCACGCGGACCGTCGGGCGTCGGTACGGATCGCTCCGTATAGACCGATCTGTATAAAGCTTTAAGGAGTATGTCATACAGATCGGTCTAAGCGGAGCGATCCGTACCGACGGTCCGCGTGACACTAAAACCAGTCTTATATGGCCAGGTGAATCTTATATGGCATGTCAAGCAAAGGCAACAGATAATTCAAAGTACGTCCGCCATCTTGATGAGAAATGTAGGATTTCAGGGCTAACTGTTCGGAACAGTGAAACTACCTTTAGTTGTCGGGTAGAAGAAACATAATAACTGAGCTTAGTCAAACAGCACAATCTTTGCCCCTAAAAAGGTTGTTTATTGTTTCACGGACTTTTTCGTTGGTACGTCTTAAGGCGAGGACAAACCCCATTTTGTTATTTATTGACTCCCGGTTTACCTAGTTCCAATATAATAACGAAATGTAAAAAATATGAGATATAAAGCACAATATTTAAAAGGTTTTAAACCATAAACATTTTAATAAAACGTAATACTTTGGCTGTAATTAATTTACAAACTCACCTCCGACAAAAATCTTTATCATCGAAATATAAGTATTAAGAAGGATGACATACATTTTATTTTAATAAATTGTTAATGAATCTATATTAAAAAACTTTTAACCGAACATTTTTTTTTCTTAGTATTTATTTCGAAAGATAAAAGATCCGCCCGTCGTAACTACAATTTTATGCTAAGCTAAAATGAATCTTATTGCGATGCGTATGCGTACACGCTTGGCACTCGCGTTCGCAGGGTTATCGTTTTGGAATTGAGGTAAGTGCTCGCCTTAAACTTCTACAACAATTTGATGTAGGTAAAGATGTATTTCTAGATTTGAATTGTAAATTATTTGAAAGGAACTTGTGTTTTAAGAAATATTCACTCTTCATATCATATTATTGTAAGTGCCACATCCAGTAAGTTCTATAATAATTTTAATCATTAAATGTTGTAGAACTTTGAATAGGAATTTTCAGCTTTTTCCAAGAATAGGAATTCACAGAAAATATTTAAACTTTATTAGAACAAAGAAACTGTGGAAGTATGCTGTAATTACCGCCTTTGTATTTTGGGTATAGAAGTAGTAAGTAAAAATAAGTTTCAAAGCTAAAACACAGTATATTAAACAGTTTATATAGTAATTACTTACTAAATATACAGGCTAAAGCTATAATAAAAATGTAGATTATAAGTACAGGTTGTGTATTTATGTACATGTTCTATATTTCTTCTAGTAGCATTGGTAAAGTGGTCCTAACGAAGAGGTAACAGTCAGAAAAATTAAAAGATGAGGAAAATTAAAATACTTTTTTACATACTAGACGCTTTAGGCTGGCCTGGCCGTATACACACGTTTTCCGTATTCGATTTCCTAATGTGGTATTACGATTTTGAATTCCGTGGGACTAGCGCAAACTTTCGTTTTTTTTACACGCGAACGCGCTGGCTTCCATTTGAAACGTACGTGCGAAATTCGTTGCGTTCGGAAAAAAGCGAACGTGTGCGCCGGTTAATGTATTTTCTACTGATTCCATGCATTCGGATTTCCGAATACGGAAAACGTGTGTATGCGGCCAGCCTTACGTTAACAACAATATACACCTTACGTTAACAACAATATTACGTTAACAATATACGTGGGAGAGCCATGCTTCGGCACGAATGGGCCGGCTCGACCGGAGAAATACCACGTTCTCACAGAAAACCGGCGTGAAACAGCGCTTGCGCTGTGTTTCGCCGAGTGAGTGAGTTTACCGGAGGCCCAATCCCCTACCCTATTCCCTTCCTTTCCCTCCCCTATTCCCTTCTCTTCCCATCCCTACCCTCCCCTATTACGCTATTCCCTCTTAAAAGGCCGGCAACGCACCTGCAGCTCTTCTGATGCTGCGAGTGTCCATGGGCGACGGAAGTTGCTTTCCATCAGGTGACCCGTTTGCTCGTTTGCCCCCTTATTTCATTAAAAAAAAAAAAAAAAAAAAAACAACGTGACAGTCTCCTTTTATTTTTTGTATCTAATATTTAACATTGGTGTGAAAAGAAAGTAACACACATTACTTTCTTTACACACTGTTCTAACGATACTTATATAAAACTAGCTGTTGCCCGCGACTTCGTCCGCGTTAACATAGTATATTAACAAAGATGGATAGTTTTCCCCTTTTTGTGGTTCCTTATACAAAGGGTAAAAACGGGACCCTAGTGCATTGACTTCGCCGTTTGTCTGTCTCCATTAGGTACTGATAGGTTCAAACTAATGCATTTACCTCCTCCATCATCTCTTATTTTATCCCCATGGGGGTTGAATTTATCAAAATCCTATTTAAGCGAACGTCTTCATCATAGTAGCTCCAATATTTAATAATTTCAGTTCAATCAGTCGAAAGTCTAAGGATGGGTTGCACCAACTTACTTTAACTATAACAAAATGTCAAATGAACTGTCAAATCTCTAGTTAAACTCGCCATAGACGCCATATTTGACGATAATCTTAACCTTAAAGGTACAATTCCGTGCATCGCGATCGATCGCGGCCGCGCGCGGCCTACGACTGTCGTCGGCGGCTCGCGACAATTGTCAGTGTATGAAAATGTATACGACCTCGGAAGCGGTGCCATACATTTTCATACACTGACAATTGTCGCGAGCGGCCGACGACAGTCGTAGGCCGCGCGCGGCCGCGATCGATCGCGATGCACGGAATTGTACCTTAGCTATAACGACGCCTCTAGTGCAACCCACCCTAAGAAAATTTATAAAAACTTTCATTTCCTATATTATCCCCTTAGGGGTGGAATTTATTAAAATCATTTCTTAGGGGATGCCTACGTCATAGTAGCTTTATACTTGCAAAGTCTCAACCCGATCGGTTTAAAATTGACAAAGTTTCATACAAACTTTCATCCCCTATTTTATTCCCTTGGGGGTAGAATTGATCAAAATTCTTTCTTAGCGGATGCCTACGTCATAACATCTACCTGCATGCCAAATGTTCGATCTCGATCCGTCCAGTAGTTTGGGCTGTGCGTTGATGGAGCACCATGTCAGTCACCTTTGAGTTTTATATTATATATTATAAATGATCAAACGAACTTACCAAGTGAAGTTCGATCATTATTATATGAGTCGCTTCATTCAAAGTTATATAATTAACCAGGTAGTCCTTTGTTTATCTGCTAGGCAATCGCGTTTTTTTTAAAGACGTATGTGGGTACTTCAAAAAAAATATAATACTGTCGGGCACTCGCTCACCAGCGCGCCTCATTATGTTTAGAGAGAGGTAATGCAAAAAATCTTTCTTTCTTTCTTTGGGTACTGCAGCAAACATAGTTTCGAGCAGACTAGGTGTGAGGGAGATTATATCTTTGAATGAAGCGACTCATATAATAATGATCGAACTTCAGTTGGTAAGTTCGTTTGATCATTTATTATATTTCTTCGCTTCATTCTTCGATATATAATTAACCAGGTAGATTTTCAGAATAACGAAAGAAAGATTTTTTTTTTACAAAATATAATATATGTGTACATTATGAATAGTAATCATTAAATTCGAGAAAGAATTTAATATAATGCCAATAAATAATAATAATAGTCAGTAGAAATAAAACTTAAGAGACCTCTATGGTTTGTGATTCAAATGATAACATACTGAGATCATGGTGATTATATAACTGATTCAGCGAAACTTTGTTCGTCGATAAAATTATGGCTAAGGAAAATAGCGAAAGTGTTGGAGTTGCCAGTCCTGCCTGTCGACTGTCGTCTTACTAATCGTCATACAAATCGTGTCCAGATTCGGTCCCCGTGTCGACGCCGCGCCGCTCTCGCACAGCACCTGCTTTATCCAGCGGCTAACCGACTGGGAGGTGGCTGTTCTGTGCAGGGCGTTAAACGTTAGCAATAAGGAACCCGTACCATTTAATATAATCTTGCATAACCATCGCACGGCGTAATAACTTAAATATAACTTCTTCTTTTTTAATAAAAAAGAATTACATAATTTAATAACATCACCGATCCGATCACGCCCGGGAGTTGATGTCTTTGTAATATAAAATTCGATACCGCTATTTAAAACCGTATTTTTTATTTTGCCGAGTTTTATTAGGCAGAAAGTTTTAAGTCAATGATCAGTATTCAGTAAGTACAGAGTGCAAGAAAAAACAAATAATTTATAAGTGGATCCCGGGTACTATACTACTCAGGTATGGGCTAGGATTTTTTACCGGAGAGCTTCTTTCGAAAGACGCTTCACACATTCATCTGAGCCAATGTCACCAACCAATAATGTCAACATTGTTCATAAACAATGACAGTGCACAGTGACGGCTGTAGAAGATATCGTATTACGGCCATTATCAAATTGTTTGGCTAAGGTTCCGATGGAGCGGACGAAGATCTCTGTAATAAGTCTATTAACTAATAAGATTGAAGAGAGTATTTATCTAAAATCTAAGTCGAAGTAAAGTATTTTAGAATAAATTTTAAGGAGTCTACTGCTTTAACTGAGTCCGGCTCTGTGGTCGTCGATAATGTGATTATTGCATATTAATATGATTGGAAGTCGAGAATATTGTGTTCTCGGTCCACCAGGCTGAATATTTTAACAATTATTATTAAAAAATAAGTGTGATTCTGTTATCGTATTTATCATTGCATATTTTATTTAGTATTAAATATTTTAATCGCTGAAAACCAGTCGCATTCCGCGGCGGGAGTCAGGAATCAGGGTATGAAGTTATCAAAACACCTATCAGTTGAGCTAGCTCACGAACTGCGTGAGCTTGTTTGTCACGGTGTGCGTGGTTGAACTCCTCTGAAACGGCTCGACCGATATTCGTGAATCTTAGCGAGCATATCGGCTAGGGTTGAGAATCGGACAACATCTACTCTTTTATGTTAATATTGATAAGTGTATTAATTTGTTGAATAAATTATAGTAAATAGTGTTACAACTCGAGACTGACGCCGACCATTGTTTGTGCGACGGGATAGCAATCATGGACTTTGCTATGGTGACATACTTATTTAGTCACTTCAATAAACTAATAATATGGGCGAAATAATTTATATGGCAAAAACAACGTTTGCCGGGACAGCTAGTTATGTTAAAATAATATATATTATAAACGTTAAGACTTAAATATTTACATATTTGTTGTGGATATAATACACCTATGGCACTTATTAACAATAAAACGTAAACAAAAAAGGGGCGCCTGAGGCTGAAGAATTGTCGCTTAGAACACTGATATTGTTAAAGCGTGGTAAGTCTAGTAGTGATAAAGCCTACGCCTGGTCTGGTTTCCTTCTTTATATTTTTTGTGAAAAAAATGTTAGCGCATCTGATAGTCTGTACGTCAAGACTTAAGGCTCTTAATCCGTAAATTAAAATCTTTCGATCGACTAGTGAGTTAATAGGAACCAAGAAGTAGGCTCTTAACTCTATTTTTGCTAGATATCCACTTTTGGGTATTGGCTTGAAAGCCGTACGGTAATTTTCCAAATTAACATGTAATTTCGAAATAAACTTACTTAGTGGTTTCAAATTTAAAATAATTCAAAAAATGTATTTAAAATATAATACAATATTTTCCGCCGCTTTATTTGGGGAAAAGAAAATCTTTGTAATAAGGTAACCTTCAGTGGGGGTACACGAAGATATAGTTTTAAATTGTAATAATTTATTGATGTCATGATGTATAATATATTAAGCCAGTGGTCCCCAACCTGTTTTTGTTTTAGAAACGAAGTTTCAAAATGGTTTAACATCACGCGGGCTACAAATAAAGTCCCGGTGGCCCGCATGCGGCCCGCGGGGCGCGGGTTGAGGATAGCTGTATTAAGCTCACAATAATTATAATAGTAACATCTATAAAATATATATAAAAATAACTGTCAGCACTACTGCTGCAGTTTTGAGCGTTTAGTCGCCTCAGCCCTCAATGCTCTTCGAACTCGAAGAGGAGTGATTGTAGCGGTACAGTATTACCGAAAGGTACCCGATTAATGGTATGTACTAATTTGTTTCTCCGAACAAACACTGGAATTATTCAGCGAAACAATAATAATCTCGGTCTGATATTGAGACAAGACTTATCGAGTCTGAGTGTTATAGGTTTCCGTTACGAAGTTGTCTTGTCTGATAATATATTATCTGATAAGTCTGATAATAATTAATATCGAGATAAGTCAGATACTGTTGAGAAGTCTGATAATATCGAGACTTTGTCAGGTGAAATTTATAATGATAATAATAATTGGTCGAAATGGAATCGATCTGCAACACTTATTATCAGTAATGTTTTATAAGCAGTAGCTTATCTTAATCATTTTTGGGATCATTTAAAACCATAATCTGGCGAATCCAACGAGGGCTCACCTAACGTCAGTAGGAGCCCTGGATCTATCCGGATCTGGTCCGGTTCTATCGGTGCCGGTACTCAGAATCGACCGTTGGCACCTGGTTTAGGAGTGGGAAAGCTTCGGGTTCATTCGTAACCTGAACGACCCGTATATCGGTCACTTCTAGTGATATTTCCCAGATTGTCTGGTCTTAGTGACCTAAAAAAATAAATATTGGGGTAGCTTAATTGCTCGTTATAATCGACTTATTTGTCGATAAAATATGTTACAAAAATTATTGAGGGTAGTAGTTATCACGTTACGTAGATAATAAGTAAGTTTTGTTATACACTCGCGGTGTATCCCGAATCCCAACATTGGTGCAAAATTTATTTAATAATAATAATTATATACCGGCACACATAATAAATTATAATCGTAGTTCTTTATTTAGAACAAAAGGATCGCGCGGGACGCGCATTGGTTGTTAACTGATGAGATTCGCAATCTAGTTATTAGCTCGAAATAGCTGTTCTCTATAAAAAGGAAAAGATATTATTATTATAATAATAATTATGTAGTTTTATTTATAGAACAAAGAGCGCAGGAAAAACGCGCGATAGTTGCTAATTTTTATTTTTAAACATTGTCGGAGACTCGTAGTCAATCCATACATTATGTTGATTTAAAAAATATCAATATATTTTAAATTTAAATAGTAATTAACTCGCAGTTAATCCCCTCAAACCAGCCAACATATTATACTTCTATTTTTAGATAAAACATCGTCAGAGACCCGCAGTCAATTCCGATGCATAAGGATTGTGTTTAGAGACTCACGGTCAAACCACACATTATGGCGGTTTATAAAATAACTCGCTGTTAATCCCCAAACCGGCCAACGTATAGTTCTATTTATAGAACAGATAAAACATCGACAGAGACTCGCAGTCAATTCCGATGCATATAAATTATGTTTAGAGACCCGCAGTCAATCCACATATTATGGCGGTTTATAAAATAACTTAACCTTTCAATCCCCAAGCGGCCGGATCCGGCCGCCACAGATTATACTGCAGCTATTCCGTCTAGCCCCAAGCGGCCGAATCTGGCCGCGCTCTTTCATTCGATTAAGTAACGTATTTCGCCGACTTAGAGACTACTTTTGTATGAAGAAGTTTGGTTACTTACGATCTATGATACATTGGCAACATTCTCAATGAAAAAATAAACTTTACTCTGTGGGCGAACATCTGATTTTAGCAATTTTAGTCTATTGAAAATCGTGTTTGCGGCGCGCGTGTAGTGACTGTTTTTTGTGTGTTATTTACAGTTTTCACGTATTTAAGTAGTGTTTTGTATTTTTAATACTTTATTTTACTAATTATAAATATTTTTAGATAATATTTTGAAAGAAATACATCGTAATAACTTCTAGGTTACACTCGAAAAGTTGGTTTCTATATAAGTGATTTGGACGCGATTTACTTAATATATTTGTAAATAAATGACGTAAAAAGCTTATAGAAGTAAAGATAACTAGTGTAGAATACGATTTATTGTCGTACAATGGGATAATAATAAAGAATTCATTTATTTCTTGTGAAACAGTCAGCGATATAGTTTCCAAAGTTTATACTTGTGAAACGAATATTAAATCAGACTAAATACTATATTATTATGGCTTGATAGATAGGAAATGTATTAGCTATTATAAAATTATTCACAAAAACATAAAATATAGTTAGGTTGTAAAGTTATAATATTAATTGTACAAAGAGGGTAGGCCGGGCGCCATCTTGTTTTGGCGCAGGTCTGCCAAGATTTTTGCCTAGACTTTTTGTCACATATGGAGGGGTTAATATAATTAAACACTTGCAGTAATTAACTTGCAGTTATTTCCCCCAATAGGGCAAACATATAGTTCTATTTATAGAATAGGTAAAACATCGTCAGAGATCCGCGATCAATTCCGATGCATATAGAATATAGATTGTGTAAAAGGACTCGCGGTCCAAACACACTGTAGGTACTTATTGACTCACAGTCGCAGTACATGCCGGTTAATTAAATAATTGCAGTAATCACCTGCAGTTGTTTCCCTCAATCCGGCAAATATATAGTTCTATAATTCTATTTATAGAACAGATAAAGCATACATAATATTATAGATTGTGTATAAAAACTCGCAGTCCAAACACATTGTACGTTTATTGACTCACGGTCGCAGTACATGTTGGTTAGTATTGAATATAATTGGCTCGTCTTGGCCTCGGTAGTGCCTGCCGTTTATTTAAGTATTTAATAGTACTTACATGTATTTTCTTATTACACGATAAGATAACACTGACTTTAGTTACTTACAACACTGACTCAATCATCTTAATAATAATAACCAGCTGCGCTTTGGCATGGTTACTGGAATACGTGCTCGCGTTGCCTCGCGTTAACAAAGAATGAGGCGCGCTGGTGAGCGAGTGCCCGACAGTATTATATTTTTTTCAAGTACCCACATACGTCTTTAAAAAAAAACGCGATTGCCTAGCAGATAAGCAAAGGACTACCTGGTTAATTATATATCGAAGAATGAAGCGAAGATATAATTATAGATATTATAGATTACATATTTACATAATATTATGTTACATAGTAGTAACATTGTTTTGTACTGACGCACAAAACAGCCGACGTCCTTTGTCGCAGAGTACTGACTTCAGGTTCCAAACTTTAAACAGTATACTAGCTGACTAGTATACTGTTTAAAGTTGTCCATCTGACGTCTCGGTCGCCAATTAAGTCGTCAAATAGCACTGTACAATGTACAGGGCACTGTTGCCCCCTATTAATTAAAAGATCCTCACTGTATTTCTTTATAGAACACGTTATCAGACTGTATATACATTTTGGACGCTGAGTATATTTAATAAGTTAAATAGTATTGAGTTATGAATGTAGTCTTATTGTTGTTCAATCATATCTATATTATGATCTACAAGACTACATTGTTCAGACATGACTGCATTCATAACACCTATATATTTTTTGTGGGTTAACATAAAATGCTTAACAGCGACCAATTCTACAATGTCATTTTATTGTCTGATATGTAAGAGATGTCGCATAACAAACAACGACAAACATTATATAACCATAACGTCTGTAATCTGTATACAGATCTTTTTATTATTAAGGGGGTGAGAGTTGTATACAATTTTCATTAACAAACATCCACAACCTTAGGCAACTTAGTCTAATTATCTGTAAACCGACACCGCTAACCCCTCTTGGCCTATTTACACCAAATAAATAAGATTTAGTACTAAGTGACTATCACGTTTCGTGAATAACTACTGTTTTTGGGTTCTGTACCCAAAGGGTGAAAACGGGACCCTATGATTTTGGTGCATGTCCGTCTGTCTCTTTTCAGGCTGTACCTCAATAACGGTAATAGCTAGAGAGTTCAATTTTTAACAAATTATGAATTTCTGTTGCCGCTGTACTATAACAACAAATATACTAAAAACAAAAATAACTTAAATATTTTTATTGATTTAGAGTAGAGCAGATTTAATAAACATTTTAAAGAATATTTCACAAAATACAAAACGATTAATAATACCAAACAATGTTGCAGTGTGGTGGGAATGAACTATTAATTATATAATGTCGGCCACATTCAACCCACATCATATTATTCTATCAAAGAGGCCATCGGATCACAAATTATTTTGCGAATAATATATTTACTTACAAAGTATAGAAAAATGACACTGGTTTTTATGATTACAAAATTATGGTTCAGGTACTTTGGTAAGTTTTCGTATTTCAAAACATTTTAATACAAAGAAATAACAGTTTTCGTTCTAACTAAAAAGCCTTAACTTTGCCAAATTTCGTACTCCTTTTTGCAAGTTTTTCCTTTACGTATGATATGGAGAATAATTTACTTCAAGGTTTACATGTAACTTGTAATAAAAAATAAGGCCACGTTTCTCGCGTCCAAACGTGCGTACCCAAACGAAGATATTCCACAAAAATACACACATAGAAAAAACACGTATTATCTTAAAACAATTTTCTTGTAAAGTCTCAGTCGGTGAATATACACATAAAAGTGCTTTTAGATGTGGAATCTTCAATCTTCTAGCGGCATGCTGATTACGGAAGGCTTTTGTGCTATTTTATATTTACGTTTTATTCCATTTTTATACTTTTGAATAACTTTATCCCAGTACAACAAGCTTTCTATTATTTGAAAGGAAACAAGGAAAACGATGTTTAAGGGCATTAGTGTGTTATTCTGTGATGTAGAAAGGAATAAAAGGGATTATTGTTTGGCTTATAAGAAAAAAATATCGTCGTTAAGATTTAAACCTTCAATGGGACTACGCAAATTGTTCAAGCCCGGTCATTATTATTACAAAATTCTGATATTATTGAAATCGGATCAGATGTTTTGGCACATAGTCAAATAATCTACATACGTAGGTACTCTGTCAAAATAATTATCAGCATACCTATACCGCAGTCACGCAAAAATACTTTTCTTTTTCCATTGGACAGTTACAACTAAAGTGCTTAAAAAAACGTAAGTAAAATATGTTGAATAAGTAGTTAGGCTGTTTTTAATCTCCGAAAAAAGAGAGGTGTATGACGTGGCTATCAGTGTGTGATTATGTCTGTCCCTGGCACCGTAGCATAGAAACGGATGAATGTTATGATCGAGAGTATTAGCAATATTTTATCATCATCACACCGCTCAGAGCTACAATTGAGTAAAATATATGTGCAAACATGAAAAAATTAGCTACTCTGAAGAGTTATGTATATATTAACTCATCAGAGTAGTTAATTTTTCTATGTTTGCACATATATTATACATATTGGAGAGACTTTGGAAAAAAGCAGCGATAATATTTTTCTCTACCGGAAATAAAATGTGTTATAATCTGAGGTCGGAATAAGGTAGAGATATTTATGTCATTGCATCGAAATGTTGATGTTAATATGGATCTTCCCGGAATGTCGTATGAACAATCCCGTGTGGCCAATAATATTACGAATAAAAACTAGAGATGGGCCAAATATTCGTTTCATATTTGGTATTCGGCATATTTACCTAGTATTCGTATTCGGTCAGATAGGTCTTACTTTATTATGAAAAATTAAGCATTTTTTGTGGCATACTTAAATTACAACATTCCGGCAGATTATGAATCATATTACTAATGTCCAGTCTACTTAGTATAGCGAAAAATATTATTTAAATTAAATCAGACTTGTATTTTAGGCATATTCACATTATTATTTCGGTGTATGAAATCAATGTGAACGTACATAAATAACTCTACCTAATTCCGACCTCTGGTTATAATATCATATTCGTGTCGTTGTCACTCGATATTAGTCTTGTTATATGAAATATAAATAAATATGTCGCGAATCGGATTTCCAAATTCCGGATTTCCCTTTTTCGAACTAGTCAAACAAAAATCATCTTTATGCCTTTCTATTGAGACACATAATTCGTCAATTATACTTCGGCTAATATTCAATTCAAAATGGAACGAACTGTCACCAGCAGTATTTCCGGACCTATACGACCTGTAAACCTTCAAGAAGAGAGCGTATTCCCTCTTAAAAGGCCGGCAACGCACCTGCAGCTCTTCTGATGTTGCGAGGGTCCATGGGCGATGGTAGTTGCTTTCCATCAGGTGACCCGTTTGCTCATTTGTCCCCTTATTTTATAAAAAAAGTAGTAAAAAAAACTAGTAAATCTGTCGGTTCAAATTGTAATATCGCCAGGGTAATATACTTTGTATCGTTAAAAACAACAATGGTCTTATTTCTCGGCTTTCTTATAAGAAGCGGTTTAAGCAATCTTCATTTTGGCGACAATCCAAGCTCTAATGGGGTCGCCGTGAAGTTGTTTCATGTTGCTCGCATGTAGATATGTCTGCGAAACTTGCGACCAATTTCTGTGATTATATTTCTTAGATTACTTTCCAAAAGTTATTCATTGAATATTTAAAATTCCGCCGCGCGTTGTTGCCAAACTCGCCCGGAAGAAAAATGATAATCAGCCAACATGATGTTATTTTATTTGAAAAAATATCAGAATGTCTTAAAAATATCAGTAGTAGTTACAAAATTACCTTAAAGATGCTGTATAACAATAACAATGTTTTAATTAATAATAAAAAAAATATTAACAAAATTCATATTTTAATAATAAATATATTATTATTATTATTAAAAATTGCTATGAATAGTAGAACCACGTAAAACGCTTGCGTAATATTTTAGTCTAAACAAGTTATGTACTACGAGTGAGCGCTACGAAGCTATGACGTAGAGTAGTAGAGGAGCTACGTCGTAGAACAGAGGAGCTACGACGTAGAACAGAGGAGCTACGTCGTAGAACAGAGGCGCTACGACGTAGAACAGAGGAGCTACGTCGTAGAGCAGAGGAGCGACGTCGTAGAACAGAGGAACTACGACGTAGAACAGAGGTGCTACGTCGTAGAACAGAGGAGCTAAGTCGTAGAACAGAGGAGCTACGTCGTAGAACAGAGGAACTACGACGTAGAACAGAGGTGCTACGTCGTAGAACAGAGGAGCTACGACGTAGAACAGAGGAGCTACGTCGTAGAACATAGGAGCTACGTCGTAGAACAGAGGAGCTACGACGTAGAACAGAGGTGCTACGTCGTAGAACAGAGGAGCTACGACGTAGAACAGAGGAGCTACGTCGTAGAACAGAGGAGCTACGACGTAGAACAGAGGTGCTACGTCGTAGAACAGAGGAGCTATGACGTAGAACAGAGGTGCTACGTCGTAGAACAGAGGAGCTACGACGTAGAACAGAGGCTACGTAGCGGCGCACTTAGACGCAGCGTAGGCGTACATTATTGTATTATTATAGACGCCCACGTTTCTATAATTAATTTAACGCCCACGAAACTTTGGATTTAGATTAAAACAAGGCCAGGCCATCAATTATTCGTAGAATGCCTGGGGACTCATTGCTTACAGTTACTTAATAAAATTAACAGGGCAACATAAAAAGACAGATCATAACAGTTAATGTTAGATTACTTTGGAAACGATTCTGGTGAAATATTTTGTCCAAATTACCTTATGATTGCATTTAAGTCAACCCACGGTAAAACTTTTTTTGCGACCTTAAATTAGAACATCTATTTTTCTCGACTTTTTTCTGTAGACATTACTAAGAACAGCATCACAATAAGGCCTTTACATTTTGTTTTATTGCTTAAACTCGTGCTATTACGTTATGTACTGTAGCGTTATCGACCAAATTAAGTGCAGGCTTTAGCTTCGGCGCTTTATTGCGTTTTTACATGAACACTAAGTAGCTCACTTCAACTACGTATTAAAGCACGTCCACAATATCACCCGATTAAAATTTAAAAGGAAATAAGTGTAATAAACTATATGCGAGTCCATTAATATTTATAATCCATACTCCCATACTCATATTATAAATGCGAAAGTGTATCTGTCTGTTACCTCTTCACGCTCAAACCGCTGAACCGGCTTGGCTGAAATTTGGTATGGACTTCGACTTGGACTTCGAATCCCGGAAAAGAACATAGAATACTTTTCATCCCAGAAAAATGTACGGTTCCCGCGCGATAAACGAACTCTTACGCAACGGATTTGCGGGCACCAACTAGCTATAAGTAAAGGAATTTCAAACAGTGAGCCAAATTAAATCCGAATCGGTCTTCCTGTTTGGATGCTATGATTCTACGGACACACACACAAACACACACGTCAAACTTACAACACCAGTCTATATCGTCGGGGGTTAAAATGATTTAATTTAGTCTCGACTCCATAGAATCAAATATAACTTTGAAAAATATGTCACTCCATATCATAAATTCATTTTTTCTTGTCGCTGTCTTTTTGCTTTTAATATGTGCCGTTGTTCTCGGCACCCGTCACTGTAGTCTACTCTCACGCCAAAAACCGTATTTCGACAAGTGACGGGGAAATCCAATTCCTTGTGGCTTCCCCTCTGTGACGATCCTCGATTTTCGACCCTCACATCTTTGGTTTATAAAATCGATTAAGGCTGAGGAGATTTCCACTGATTTGTCCTAATAAGGTGATTATTGCCAAGAAACATTCGAAAAAAATTGGCAAATTTAGTATTTACTTTTTTTTAACTTATAAAATGCTAAAAATGAATGAGGACCTAATATATAGTAATCAAAACATCTTATATTCCATTACAATTTATTTTGATATAACATTACAATTTAAACAAGGTAATAAATAATTCAAATGTAAATTATATTATTTTAGTAGCTTTAAAATCTAACCGCACTTTATTTACATTGATATCCAAATATAAAATTCTGATATCAATGTAAATAAAGTGCATGGGTAGATTAAAACTATTGCTGTATTGATGTAACAAGTCCATAATATGTGTGTCTATTTATACTTGCAATAAGACAAATAACCTCTGATACTAAATGGTCATTACGTCGAGGACGGGGTTTTATAAGTCGTAACATGCCAGTGCGGGATTAGGCACGATTAAGTGCCTGCACTCACACGTTTAGGCGGACGTTAGCCTTAAGAAAATAGTGTTTTCTCTTTCGCTCCACTTAAGAAGCCTTATAATTTGTGAAGTTTGGATGAAATAGAAGAATGAAATATGTCTTGTTTCGTTCTAATTGCAGTTGATTTTTGTGTGGGTTGAGATGTGGATAGCTGGAGAACCTCCTCATTAATAATATAGCTAGTCGGTTAAAACAACAAAATAATATGATTTATTTAGCAAACGTTGAAACATTAACATTAAATATTAAATATAATATGTAATATGTATAGTATA
Organism: Cyaniris semiargus; assembly: GCA_905187585.1. Taxonomy (NCBI): domain Eukaryota; kingdom Metazoa; phylum Arthropoda; class Insecta; order Lepidoptera; family Lycaenidae; genus Cyaniris; species Cyaniris semiargus. The sequence continues at coordinate 5,939,941 of LR994553.1, forward strand.
AAAGTATTAAATATATAATTTCCGTTGTCTGATATATAGATATTGTTATTATTTTATTAATATTAACATATTTTCTCCAAATATCTAATTTTTCTTGAAGAAAATTCTTCGAAACATTACCTGTGACTTATGCCTTCAAAATATCCAGCAAAAGAAAACAGTCAAAGTTCATAAGCCGCTTTGTAAGAACAAACGGGGTTTTGACATTCTTTTGTCCGTCAAAATGTCAACCGCACTTTGGTGAAAGTCACCAGTAAAAGGGAACATTGTAAGTTTTCATTTTACTTCGGATAAATGACGTAGTTTGATCGATGGTTTCAGTAATTTTCTTTCTCAAAAAATATATTATATTCATATCGGAAAAAGGATCCTTAAAAGTATCGTTATTGAATAATATTAACTGAAACACTCCACCAGTATCGTTAAAACGTTTAAGTAAATATTTAAAACACACTCCGCCGCTCTGTTTTCACACGTAGATATGTAGTCATAATATAATAAGAACAACTTTTTTATAACATAATATCATATAACAACCCAAACTTAAGTACTTAACTTAATCTTATGTGTATTAGTACATGGAAATTTATCAATTTGAAATAAAAGCAGAATTATGAGCAATCATTCTCTTCGTCGGTCAGCTGAAAGCTAAACTCTCAATAACTTAATTCGGTAAATGCAAGAGGAATAAACACATCAGCGGGGCAGCGGCATTTATCTCAAGAATAACGAAGACCCAACCTTTAAACGATTTACGAGGGAAACGTATACTGCTCTAGTAAACACCGATCGGCTCCAAACACAAATGGACAAGTTTTATGAGAACTTTACAACTATCTACGTTCGCTGGATTTGCCTGTTTACTTGCGCTGTTCTCCAAAGAGATAAGACTTTTTCTATCTGCGTCTATTAGGCTAATGTTATCATTATATGCTACTACTGACAATCCTTAATATAAGGAGACATGCATAACCAACCTCGACTCCTCGACTAATGTAACCTAAAATATTAATATGATAGCTACTCGCAAAACACTGTAAAGCGCTTTTATTTTCAAATGTTTCTCTAAAAATACTATTGTAAACAACCTAACCACAGTGTGTAATAGCCGGCATTACCATACCTTCTTGGCTTAGAAAATAATCTTATACATAATATTTACTACGTAAAATTTCAGAATGCAAAACACAAGTATTTTATAATATTTCCATTCAGACCATGTACATGAAATGTTGGTATAACTTCAGATATGGTAATGAGAGTGAAGATCGCGTTATGCATTATACATCCTCTTAAGATGTTCCTTTAGGATCAGCGTCGGTGTAAATGAACGATTTAATCCCGAGAAATAATCACGTAGATGTGTCGAGCAAATTTCCTTTTGTAAGCTAACGAGCACGTGCCAACTTTGCTCGCAATATTTTGTGCTGGCGCAATAAAATGTAACCTAAGTGAGCGGTGCCGTCGGAATAGTGTGCAAGTGCTCTCTCTCCCTTAACGCCATCATTAGCAACAAGCACACTGCATGCATGTATTACGTAGAAAATATTCAGTTTGTATTTACTAATAGTACGGGAGCCCTAGAACAATTTTTTTTTGATTACTATCAAGCAAATTTTTTGTGAGTAGCTTCATTTTGATAAGACGAACAACATTTTTATTTGCGAAAAATCTTGAAAGTAGTAGCTCACAGTAATAGAAAGGATTTCATAATTTGATTTGATGGTCCTAAAATATGGATTGTTCTATTTGTAGGACAATGTTACTCTTAAATTATAACTATTAACCTATCAATATACAAAAAATCAGCTTGTTAGGGTTCCGTTTTAGAGTTCAGTAGTCAACCAAGTTTTGTTGATTACAGAACCCTATAGCGGAACCCTAACGAGCTGTTTTTTGTATATCGATAGGTTATTAGTTACATAATTTAAGAGTAACATTGTCCTACAAATATAACAATCCATATTTTAGGACTATCAAATCAAAGTATCCTTTCTATCTCTGTTAGCTACCACTTTCGAGATTTTTCGCAAATAAAAATGTTGTTCGTCTTATCAAAATGAAGCTACTCACAAAAAATTTACTTGATACTAATAAAAAAAAATTGTTCTAGGGCTTCTGTATTATAAGGGGGATTCCTTTAGTTTTTTACGCCATGCTTTTGCCCATGCTTCTTTGTCTGTCCGTAGCTTTTTCAAATTATTAGATAAAGATAACAATATGGATAACGTCATCCTAGTCATTTATCGGCATATTTTAAATGTCCACTTGTAAATATACAAATCTGGGGGCATGGTAGTGTCCCCGCCGAGACGAGGCAAGTGAAGTGCAAGGGCACTACCTACCTTTTGTCGAAGTGTTTCGTCGTTTTTTTGAACCCTCATAGTTGGTTTCCGATGTACCAGATAGTTCATATTCTCAGGATATAATGTCAATAGTAGACTTATTAAACATACAAAGTCTCAATCGAATAGCTCTTATACTTTAGATTTTATTGATATCTAAAATACGCCGATTTCGTCACTGACTCACTCATACACTGATACACTGATGATCATCAAAATGTTTGGCTACTTCCTGATGTGCTAGAGCTAGAGAGCTGAAATTTGGTATGTAACCTAAGTTTAGTCTACAACCAACAAAAAAATTCATAAACTTATTTTACATACATAGTTAGGGTCAGTAGAGTTAGGCCGTGTAGATTCAGAAGCTTGGTTCTACATGAGATCTGATACCTTTTTCACAGGGTAAACCTTACATGGTCGTCTCGGCAACATTTGACATGAAATGTTTTTGGTGGGATTATCATTTATTTAAAAATCCATCTACGAAATATTACGCTGTAGAATCTATACGAATTAGCCGTTTCCAAGAAAACGTATATATGACACAAATTAATTATTAATTAAAATAGAAAGGGACGGGTACACCTTTCATCCCTATTACTTTCACCAAGTGCGACCACAGATGGCCCTTTGATATGATCTCATTGCCCGGGGGAGAAACTATACCTCTTCATTATGTCTGTAGGCCCTTCCGTGTTCCATTTCTTCCCTTGTCCTATAAACTGGTCGCCCGAGGGGTTTAGGTTACCAGTATGTTTGTAAAACTGATTATTGTATTTAATTCTTAAAGCCGTTGAAGAAGGTTAGAACCAAATTTTGGATTTCATATAAAACGATAGTCATTTAAAGGATAGAATTTAATATTAATAAATCTGCTAAAATCAATATCTAAATTTAATTACTGAACACTTTACGTGAAATTTACAAAATTTAATTAAATTTTCTGACGCGTCTTAAAGCGAAGTTTAGCCCTTTTGTCCATAGTAATAGTGCTTAAGCAGAATGCCAGTCAAAACCAAATTGCCGGCATAAAAGGTGAGCAAATGACCCTTACTTTTGTCGGATGACTGCCTTTTATTATATTTCAACAATTTCGAATCGGGATTGCAATGAAAATATTCAAGTTTTGTATTGGAAAAAGGCAGCTTTTTGGATCCAAATGTTATAAACTATGAAGTGTATATATGCAGCTAAGATATTTGCAAACTATGTGCAGCAAAGATTAGCTGCATATACATGTGGACATACGGCGGGAAGCAACTTTGTTTTATATTATGTAATGAAGACGAGACCACGGAGGTTACATAAATAATAATCAGCGGCCTTAGCCGCTTAATGAATAATCAGGCTAGTTAAGAGTTGCGTGACTCCCCCCGATGGTTACCGCGATAAGCCATAGCTCGTTATCAGACAATTGGCTTTCTTGTGGAAATACGTGGCCAATAGTAATTGTTACTGAATAAATTAACTACAGCTTTTTGTATTGGCTAAACACGCTCATTGCTAACTATGCACGAAACTTTTGCCTTTTAATCGCGGTCAACTTAGTAGTTTTATTATACTTCAACAGCGACTGTCACGCTAATATACATGTTATGCACAAAGACCGAAAACGCTCAATGAGCAAATGAGGAAATGAGGAAAAATAGCTCACAATGCGTTGTGGTCACAGTGAAACAGCCACGACGCGAAATTCGCGTTGTGGCTCTAATGAAAACGGCCACGACGCGTTCTGGCAATCACAAAAAGACCATAACGCGTTCTGAATATTTATTCTTACCATATCGTTGCTTGGTAACAATACCAACGTAATTCAAATTTGAAAAGTTTTCAAGACAGACAAAAGACTTCGTATTCCACAAGACGTGACCACAACGCTTTGTGAGCTATTTTTCCGCTCACTGAGCGTTTTCGGTCTTTGAGCGTAACATACATACTCTACAGGCAAAGCCGCCCGATTGCCGCACCTGAGACAGAACTGTGCACACGAGTAGGATAACTTGCGATCGAAGCCATATTCGAGGTATGAGAATCAAGTCCCTGGAATAAGATTGATGGAGAAACCGTTAAATCGTGCGTACAAATACACGTTCGATTTATGTAGTTTAATTAGGTCTGCAGTTGATAACATTTTCTGTGAAATTATTTTATGGGGTCTTAGTGCAAAATCAGACTTTTTAAACTGATTGAGCCGGACTTTTGCCAATATTATACATTACTACAGACAATAATATTATGAACAGTATTATGGTGCGACATATCAAGATTCTTTTAATTACGATTCTTTTGCTAAAAATGGTCAACAAGCGTTTTTGTGTCAATTGAGAAAACAAAGGTATTTTTCTAAATCCCGTTGACTAAATAGTGACCGAAACGCCATGGCAAATGAGCCTTAACATCCTTTTGGATGGTAAATTGAATTCGAATGGAGGTATATCGCTTATACCCTCTGTTAAGAACTTCAGAATAGGCAGAGACGTGAAAAACATTTAGGGATTCGATTTACCCTTTGGCCCTTCTCGAAAATTAAACCGGATTCTACACAAAACTGGCCCAAGATTAGTTCGAATCAGTAGATTTGCCATTGGGCTGTAAAAATTGCTTTTTCAAATTGAACTTACACTAGCTGATTCACACGGCTTTACTTATTGGAAAAACATTAATTTAACCTTACCTAATCTAACAAAAATTATAGGCAGAGTTCTATGAGCAACTGTTTGGTCCGTGCATGTAACAAATAGGAGTTAAATTTTAAGCCAGTTCCAAACCACTCACAGTATGATGAGTCACCATAATTACTGGGTACGTAAATAATTATGTTGACGTTTCATCGTTTCCATATTTTTGTCACGTACAATTACACAACATGTACAACATTTGTAACTTTAAATTCACCCTCTGCTAACATCGTATGAAGCACAATGTTAACAGCAGTTGTCACGCGGCCCGCCACTTCAGGCCGAAACGATCGCGTGCGGTACAAATATTTACTCTTTCAACCTGTAAATTATGAATATTTGATATAAATATTATATTACGATGTCGCCAAACCAGTGATCACCTGCTGCTAGGCGATTTTATCGTTGTATTTTATTATGTAAGATAATAAATAAATATAAAAAACTCATAATTACTACATCAACACGATCAATGTAGATTTAATTCTGTAGATTTTTTGATGACAATACGGCACCACTGTGCTATCGCATACTATAGTCAGGATAATTTAAGGTGGTACCAGCGGTCATTGACCTTTCTAGTCTAGGAGCTATGTGAAAAATACTCGCACTGCATTCTGTAAATTTAAAAATAAAATTAAATTCTTGGAAAGGAACAGACTTAGGGTGAGGCCAAACGAGCGTAATTTGTAAGTTGTGAGTCGCAGAATTTCGGCTAGTAGAAATTATGCTGCATTCAGTTTCATACAAAAGTCCTGTTTGATTCACACGAGCGTAATTTTGTGAGTCATGATTTGTATGAAAAATAATTTACGCGACCGAAATTCTATGACTCACGACTCACAAAATTACGCTCGTTTGGTCTCACCCTTATAGTTTCATCGAAAAACGTCTTGGTAACTCTTCGTATGATAATCTCCAACTTTTTATGAGTTTGAAGTGATAAAATTCATACTCTGTTCACGTCGTGTATGCAAAATACGATATCGCCCTTAGACTAGAAATATCTGTCACTTCGTTGTCAATTACGGTTTATATAGAAAACGACGAAATATGACAAGTTTTTTGACAGGGAGTCAATAACCGCTACAGACAGAATTCCGCGATTTGAGAATAGCTAAATATGTCTATAGATTAAATCTAATTTATTTATCAATAGTGGATAAAAACGGAATGTAGACTTATGAGAAATGTAAGATTTTAAAGGCGATGCTGCTCTCGCAAAATGAAGCGGAAAAACGCAAAAATCAATACATCAGAAATGTTTATGTGAAACTCACTTTTACCTGAACTACGATTACTACGATACTTGTCTATACTAGCTATTATGTAACGATACTTCTTTATACCTGTAGCTGGGGTGTCTTAATGTATCCGCTTGTGTACTCGAAGCCGATAAATCTAAACGCCGTCCAGTAGTTGGACAGGCGGGCGGCAGTGCGCAAACACGAGCGGGCGCGCCGGAGCAAACAACCACAATTAACCCACGCGCTGATTGCCCCGGAAAACTCGATTTTTCCGCGTAAACAGGGAATTTTAAATCACCCTGTCTTTACAGTAAATAATAAGACTAAAATTGAATACAAAAATGTAGTAATTTATGGAAATAACTTCCTAAACTTCTAGAGATCAATCGACTGATGTCAAGAAGTTACAAGCGTTGCGAAGTAGGAATAGGATGTTTTAGATAGGTATATAATATTACTAGCTATTCCGGCAAACGTTGTTTTGCCATATAAAGTATTTCGTCCATATTATTTTATTGAAGTGACTAAATAAGTATGGCACCATGGCAACGTCCATCGCTATCCCGTCGCACAAACAATGGTCGCCGTCAGTTTCGACTTCTCGAGTTGTAATAATTTACTATTATTTATTCAACAACTGCACTTATCAATATAAAAAGTAGCCAGTAGCCGATTCTCAGACCCACTGAATATGCATATAAAATTTTGTAAAAATCAGTAAAGCCGTTTTGGAGGAGTACAGTAACTAACATTGTGACACGAGAATTTTATATACTGCGTGAAATTTTAATGGCTGTTCCCGCAGTAAAATGATTATATCTTAGTAGTACAATATATTTGTGAAGTTATTTTTAATTCAAATCATAAATAAAATTCGGCCGGGTCATAGCCGCTCGCGCCGCGCCTATCGGCATAAAGTTGCCATAGTACGTCATACAAAATATTTTTAATTTTCAAAAAATAACTTGCATGATTCGATAGTTCTACTATAGGTAAATCGTTCTGCTGCGGGAAAACAACCACTAAAATGTCACGTTGTATAAGATAGCTAAATATCACACTAGCGGCATGCGAGAGAAATGGTCTCGCGGTGTCAACGTATAATAAATTAATAATATAATGATCGCCGCGAATTCGCCACGTGTTCGCCACGATCAAACCGCCCACGATCTGGCTAGCTCGAAATCGCATCGCCCGAAAACCGCCAAAATGATAAGGCTCTAATTTTTCTTTGTTTCATTTCGAGTAGAAATGAATTTGTTATATAAAATTTTAGTATTTATCGGTTTGAGTACGATGTTTAAAATCTAAAACGATTTTGTCGTTGGGGTGTATTATTGTTGTATAAAATTGGTTTAGGGTAGTCGTTAATCGCGCGACCCGTGGGGGCGAAATTATCATGTGAGGGTGGAACTGGAGTCGTGTTACGTATCTGAAAATTAAACGAAATTAAAGCAGGGGTTTGTATGCTCGTTGGCGCTCCGGTTTTAGACGTTTTTGAGATTTTAATAAAGTAATCAAGTTAAACGGTTTTAGGTTTGTCTTTCCTAATTAAATTTTAAAGAATATGACACGAATCACGACTCACAAGTAACCCAAGCTTATCAAAGCATATTTTATTAGAACAACAACAAAAATTCCAATAAAATATTATTATAATAATATAAACACTACTAGAAAATTAACGGGTACCAGGTACTTCAAAATATTCTTTCACAATTAGTATATTTAACGAGATTTATCAATGACAAAATTGTCAAATATCAAGTTTACCCATCAAGGAGGTGGTCGATTAGTATAGGTAGTATTATAATTTGCCTGAATAAGTTTAAAATGCTAATTAAAAAACTGAACAAACAAAACAACAGCACAAAACTAATACTGCTAGTACTTAAATATTGGATTCTCAAAGGATCGAGCTCTTAACATAGTTAAGTGAAGTTAACTTTTTATAAAGCCGTGCTCTAGATATCCAAGCCTAAATCGATTTTAAGATTTTTCTGTTTTATTAAGTCGACAAGTTACAAAAAATAAAGAAAATCAAAAACATAATAATGTTTTTGCTTTTCTTTATTTTTTGTATTATATGTGAATACATGGATATCTTAAAAGTAATTTTTTGTGATTAATAATTAATTAAAACAATCCTCTAAAAATATAACTTAAGTAATAAGTGATTTTCTGTTAATATTTTTCCGTTTATTTTTAAGTTTCCCTATAAAACTTGCATATTTTTAGCTACCGATCTTTCTGTAAGATTGATTTTGTATAATAATAAAAAAAAAAAAAAAAACAGCACAATAGGTCACACGTTTAGAGCGGGCTGTGCAATTTTGCTGTGTTTTCTAATAAGTATTACGATCCCGGAAGACGATTGACTCAAATGAAATTGAGATTTATTTAATCATTGTATATTTATCTGATATTTAGCTAACGGAAAACACGATTCACTAATTTGACTCGATAGTTTTATTTTTCGAAATTATGAATCTTTTTGGGCATTTCAACAAATATTTGTTACACTTATTGAGTTCAGAGCGTCCGTGGCCCAATGGGTAGACCTTTGGTTCGCACTCGTCGAGGGTGCAGGTTCGATCCCGGGTGGAGGCGTGTACCAATGAGACATTTTCTGATCTCAAGTACATAATACGGACACTCATACGGTGAAGGAAAACATCGTGAGGAAACCCGCACATAGTTGGTCCCAGACGTATTGACTAGTTCTTTCCTCTGGACTAGGCCGACTATGTTGCGAGAATGCCGTATGTGCTTGGGCAACCATACGGACATTTAAAAATCTTGTCCCAGGCACTACAGTATTTGAGGAGTGGTTACTTCGCTCTGAAAATACTGTATAAATCATCCACAACGGATGTAAAGGCCTAGTTTATTGAGTTACTATCATTAAACAACTTGCACTACTACAATCACATACTTTATAAAATAATAGCTAAAGGAAATATTATTAGTATTGTATTTAGTTTTTTAATAATCATCAAAAAAGTTTTGGGACTTACGACCTTTACTTTCTTTGCTATAATGCGGGAACCGTTGTTACGCGATATTGTTCACTATCAGCTGCAGCCTATTGTATCACGATTGGAGGATAGCGTTGTGTGTAGGCGGGGCTAGCGTTTTCACAGTAGTCTCTTAAAATAGCGACAAAAACACAGTCGGCAAAGATTTTATTTAAAGCAAACTGGGACAACGTTAGAATTGGTGTTATTATCTTTTTTTTGTGTTATAAACTATAATATTATGATTAACGTGTCTGCGTGTTTGCGTGCGTGTGTGTTTGTGTGCGTGTGTGTGTATGTGTGTGTGCTCCCGGTATCGTATATCATCTAAACGGGAGGACGGAATTTCATGTAGTTTTTTGTTTGAAAGCTGACATAATCGAGAATGTTTTTGACAATAGTTCATCATCATTATCATCAGGTCACTCATTGCTGAAACATTTCGAGCGTTTTTGACGTGACAACGTCTAATAACTCGATACTTCGGGCTGCATGCACGAAAAAGATGACGTCATTGTCCCGTTACGCTCATTGTCGCGTTCCGCAAGCGAGAGCGCGGCACGAACGAGAGAGAGGCATAATTGGCTCGAGCGACTGTAATGTTTGACGTTGTCACGTCAAACTACCTTCCGTAAATCGACTTTACAGACAACCAATTTTTTTAAATTCCTTTAAATTTGCTTAACATCCCAGAACTAGATATTGTATTCTTATTGAAAAACGAAAGTTGGAAATATTCTTAGACACGGTTTAAGACACCCACTACTATTTTAATTTCAATAGCAGCTCTCGAAGTTTTGTAAAAATGTTAAAACAAAGAAGAAAGAAACGAATTAAATACGAGTGCCCAGGGCAGACGCCTACTTGGCAGCTTCTATTAGGAAACTTGTTGTACCGACTCAGAAACACCCAGCTACATAATAATTGTAATGAAATTATGTAGTTGAGACTTACTTTAATTTTTACGCCTTTTGTTATACTCGTGACTCGTGAGACACGGCACGTAAATAGGAAAGTATACGCTTCCAGCAGGATTACTTTTTGCGTGTACGAATCCGCAGGCAACATCTAATTTTATGTATAAATCTAGGACCGAAGCGATGTAATTATTACTATTCCATTTGAAAATAGACCTTTGTTCTACGTTAGTCAATTTCAAAACATATTAACAAGTAATTCCTAGCAAATTGATACTGAAACACGTTTCAGTCCAGTATATTAACATTCCTATACAGTATCCAATACAATATTCACATCGCACGCAATAAATGAAAGCTTTCAAAGCGCTCGAACAATAAAAACACAGTTAATGCAAATATCTATTTCAAACAAAATCCCTCAGTCATTACTGAAGCGGGCGCCAACGACCGGTACGGTCGGCATCACAACAGTAGAAATAGATCAGACAAACAAATACATAGTTTGCCCCTAAATTTTCAACCCCCAGCCTCAAAATAAAAAAGATGTCAAACAAAAAGGGGCTTGTCACGAAGAACAGGCATTTTAGGCGCTTCTTTCCTATACAAAAATGACAAAGCACGATTGGCGGCCGCTTGCTAAAAAAAGAGGTACTTTTACTAGTATGAAACTGTGTAACTTGTCTTCTTTTCTTTTTAAAGTCGTTATGAGAATATATTATTATGTTTAAAATCTTAGGGTCACCAACCAACAATATTATAATCAGGGCGAGCGAAGCGAGTCCTAGTATATCCCACAACCTGTACATTTTGTGGTACACTTTACGGAAAAACTATCGCGCCTATTGATTTGTGCTTTGTATGTGTGCATAGTAATTTTTATTTATATGTATGTAGATGTGTTATCATCAGTCAGTCAAAGTGTGACGACGCGAACCCTCACAAAGCTCGGCTTTTAGCAAGTTTTATTAAATCTTATATTAAACACATTAATTTATGTATTATAATCAATACATATTATTACAAAACAAAGTCGCTTTTTTTCCCTCATGTCCCTTTGTTCCCTTTAATCTTTAAAACTACGCAACAGATTTTGATGCGGTTTTCTTTAATAGATAGAGTGATTCAAGAGGAAGGTTTTAGGTATAATAACATTCATTAAAATATAGTGGAGAAATACTGTTATTGTTGGGGTTTCTAATGTGATGTCGTAAATAATTACATTTTTTTCCGCTTATATTGCAAACGCAGGCTGAACCTTACGAAATTTATCAAAATAATGTACCAAGTATTGTACATATTGAAAAGGTCTACAGAAAACTCCGCGATGGTATATTATATTATGTCTATCTAATATATAAAAATAAGTCGGGTTTTCCTTCTTGACGTTATAACTCCAGGACGAACCGAGTTCCGGTTTTGCATTCGTTGGAAAAGTCTCGGGCTCCGTGAGGTTTATAGAAAAAAAATTCACAGAAAACTTCAAGAGAAAAGCGGGAAAACAGGGAAAATCATTTTTCACATACAGCGCCATCTCTGATACATAGCATGTACTACAACGGCGCCAATACGTGGTGTTTGTCTGTGTGAGTACAGATGGGTAATTGAAAAATTTCGGAAAGAAAAGAAAAGAAAAAAGAAAAATTTCCAACATATTTTTCCAATTTTTCAAATATTTTTCCAAATTGGAATGTCAACCAAGATTCTAATTATTTTCTAAAATCAAAGAAGATAACTACAGGATAACATTTTAAGGTTTTTATATTTTATTCTTTTTCTTGAAAACTTCTATGATTTGTTGCATAAGCCGGCCCTTAAACGATTAATTGTATCATCACGCGTAAACGGCTGGACCGATTTTGCTGAAATTCGGTACAGAGATACTTTGAGTCCTGAAAAGAAATATAGGATACATTTTGTCACTGAAAAATGTACGGTTACTGCACAATATACTATTATGATTTGCGCGTAAACTATTCAATCGATTTTGATGAATTTTGGTATGGAGATACTTTAAGTCTCGGGAAACGATAAGGGATACTTTTTGTCCCGGAAAATGTACGGTTCCTGCACAATAAACTTTTATGATTTTCGCCTAAACTATTCAATCTATTTTAATGAAATTTGGTATGGAGATACTTTGAGTCTCAGGAAATGTTGTTCTTTGGTCTGTGTTGCAGCAGAGCAAACTAATAGTTTGGGATGAGTGCACAATGGCAAACAAAAATAAACACACTTTTTTATTAATTATACCAATTCGAATTAAATAATCGTTGTTAAGACAGGACAACGTCTGTCGGGTCAGCTACTCTTATGGATATCCCACAATAACATTTTTTTGTCATTTACTTTTTACGACAGATAAAGGCTAATTTTCGAAGCAATTTTAATAAATACAGCATTAATCCTTATCCAATTAAATACCTTAAATACATTGTTGATTTAATGTAAATCTATGTGGCCCTTTACAGCATATAATTTAAATGAATATTTTCGAAGATATTACAGATTTAATAAAAACCGGCCAAGTGCGAGTTGGAATCGCCCATGAAGGGTTCCGCAGCAGAAATAAGGTTTATTTTTATGAAATTAAAAGTTGTTAAAATTTCAGTTGATTTAATGAAAGTTAAATTAGGTTTACCATTTATGACGTATAAAAATACTACTTGCTAGATTTCGTTCGAACCAATTTTCGTTGGTAGTTTTTATAGTAAAGTATATCATATATTTTTTTTAGACTTATCATGCCCCTACTTTAGAAGTTAGAGGGGGGACACATTTTACCACTTTGGAAGAGTCTCTCTCGCAAACTATTCAGGTTAGAAAAAAATGATCCTAGACATCTTAATATGATTTTTGAAGACCTATCCATAGATACCCCACACGCATAGGTTAGATGAAAAAATTTTTTTATTTAAATATAAAAATATAAAAAAAAAATAAACTACTTGCTAGATTTCGTTCAAACCAATTTTCGTTGGTAGTTTTTATAGTAAAGTACATCATATATATTTTTTAGACTTATCATGCCCCTACTTTAGAAGTTAGAGGGGAGGGGACACACATTTTATTTTTTGGAAGAGTCTCTCTCGCAAACTATTCAGGTTAGAAAAAAATGATATTAGAAACCTCAATAATATGATTTTTGAAGACCTATCCATAGATTAGATGAAACACACACGCATAGGTTAGATGAAAAAAAAATTTGATTCAGTTGTACCTATGGGGACCCCTAAAATTTTTAATATTTTTTCCATTATTGTATCAAAATCTTAATGCGGTTCACAGACTACATCTACTTACCAAATTTTAATAGTATAGCTCTTATAGTTTCGGAGAAAAGTGGCTGTGACATACGGACGGATAGACAGACAGACATACATGACGAATCTATAAGGGTTCCGTTTTTGCCATTTGGCTACGGAACCCTAAAAATTGCGGGACGTAGCTTTTGCGGCGCGGCGGTACCGACTAACGCGGGCCACGGGTACTAATAATGAATATAAATCAAAACTACTGAATCGATTTTAATCATTTTTTTCAGTGAGTGACATAGGCTATATATTTTATACCCGTGCGAAGCTGGGGCGGGTCGCTAGTTTATAATATACCTAAAAAAACATAACAGATTATCTTTTAAAACCCGAATTTTTAAACATTGTGCATAATGTTTGCTATCCGTATCCGTGTACCGCAACAGTATAAATCTGATTTGCATAAAGTAGACATAACCTGTGTCACAGTGACGATTGCGGGATTGTCGCGGTGAATCCTGTTCGATAGAAAAAGTTTTCCGCAACAAATGAGCCGGCTCGGAATATATGCCCGCAATTTCCGTTCATCAAAGGCCGCTGCTTTATTTATGGCCTTAGAATTGTACAGTAAATAATATATGATCCTGTTCCGGTGGTCAAAACCTTTGGACCTTTTTTGGACTCTGTATACAATATTCATTTAGAAACGTGGATGGTGCTGAAAGTATTTTGGGCGTAATTGTTCTTAACAGTTAATCACTTACTCATTTTGGAAGAGTTTCGCGGCAAAAGAATGCCCAATTTAGCAATGGAGTGGTAGGTGTAGTTTTATAAAAATACGTCAGATCACCTAGACGTGTTTTAAATAAGGAATTTATTTATTTAAAGTTCTATGCCCGAAGATGTAAAGCGAAACCCTACATTAATGAAGGCTAAACTATCAATTTACCAGGCTTTATCGCGGGAACATACATATACAGCCTAGATTTTTCACGTAAAACAAACGAGGCATTACGCAGTTGGTAAGATACCAAAAAGAATGCGCACTCAAGGAGTGCCACTATTTATTTTTGAGGCCGATCTCTTATTAAGACAATTTCCTCGATATTTCGCTAGAATCATAACAAAACGTGCAGGTATAATGAAACAGCACAGCAATAACTAAGGCCATAAACTTTAACACTGTCATCGTGCACGCGAAACGTAGCGATAAAAGTCGTTAATAGAAAAACTTTGCGCATAGCGTCCGGTCCGGACTTTCGCGATTTACATATTGTTTGACTTCGGGCGCATAACTAGCGGACTGTTCTCCGCGATAAATTATTAACATAATTCAAGTAATAAAGACCTAAGAACAGAAGTTGTGATCCTATCTGTATCACGTTAAATGTGAGACCGCACTACGCGACACTCCGCGGCAGCGACGCGACACGACACTTCACGTTCGATAGACGTTACAAACATCAGTTCTATGGAACGTGTAGTGTCGCTTCGTGTTGCGTCGCTTTGGTACAGGTCTTACCTTAAGCCCTTCCTTCAATCCGTATAAGTTTACGAAACAACAGAGATATGACGTAGTGTTTAAGCCAAGCTTAATTTTAATCCAGACTTTCGGAAATAGGCCAAAGTGATAGGGCGAATTAAGGACTTTTTAATTCTTTCGATTTTTCGCAACCTGTTGGTTAAAATGTATCAAAATTAAAAAAAAAATGTAATAAAAGAGCAGGGCGCATAGATTTTAACCGAAAAACTGTCCCATACATACTATGTACTTTTAACTTTTTTACCACTTAAGTAAGTGTATATACTTGAATAGAAATATTACACTATATTATGTACTTGATCAGATCCGGATTTACGAAGACTTGTGTACCTATGTTTTTTTATAACTTTTTTAAGAAACTATACTGTCCCACTGGTAGGCAAAGGCCTCCCCCAAGATCTTCCATCTGTCTCGCTCCAACGCCACCGCAGGCTAGCCTGGCTTGTATGTACAGTTTTTTTTAACAAATTTTATTTTTCAACGCAATTTTAATCTAAGCGACGATAAAATAAAACCTGGAAAATTATGTTTATTCTGCAGAACCCAGCATCGGACAAAAAAAATAAGATTAAACTAAAGCTCCATTTAAAACGTTAGTGTTTATTTTTCACAGGGAACAATTTAAACTTGATCGTTTATTTTTCGATTAACACGAACGACGTGGAGAAGGGCTTCAAACTATAGTATGCGATATTTTCGTCTTCCTTATATGAATTATTCACGAAACGCCTGAGAAAATGTCACGTGTTCGATGGATATCGAATACACAAGTAAGGGTCAACTCACACTGGAGCAGAGTCGCAGCGACGCGTCATGTTTTAGCCAAACCGTATATAATTATGTTACCGTTAATGTGCGTAAACCAGTTAGACTGCAGATTAACAAGGTATTCTGCAGATTATCTGAGTGAGTAATTAAAGTGCAAATAGTTTATTAATTTCTCTTTAAATTACATAAAACAGGTTCTTGGTTGAATAAAATATGTTATTTAGTTGAAGAGAATTATTTATTATAATTTTTTGGATATAAACAAAGGAACAAATTATTTAATTTTGTGTAAAATGTTACTCCACTAATAAAATATAACAGATCGTATCAACTAGAAAAAACCGGCCAAGTGCGTGTCGGGCTACGCGCAATAAAGGGTTCCGTAGTACCGCTAGTTTTTGATTTTTTTTATGGTCAATGAATGTACATTTATAACGTGTTTTACACTACTAACAGCATCATCTCAGTTACGTTCAAAAGAATTTGAACGAAAAGTTCCTTTATACTTCGCCGAATACATTTTTTTTAGTTAATCGACTATTACACAAAAACTTATGAAGTCTTCTTAGCCGTGATAGTTTTCCTTTTAAATTCAGCATATTTCCTACTCCCGTGAATTTTTTCACATTTCCCGAAGCAACCGTTTAGCTGGTAGAAGGAGGGAGGGGGGATTTTTTCCACTTTAAAACTTCATATTTCACAAATGGATCCCTAAAACGGAAAATGATCTTTGAATACTCATAATATTTTTAAAAACATATTAGAATATGCTGCAGGCGAAAATCATGACGCGTCGCGTCGCGAAGCTTCGACTCTGCCCCAGTGCGAGTTGGGCCTAAAGTTATCTTCCCAGAAGTAAACGTGATGTAGATATTCTGTGGTAAGTGACGTATTAGGTTTATTACTGCCTGTTTTAAGGTGTTAAGTTAAAAAAAAAAACAGAATTTTCACTTATGGATAGAGTGATGCCTACTTAATTTATTTTTAACTTTCGTGTCATTTCTGATAATTGATTATTGAGTAAATCAAACTGTGTAGTTGATTTTTTAAATTTTGTTTTTTTGCAACATTCTCATCGATTATTACAGTATCTCTAAGCGATTTCTTTCGGGCCGTCTCAATGGGCGATGACGCTGCACGTCCCTCGCCAAGTCCTTTATTAAAACCGGACGGCTTATCGAGTTTTTCTTCGCTCCAAAAAGCAAATAGCCATCACAATATAAATCTCAAAGAGTAGAGAAACTCAGCCGTGTCCTTGAAATGAAAATCGCTTTACACATAAACATAATACATATTTCCATTTCGACATAAAGTTATCTAAAACGAGAATCAATGAGGGTTCGATATATTATTTTCCGCAAGAGAGCAGACCCAACATAAACGAAGCGGTGGACTCGTGTTTTCAAAACTGTCAATAAGAATTTTCCAGTACTTTTCCAATACTCTACCTGCCATCAGGTAGAGCTATGCAGTATTGTCTTTCATGTCATTTGTCATGTCAAACAGCTGTCATATGTAACGGACATAGAACCCTCATTCAGGTGTAGAATGAAGATGGTCTACTATATATTAATACATTGTGTACCCATCCTCGGTTTTTAATAAAGTCGCTATGATAAAGCTATTGAAAACTCGAGACTATTATCGAGTATCAAACAAATAATTTTTGGAAGACGAGTAAGAAATGTCGAAGAAACAAAACAGTCACATCAATCAAACCAAAACAAAGGCGAGCCTCCATTAAAGGAACGTGACCATCATGTACAAAACTAACTTGTATCATTAGTTCTCGATTGTTAAATTCGATTCTGCGTTTCGAATAAAAACGCGAATCGAATAATGGACTTTCGTATTCATATTTCTCGTTTTCAAATAACAATGTATGGGTCGCGCAAACGAAATAGGTACATTTTAAAATCTGTCCCGTAAAACTTACAGTTTAGTTGAGATAAATTTATCGTATCAAATTGATAGATGACTCCCGCAACCAAAATTCGTCTATCGCGAAGGAACCGTGAATTTTTCCGGGATAAAAGACGTATCCCATGTCCTTTTGCGGGACTCAAAGTATCTTCATACCAAATTTCAGCAAAATCGGTTCAGCGGTCGAGTGTGAAGAGGTATCAGACACACAGACACACTTCCACATGAAGAGGTATCACATATAATATTAGTAATGGATGTGATTCGACCGACATAACGACATAATAATCGAGTCTCAGTCTCATTTTCCACGTTATACGAAAATAGGCTGTTATAAACAATGAAACGAGCAATACGGCCAGGATGGAGCTCAGATAACGTCAATATTGGGGAGCAGGCCCATCAATCAAACCAGACAAAAAGGAAAGCGGTGTCTATAGGGCACCGCCTGACACTCTAAGGGTGCGTTTCCACTGATGCGGAGCGGGGCGGAGAGGAGCTTAGCGGTGCCCGAATTGACCAATCGTGCTGTTCCATTCAAGCGGAGCAAAGATTTCGAGCATGGTGATTGGTCAATTCGGCACCGCTAAGCTCCTCTCTGCCGCACTCCGCGTCAGTGGAAACGCACCCTTAATCTATATACCATCGTATATTACCTATGTCAAGATACATACATATTTATATACATTTCGACCGCAATAGATGCTATATTTAGAAGGTAATTCAGATATTTTGTTGAAACAATAATACCGTTTTGATTCCTTTGGTAGACCCCGTCATAATAGTGAATATTACGTAACAGAAACGTCGTCAAACGTAGAACAAAATTTTTTGTTTACTGTCTGTACTAGTTTAGGAAGTTATGCATCGCTCCCATACAGAACCTTTAAAAATTGTATTAAGCTATGAGCTTCATCACATATGTTCCTTAAGTGATTCTAAGCATTTTCAGTCCGGGGGGCAAAACGAAACATGCGGCTAGCGGGGGAGAGGGGGGGTTCAAAGATGGCCGCCACACGGTCTCTTTAAAAAAATCTATCCTCGTCCTGGTGGCTACTAGGGCAAAATTGGTATCATTTTCGTACAAACCAAAGACGTAGAATCTGTTTCTGATATTAATTATACTAAGTTTCATAGTAATTTTACAAGAAAAACGTAAAAATGTGAAAATCTCACTTGGAGATTTTCGCTTTGAGAGCTCATTACTTTTATAAAGTGCTTAATAATATCATACAAAAAATACTATAATATAGCGCATTTTATGCAGATTCTAAATATATACACTTTTAAATATCTCCTTCTACAAAAAGACGCTAAAAAAAATTAACAACCGCAGCGCGGGAAGCTAGAATATTTCGGTGTCGCGGCGCGGCGATTGCGGGCGGGCGCGAGGGTAAGTCTGGAATCAGAGTAATGCATTAAATATGTCTTAAAGTATGGAGAGCAGGACAGTGGCCAGACGATTGGACAGAATCTCTCGTGATACCACTACATAAGAAAGGGTCGACTAAAAAGTGTGAAAATTATCGGACCATCTCACTAATTTCACACGCCAGTAAGATTCTTCTCAATGTTATAAACAACAGATTGGCACACTATATAATTAGACAGATATCCAAAGAGCAGGCGGGATTCGTAAAGGGCAGGGGTACCCGAGAACAAATCCTAAACATCCGTCAGCTGATAGAAAAGAGCAGATAATTTAATGTCCCAATAGTTCTGTGTTTTGTGGATTACGCTAAGGCCTTTGACTGCATCGTCTGGTCCAAAATGCTGGAGGTGATAAGAGAGATGGGCGTCCCCGATCATCTCATATTTTTGGTACGAAACCTCTATCTGGAAGGTCGATCAAGGGTGCGATTAGACAATGATCTATCAGAGCCGTTTGCTACAGAACGTGGTGTCAGACAGGGCTGCATCCTCTCTCCACAGCTGTTCAACCTCGTAGGCGAATATATAATGTGTCGAGTGTTAGAAGATTGGGAGGATGGTATTAAAATTAACGGATACCTTCTGAACAACCTAAGGTTCGCTGACGACACCACGCTTATAAGTACTTGCGAAGTGAAACTTGCTGAACTTCTAGCACGGCTCGAAAAGATTAGTCGAGACTTTGGCCTCCAAATCAATCGCAATAAAACCAAACTGATGTACGTCGATAAGATAAAGCGTCGATAAGCTGAACCAAATACAAAAGACATCCTTACTCCAAGATCTCCAACCCGTAGATGAGTTTGTCTACCTGGGATCGTTGATTAGCAACAATGGTAACTGCGAGAGGGAGGTTGTCCGACGGGCTCAGATGGCTAAATCTGCGGTTGGGCGCTTAGAAAAGATATGGAAGAATAAGAACATCTATCGCAGCACAAAAATAACACTAATGCATTCCTTAATCTTTTCAATATTTTTATATGCCTCCGAGACATGGACACTAAAAGCTCGTACTCGAGGCAAGATCGACGCTTTTGAAATGTGGTGCTGGCGCAAAATCCTCGGCATCCCTTGGACCGCACACCGGACAAACACGTCTATACTTCAACAACTCAAAATTACCACCCGCCTGTCCACGCTTTGTCTACAACGATCACTCACCTTTTTTGGCCACATAGCCCGCGGGGAGCCTAATAATCTTGAGAGTCTCATACTAGCTGGGCAATCAGAGGGGAAAAGAGGCAGAGGCAGAGTGGCTATACGATGGACAGACGCGATTGTCAAGGCTGCTGACTGCACGTTTCAGAAGGCATTTCATCAGGCCAAAAACAGAGACAAGTGGAGAGCCCTATCCCAGAAAGCAAATTTTGGTGGTCACGTCCCTCAGCCATGAGGATACGACTAGGAAGAAGAAGAAGGAAGAATTGCCAATAAGAAAAAAAAAATAGTCATCATGCAATAAAAAAAAAGTATTAAGAGAAAGATATTATATAGAGAAAAAGAAGATATTAAGAGAAAAAAAAAACAGTACAATTAAATTTTTGTCAGAATAATTACATGTAACGAGATGTCATAATAGGTAAAAATAAAATACCTACATTAGCAATAATAATAATACAATTAAATTTTTGTCAGAGTAATTACAAGTAGCGAGATGTCATAGGTAAATTCAAATACATTAGCAATAATAATAAAAATAAACAGTATGTCAAAAAAGAAAATTAAAATGCACCGAGTTATGTCTGTGTGCCGGCAACTGTGCCCGATAATTAAATTATTTTATAAAAAAAAACATTGATTCGTGTTCATTCACAAAGTAAGCATGTTTTGCAAAAAAAAAAAAACAACCGCAGCGCGAGCAGCTACACCCGCCTAGCGCGAGTGTAGCTTCCCGCGCTGCGGTTTTTAATTTTTTTTGGCATCTTTTTATATAAGGTGATATTTTAAAGTATATATATTTAGAATCTGCATAAAATGCGGTATATTATAGTATTTTTGTATGATATTTTTAAGCACTATATAAAAGTAATGAGCTCTCAAAGCAAAAATCTCCAAGTGAGATTTTCACATTTTTACGTTTTTCTTGTAAAATGACTATGAAACTTAGTATAATTAATATCAGAAACAGATTCTACGTCTTTGGTTTATACGAAAATGATACCAATCTTGTCCTAGTAGCCACCAGGACGAGGATAGTTTTTTTTTAAATAGACCGGGTGGCGGCCATCTTTGAATTCGTTTTGCCCCCCGGACTCCGGACTGCAAATGCTTAGAATCACTTAAGGAACAAATGTGATGAAGCTCATAGCTTAATACAATTTTTAAAGGTCAACTTCATAACTGCTCCCACTATACTGGTGCTGCTATCTAGCATGAAAACATTGCAGTAATATATCCTCTTGTTCTACTGTCAGGCTCGATACGATTGTAAATATTTTGAATGTGTGAAATAAGTACATACGTGTATATAATAAGTATATACGTGGGAGAGCCATGCTTCGTCACGAATGGGCCGGCTCGACCGGAGAAATACCACGTTCTCACAGAAAACCGGCGTGAAACAGCGCTTGCGCTGTGTTTCGCCGAGTGAGTGAGTTTACCGGAGGCCCAATCCCCTACCCTATTCCCTTCCCTACCCTCCCCTATTACTCTATTCCCTCTTAAAAGGCCGGCAACGCACCTGCAGCTCTTCTGATGCTGCGAGTGTCCATGGGCGACGGAAGTTGCTTTCCATCAGGCGACCCGTTTGCTCGTTTGCCCCCTTATTACATAAAAAAAAAAAGTACAAGAATTGGAATTCTCGAGAGAGAAACTTAGAGAGAACTACGAGTACACTTCAGACGTATATAAAATTTGAAGGGTGTATTTTTAATATCAAACTTTTGACTTGTTATTGTTAATTCACTAAATATCAGAAGTACCAAATTGAATCGAATTAAACTATCGAAAATAAGGTTTATCAAAGTTAGCACTCTAATTTTACTGGCAACATTACTTATAACGTGATAGGTACGTAGTAACTAGCTTTGCCAATACGACGCCAGACGATCATTAAAGAACTTTACATGACAGCCTGCCCACGTAGACTTGGAGTAGACTCAAACTTACAGACGGAAAAGACGACGACTTGATGCTGTAGCATTATCTCGACATTTAGAATCATTTGGCTAATGAATAACTCTAATTTTTCACCTCCTATAGAATTGAAATAAGATAGAGTAATAAAGGAATTATTATAAAATTTACACGTTACACCAACATTATACAAATACAATAAAAATGCCTCCCGAAGAAAATATTTATGAAACAATTAAAGTTGGAAATCTAAATTGTGGAGATTATTAAGCACATTGCAAAATAAACTGTCTGTATGTCGTCTTAAAGTATAATTAAGGTCGTAAAAGCCTAATTCAAATGAAATTAATTGCCTGCTCGTGACATTGCTTGGGAGGGTTTCATCCTAGGCTCGGCGCTTGGCGCGGAAGCCATGTGCGAAATTTCAGCAAAGCGGTGTTATGGTTTAATTTAATATTTTCCCAATTACGGGGCGTGTTTATTTATCAACAGGATATTAGAAAGCTGTAGTATTAATTTATTTGTTTAAACGCGCTAATCTCACGAACTACTAGACCGATTTTCACGTAATTTGGTGCAGATGTAGAGTAGACCACGGGGCTACTTACACAAATCTGGAAATGTCCTTAGAATTTTTGTGTTACGCGAGTGGAACCTCATTTATTTCGTGTAAAATGTATCTCGCAACAAGTCCTTACTGTTTCTACTCCGTTACTACTTTCTTGACAACTTAAATTACAATTTAAAATACTTTCTCGTCTGTGACCACGCGTTATATTAGTATACCATAACAACAAGGCTCTATTTCATATTATAATTCATAACATCAAAATCCGAAAATTTTGCAAAAACATACACCGTCAAGCCAGAGTAAACAGAACTAACGAGTAGGCCGACTCAGAAGAAATCTCGAAATTTATACGTTTGACGTAGTATGTTATATCGGCCGACGCGCGCCATACTAATGCGTTATTATGCATTGTGAAACATGTTGAAATTGACACTTACGCCTAACTTGCGTATATTCGCTCGTTTGTTTGAAGTCGAGGTCCTCCTGAGTTCATGTCTACTCTGGTCAAGCTTCCATGGAAACTTGTACAACTTGACAGATTTTGTTACTAGGCGTATGTTGTTATGGGAAACTTACTCTAATGTTCCACCGTTTTCGATTTAAATACACGAAAGGTTTGATTAAAACCTGTCCCATTTTTCGAGATCGATGACCTACTTATCATTCTGTATCTGGGCGTTGTTTCTCGGCCGCTTGATCATATCGGTTCGGAGGCGGAATTTCATCTTCCTAAGAGGTCCAACTATGCGCCATTTGTTTTACTTCGGTCGGTTGACTTTGGCCATCGATAAAATTGTAATAACTTCTTAATGCTTTCCAATAAATTCTTGGATTACATTTTTCATACTTACTTAATATTTTAAATGCGAAAGTATGTCTGTCTGTCTGTTACCTCTTCACGCCCAAACCGCTGAACCGATTTTGCTGAAATTTGGTATGGAGATACTTTGAGTCCCGGGAAAGGACATAGGATACTTTTGACCTCGGAAAAATGTACGGTTCCCACGCGATAATCGAGTTTTGGCGCAACGGAGTTGCAGGCGTCATCTAGTTTTTTTTATATTTTCTAATTCAATGCACTATCAAAAAATTGCTTGAAAGTTAAAAGGCAGATGGCAGATGTACTTAACTCGGTCGAGCTATGTCAAGACTGGCCGACAGATCACTGATCATATTACAGAATTTACTGGCGACGGCTTTATCTCTATACTTACATCACCACTAAATGATGCTTACCTGTAACAGAAAATATGTAAATTATATTATTTGTCCATCTCAAGGAAAAGACAAAATATTTTCTCATAACACAAAAGGTTAGCTTACACGATGCATGTCTGGTTCGATGTTACCAGAAAACAAAACCAACAGGGACAAATTACACTTAGAATATAACTAAAAATATATTTTACTTATTTCAATGTGCACCAAAACGAACAATAGGTTAGGCAATAGGTATTTAAAATAATAACTGTATGTAGGACATAACTGTGATACTTTTGTTTTGACACAGGCAGTGCAAATTTCAGGATGCGACCCGCAGTTCTGCCTGTGTTGGAACTTCTATCGGTGTCGTCTAAATTTTTGGTTGTCCAGAAAGAGGTTTTTGTATCAAAAGGTTTAAGGAGACACCGAAACGAGCGGATTCGCTGGAAAAAGTACAGGCGCAACAGGATACAATTAAAAGCACAATTTAAATTCAATTTTCATATTCTGTTTTTTATAAAAGCCACATTTCTCGACATTAAACATGTAGTTTTTTGTAGCTCAAGTGCTCTTTGTTCGCCAGCATAAATTTACATCTTAACAAACGCTCGGCGAAGCTTTTTGCTGGAGCCCTAATACGTTCTTAATGAAACAATGGAAGTTTAAAACAATTATGTACCACCAAAACCGCACAATGTAACATTTAATTCACTTATATCGTAATTCTAAACTGTTTGTTCTCTACATTTAATTAAACCGGAGCGAACGATATCTAATTACTAATGTGTGATGGGAGATTCTTCGTTACTTCGTTAACTCGGCATTGCATGTGTGATGTGGTCGTTATAATACCTGTAATTTTTTTATGAAAATGGTTTTGGAAAATCTACAAAAACACTAGTCAACTTACTTATATTTGTTGGTAATGTATTAGTTTGTGGTACTTAATACATGTTTCAAACAAGTCCGGACCTCGCTGCGGGGGTTTTTAATAACCGTACTGAGAGTTCAGGTCAACGAACATCTCATTCAGATATGGAACTACAATTTTCTTCCAATTCTTTCATTACTCGATTTTCATCGATTTGCGAATTGGCAAAGAAATTTCAATTTTATTTCGTGCAGAATAAGATTGAATATCGAATATGAGAGAGGATTATTGTCGAGAAGTTAAAGTACATTGTCGGAATTGCTATATTTCCCAAGGTTATTTTGAACCGACTTAAAAAAAAATCGACCCGCATGTATGTTATATTTCCAGACCTTCCCAGTTTACGTATGTTAGTCTATCAGCGTCTGAAAAATGTGCCAAATTTCAAAAGTGTATGTATGTATGTTTTTATATTTGTGTTCGCATATCTACGAAACTACAAGTCCGATTGAAGAAATTCTTTTTTTGTTGTACTAGGTATTATTCAACTTGTACTTTTATTAGGGAATACTGCAAGTTTTAACAAAATAGATTTAGTAGTTTTAGAGATAGGGAATAGTTTTAGAGATTTAAGTAGAATTTTGAAGTTAGTTTTATTTTTTTAATAAACAACTTGTTAATTCAGTTATCAGTAGTACTTTGTAAAACTACAACTGACTTTAATGCTA
Source organism: Cyaniris semiargus (assembly GCA_905187585.1). Lineage (NCBI taxonomy): Eukaryota > Metazoa > Arthropoda > Insecta > Lepidoptera > Lycaenidae > Cyaniris > Cyaniris semiargus. The sequence goes on from LR994553.1 coordinate 5,965,512, forward strand.
ATATAGGATGGAATAGAAATGTTATATGTATCTCTTTTTCCGTACCTTAAGGGGCCGGGTGCCATCGATATTCTCATACAACGTAATACCAAAATCATTTTCTCATACGAAAATATTTAACATGTTTGAGTTATTTTTCAGCTTAAAATAGTAATTACCTAGGTTCCTGCACAAAAATTAAGTACAAAATATTTAAACACTAAAAAATATGTATGAGAATTTCGATGGCACCCGGCCTCTGAAACCTTGGATATTTTATCGCTTTTTGTTACGTTTCCATTTATAATACAAGTTGAATACCAGCTTTTTCAAACTCTGCAAAATAAACAAATGATACAAAGTACTCTTATAGAATAGTACTCAAAGAAATAAACGAATTTGAACAAAAGATTGCCTCAGAAAACGACAATTTATTCGATAGATCTTCAGGGAATAGTTTTTGATAGTACTTCAGTTCCGTTCTTTTCAATCAATCTTACTGAGATTTAAAAAAGATTTTTATTTTTACATTTTTTCTGAAATCAATCAAAAGTAGTTTATGACTTGAAATAAAATAATGCGACTTTTAAAAATATTTTTCATGAGTAAAGTATGGATAAGAGAGTTATGTTTTAATATATAATAAATGAAAGCTATTAATCGAATATCACTTGGAAACTAATGTCCAAAAATTGTTGTACTATATGTATAATTATACTATAGACGACAAAAATAGGATAAGGTACTCTGAGTAAATGAAACAAATCCCAGGCGTCCTTTAATCTTTTTATTTTGGATTAGCCTTTGGAAAATTTTACCTTTATTCATTTATTTTTAGTGTTCCGTACCCAAAGGGTAAAAAACGGGACCCTATTACTAAGACTTCGATGTCTGTCTGTCTCCACGCTGTATCTCAAGAACGGCGATAGCTAGAGCGTTGAAATTTTCACAGATTATGTATTTCTGTTGCCGCTATAACAAAAAATACTAAAAACAAAATAAATCAAATATTAAAGCGGGGTTCTCATACAACAAACGTGATTTTTTGGACTTTTTTGCTTTATATCAATAATGGCTACAGGTAGGTACTTGAAATAGACACAAAATACTTAATGGTACTTGTACTTTAATAATCAATAATAAAAATAAAATGAATATTTAAGGGGGGCTCCCATACAAAAAATTAATTTTTTTTGCCTATTTTTGCTTTTAAATTCTATGGAACCCGTCGAGTGCGAGTCCGACTCGCACTTTTCGATTTTATTTTTCTTAAAACAGTTAAGAGAAGTTGGAGCTTAGGAAAGGTGTTCGAACACCTACATCAGCTGAGGCCTGAGACGCGAAGTCATTAATATTCAACGACTACGAAGGCGAAAAGTCAGTAAGTCCATTTCCGATAAAACTCGACCTGCAATCTTTAATGGGGAGGTGACACAAATCCTTTTAAATTGTAAAAGTTATTGCCGTTAAAATTCATAACGCGGTGGTGATGAATTTTCATAGTTTGTTCATAGTTTGTTCATAAACTTAATGCATTTTGCCAACCAGTTTTATTTACATGTACCTAAAATGGCTTTTAAAATGATGTGGGCTTCACTAATATGGAGCATATTTATATGGAGCATATTTTTATGGAATATATCTTTGAGACTATAATATTTCGGCCGCGCACTAAAATATCCTTGTAGAGTACAATCCTACTACTACTAATGTCGATATATTATCGTAAAGTGTCACCTGAGAGACAGATGAGAGATAAACGTGTAAAAAGAACCCTAAGACCATGTCAACCAAATATCATTTGTGGTGTCTTAGGCTGCGTTTCCACCGGAGATGAGCTAAGCTACGTTGCGAGGAATGTGTTTTACAAGAACCAATACAATAACTCAGGCAAATGAAGCGTTTCTATTGGTTCTTAAAAACACATTCCTCGCAACGCAGCTTAGCTCGGCTCCGGTGGAAACGCAGCCTTATGAGACAGCTGTTTCGCATTTCTCCGCGAAAAAACTATTAAACGAAACCTTTGTCGTGACAGTAGTTTGTCTCATATTTTTTACCCCGCCAATGTACTATCTGAGAAGTTGATTTATATGGTCCATTGAAATGTTACATTTGCTTTATTGTATATATTTATATAATACAAATTTTACTTTTGTGATATGTTGGGGGGGGGGGGGGGGCCAAGAGAAGCTCAACCTCAAGTTTGTGGGGTCGCCACCCTTGTCCCCCGGCCACGGTAGGTAGACGACGGACCTACGTAAGTCGGTGGTGTTATGACAAACTTAGCCGACAGATCACGACTTCTATTGAATTGACATAACGTAACTCAACCAAATGAGGTAGGTCCGTCATCTGTCTATGAATCATCATCTTCGATGGGACATTCCGGTAGGATATTATAGCTTTAATAAAAAATATTAAATATATGTTAATAAAACTCCTCCCACACCGGTTTCGATGACGGTGGCCGATTTCATTGAAACCAAGCCAGTTACGCATGAGTCATTTTTATAGCGCCTTAGTGTATGCGCAGTACACAAGAGCACTCTCTATTCCTTTACTCTCATAACCTAATGGGACGGAAGACCGACAGGGCTGGCGAGAGATCAGGCGCAAGACCGACTTTTACATGCCCATCCGACGCATGGATCATCTTACCTGTCAGACAATCAGGTGATAAGCCTGCATTGTCCTAATCAAACTTGACTTTCGAGTCAAGAGCCAAGCTCTAAGGTCTAAACCACTGGATCACGGAGGAGGCTGAATAAAATAATGTTAATACCACAAAGAAACATGCTGTAGCACAATATATTCCTAGGCAGAAGATATCAGAAAGCACCCACCCCAAGCAGACTTAGGGGAAGGGAATTTGCATGTTGATTCATTTAACGCATCGCTTCAGTGTGCTGGTTCCGTGACCTGACGTACAAACAACTTTAGAGATACGTGTTTGTTAAGTTTCATTTCAGAGTTACATAATCTTGGAGATTCTATGAGTCTGAACCTTATAATATGATAAAAATAATATAAAATATTAGTATTTTAAAAAGATAAAACCGACCTCAAAATTGTCCGTAATTAAGAATTTAAATTTCCTATCCCGAAAACTACTGAACCGATTTAGATAAAACTTGCCGTATTCCATAAGTTGAACAATACCTAGTATAATAAAAAAGAATTACTGAAATCGGACTTGTACTCGTAGTTCCGGAGATATGCGAACACATACATACATACACTTTGAAATTTGGCACATTTGTTCAGACGCTGATATAGACATACATATACAGTTCTGGAAATATTACATACCTACGGGTCGAATTGATAACCTCCTTTTTTTGAAGTCGGTTAATAGAGTTCACGTCTGAGGCAAAATAAGAAACGAATCATGGGGTAACTTAATAAAGTTACACACGTTTTTTATAACTGAAGCACTTTATTTTGGCGCTTACGCACAGATACGCCAGTTTTTTTATTTGGACTAGATGTCCCGCGCGAACCCGGCCGCTTATACAAGGTATTTGCGGGAACCGTACATTTTCCGTTGGACTATCCAATACAAAAATATCTGTTTTTTAATTCAAACCAGTAGGTCCTGAAATTAGCGCGTCCAAACAAACAAAAAATAACGAACAAACTCTTCAGCTTTATAATATAAGTATTAAGTATAGAATATAGATGATCGAGTGGCTGAAAGTGGCGTAAAATCATACATGAATGAAAAACCGGCCGTAGAACTCTGTCCATACTTTTTACTCGGTCTAAGATACTTGGTAGATATACGTAAGAAATCTTTTTTGTGTACAAGTCTCACGATTCAACGAAGTTAGAAAACTTGCTAGTTTGTGCTTAACAGCAGCAGTAAGCTCACGCTATTAGCATTTACCTGCAGCTTCTAAAGCTCTCAACCGGGATTTAAAACTTAAAAGTTTAATGGTCTTTACTCTTATCGTTCTGGGAATGCAATTTGGTTTTCCCCAATGGGGCTGGAGATAACTTTTTTACCGATAAAAAAGGTGGTTATCGATTCGACCTGTATGTATGTAATAATATATTAAATGCATGGATAATGGATATATCCAGAACTGCCCAGCTTTCGTATTCGTTTGTCTATTTCAGCGTCTGAACAAATATACCAAATTTCAAAAGAATACTTAAATATTTAACACGGGTCTAGCTTCAACGGACTAGCGCAAGTCGACCTAAAACTATTTAGTGTTAGGCCGACTGTTTTATTGGCTGCTATGTATTTACATAGCAGCCAATAAATCAACACAGATGTATCCAAAGGTTGGCTTAAATTTTCTCCAACGAAGAACTGTTGACAAAAGATCCCAACTAAGAATATAGGTCGGGCACAGAAAGTGGGTCGACCTTTGATTTTCGACTTAGCACAATATACTATCGGAATTTCATTATTTTCACAGTGAATATCTCATGGTCTTTGATATCATTGAGAGTTGAGATTGGATACTCCTATATATTCTCCTAATTGGCATTGAGAGAATAGTTAGGGGTATACATTGACACGTTGTCAAAAAACTTGTAATTTTTCATCATAAAGTTAATATACCTAGCGGAATAGAGCAACAATCTCGAGCTGTCAAACGAAACCGAAATTGGTTTACATCTGTGTGTAAAAAATTTTTCATCGTTTTCCAAACAAACTGCGAGTAACAATAAAGTGACAAACGTACGTAGGTGAAAACAGATATTTCTAGTCTAAAGATGACATCGTACATATTTTGCATACTCGGTTGGAACTGAGTATGCAGTAATATAGGTCTACCAGAATCTGATGGCAATTTTTGACAGCAGATTTTCAAAAAATATCCTTGATCATTGGATAATTTTTTTATATTTGCATGTTTAACACACAGAATCAGTCGCTATAAGAAAAAAAAAAAGGATCAAAATGTTTTATTCCAATTACCACGGTATTGCTAGAGTCAATTTATTTTCTCACTTTTTGCCATCAGATTCTGGTAGACCTATATATAGTTAATACGCTTTGAACTCATAAAAAGAGATTATGAGTTACCAAGAGGTTTTTCGTTGAATCTACTATAATAGTCTTTGTCTTTATAAGAGGTCGTTTTTAAGTAATAAATCTTAGACTAGAAAGGTTAATGGCCTCTGTGGCCACCTTATTCCATTTTGAATATAAGGGCTAGAAGCTTCGTAGACTTGCTATGGTACTTAAGAATGATTCGACTTGTGTGTTTTATGATGTATTATTAATGCAAATAATATACTTTAGTGCGAGACATAAGATCTACTTAAATAAATAACATTTTCCGTATAATTTATAAATAAATCTAAAAATACATGAAAGCTATTAGACTCCGCCTACACTATTCGATAAAGCCCTTTGTTTATTTTAAACGAAGTCTTCAAACCTGTACATTATTAGTTCATTTCAATAACGAGGTAATATATGTACAAGAATAAACAAAATATATTTTAATTAAATAAAGTGATTCCATTTATTATTCTTATGGTTTTATATTAAATATTTTCTATATTTCCTAAGGGAATAATATTATGTAACTAATGAAACAAATAATTTTCTGAGATCCAATCGTTAATTAGCGCAGAAACAAAAACATTTTAACATTCCTTCTCTATAATGAACATTGAATACTTTAGAATTAATTAATAGGATGTCCTCCCCCGCATAAAACGCGAAACGTCAGGTAAATAATACAAATCCACACTAATAACGTACAGGGCTGCCTGCAATTTGAATATTTAGTTTTTACAGCTAATATACTATTTAAACACGTAGATGAGTTTGTCTACCTGGGGTCGTTGATAAGCAACAATGGTAACTGCGAGAGGGAGGTTGTCCGACGGGCTCAGATGGCTAAATCTGCGGTTGGGCGCTTAGAAAAGATATGGAAGAATAAGAACATCTATCGCAGCACAAAATAACACTAATGCGTTCCTTAATCTTTTCAATATTTTTATATGCCTCCGAGACATGGACACTAAAAGCTCGTACTCGAGCCAAGATCGACGCTTTTGAAATGTGGTGCTGGCGCAAAATGCTCGGCATCCCTTGGACCGCACACTGGACAAACACGTCTATACTTCAGCAACTCAAAATTACCATCCGCCTGTCCACGCTTTGTCTACAACGATCACTCGCCTTTTTTGGCCAAATAGCCCGCCGGGAGCCTGATATTATTGAGAGTCTCATACTAGCTGGGCAATTAGAGGGGAAAAGAGGCAGAGGCAGAGTGGCTACACGATGGACAGACGCGATTGTCAAGGCTGCTGACTGCACGTTTCAGGCGGCATTTCATCAGGCCAAAAACAGAGACAAGTGGAGAGCCCTATCCCAGAAAGAACATTTTGGTGGTCACGTCCCTCAGCCATGAGGATACGACTAGGAAGGAAGAGACTATTTAAAACTCCATTACCTACTAAATAAAAATATATCACCACTACTAGAATATTACAATATTATTGTGTACACGTTATATATAGTGATTACAATGTTTTGTCGACGTCTGATACGTTGAAAATATTCTTGACTTAAAAGTACAATATATAATACATTGCGATTCCGTTTACAAAGTGTGAATATTTTTATTAGTAAGAGGGAATATATTATCTATCTATACTAAAAAAATTATAAAGAGGAAAGGTTTGTTTGTATTTTTGTTTGTATTGAATAGGCTCAAAAACTACAGAACTGATTTTAAAAATTCTTTCACCTACGGAAAGCTACATCCTTGGTGATGAACATAGGCTATGTTTTATTCTGAAAAATATTAGCGATCCTTCCGAAATTTGGAAAAATCTAAAGAGACAAAAATTTGCCATAAAATTACATTATTTCGCTTGCGCTGCGAAAAGTATTGATGATACGTCATAAAAATAATTTTCTGCATATTTATAGTATTCATCATAATCTACAAAAAAGTCCGCGACAGCATAATATATCTATCTTTTATGGTTAACGAACAATAACAATTTCTTTCTTAAAAAAATTCAAATCATTATCAAGTAGATAAGAAGGTTTTTTTTGCTTATTCATTATTAATCCTTACTTAAATTAATATTAAAGTATTATTTGGCATAATGTAAAGAATATAATTGTTCTTTACAGTATTACAATCGGACAAATATTTTAGAAGTTAGGGCAGTTGGTTTGAAACTCAAAACAACGCGCCAACGGCGGCGGCTACCGCGAGTGTGTAATGATAATATTTTCCAAGTCCAACGATCGGCTACCGATCAAATCGAGATCTTCCAAATACGCTGGAAAGATGATAGTGCTCAAATGTATGCGCAATACACAGAGTGCACTCTCTATTCCATTTTTCTCTCCCATCAGGTGGGACGGCTGTACCGATACGACCGGTGACAGAACTGGCGAAGGACTGACTGCTTTGCATGCCCGGTCTACGCATGGATCGAATTTCTTAGAGCAGCGAAACGAAGTTCGAGGTGCAAACTAGTGTATTTATAAGAAAACTTAGGAAAAGACTAATTAAATATTTTACACAGATAGGACACGCCTATAAATCAAAGTTATCGCAGCTATACACACATGTATGGTGTAGATAAACAGTTTTTTTTGGATTCCCCGAAATAATTTGCCGGTAAATAGCTTTCAACAAACCTAGCAAAAAAGAAGCGACATCTAAATACTTGGTTGGTCACCCCTGTGATATCTTGTTTAAATTAGTGAAGAACATAATAAAATGAGATTTCTTTAACAAAACAAATTAGACTCCGAAATTCAAATACAAATAGGCAGCCCTCGTCATTATGTCAGTGTTATTAATGCAAACAAGTAAATTAAATACAGAATAACAAGCTGATTGTACCTTGATTTAATTAAAATAGCCATAACATATTTTATTGTATTAAAAAAGCATAATAGCCCACATCTAGCCCAGTCACAAAACTGATAAGTTAAAATTCGTTCATTGAGATAGTCTGTAATTGAGCTAGTTTGTTGTTGTTGTAAAATAACTAGATGACGCCCGCAACTTCGTTGCGCCAAAATTCTTTACCGCGCGGAAACCGTACATTTTTCCGGGATAAAAAGTATTCTATGTCCTTTCCCGGGACTCAAAGTATCCCCATACCAAATTTCAGCAAAATCGGTTCAGCAGTTTAGGCGTGAAGAGGTAACAGACAGACAGACAGACAGACAGACAGACAGACAGACAGACAGACATACAGACAGACAGACACACTTTCGCATTTATAATATTAAGTATGGATGGATATGGATTAAGTTAAAAAAAAAAACTAAAAAACACGCTTTTTTCAAAAATTTTAACAAATGATTGTATTGTCATTGGTTCTTAATACGTATGTAAAGTTTAGAATTAGACAACTGGAGGTAATTAAAAATCGTGCTTGAAGATTCCGTTACATACATATAATAGCCCAAGCTGATAAAAACGTCCCAGCATACTAGCCAATGCTTAAGACGACTATTCGACGCCATATTGTACTTGTGTTCAGTGCCGAATTTATATTTTATGAGTGTAGGCACACACATTGATCAAGATAGATACCGTATGTGTATGTACTTCGCGTGCCATATCGCATTCCCAAACGACGAGCAATGCTCGTCTTTCGAAAGTCTGTTCTTTAGTCTGTTATCGGAATCGGAATTTTCAAAATGCCTAAAAGTGCCGTATTGAGCTGTAGAAATTCAAATAGAAACGTTGGCCTAGATAATGGACACGTTTCTTATCATCGGTACGTCACAGTAGGTAGGAAAAAAGTGGCACGCTCGTTTTCATACAAATGGAGTGACATGCGGTATCTATCTTGATCTATGTCTGTGAGTGTAGGCCACTTTATTTGCGCCGCCCCATGTACGAAATCTGCCGGCCCCCTATGGACGCTGCCGCCTCCCTAGGACGCTGCCACCCCCTGCAGCTGCAGGTGTGTTGGCGGCCTTTTAAGAGGGAATAGGGTAATAGGGGAGGGTAGGGATGGGAAGAGAAGGGAATAGGGGAGGGAAAGGAAGGGTAGGGGATTTGGCCTCCGGTAAACTCACTCACTCGGCGAAACACAGCGCAAGCGCTGTTTCACGCCGGTTTTCTGTGAGAACGTGGTATTTCTCCGGTCGAGCCGGCCTATTCATGCCGAAGCATGGCTCTCCCACGTATGGCGTCGATTCTAGACGTCCACGTTATAAGCACTATAAGCCAGTATACTGGGTTATATTTCGAAAAACATACCCTATTATTGTCTCGAGAATTTATGTTATAGATGACTGTAACATTGGTAGACGTCAGAGAGTCATCATGGTGTTTCCGGACCATAACGACGAACGAGCGTATTCCCTGTTAAAAGGCCGGTAACGCACCTGCAACTCTGCCTGCGAGTGTCCACTATCCATGCGCGACGGTAGTTGGTTTCCATCAGGTGACCCGTTCGCTCGTTTGTCCCCTAATTTTATGAAAAATAGGTATAAATAATTATATTTCTTAAGATATTTCTTGGTCTAGTGAATATTGAGTATTAATATAATTGTTGGTAAAAACTGAAATCAATTTAATTGTTGTGTTATGATTAATGAAGCATGTAAACACTTAAATGTAAATTATTGCAAATAATTAATGATTTATGAGTTATGTCATATGTAAGACTTGTCACTTAGAAGTTGGGACGGTTGTGAGGTCACGGAATGGGTCAAGCGGAAGATCGGTGTTGGTTGCCTGCTGGGTGTGCCAACACTGCCGAGCTTGCTCCAATTTGCGGCTAATGTACCTACTTAATTAATATCTATATGTTAATTCACTATTTTGTAATATTCCTATTTTAAGTTTTTTTTTTTTAATAATATTATGTATCTTATAATTATTTTAGCTGCAAATAAACATTTATTCTATTCTATTCTATTCTAAAATGGTGGCGTGTGTGTATGTATTATTATGTATGTAATATCCCGTAATTATTGGTTTATTACGTCCAGTTTTTGGCGTTTATATCCTAATCAGAACAATTACGCTAGACCGCAATTGATTGAGTTTCCCAGTTCATTTCGCGTTTCACCATGTTTAATGATATTTGCATGTTGTGGAAGTATTAACTCACTCCCCTATTAACCCAGACATAATTGAGTTTCGCGCGCTTTCAATATAACGGCTATTATTCGGAATTGTTTTATGTAAAACTGAAAACTATTTATAATTTTAACGACTTTTGGGTTGGCTAGCTTACGACGCTTAAAGGTGCGCGTCCACCGGATCGGAATCGGAGCGTACGCAGCGGACGGATTTGTTGCTTTGTGTTGATTTCTATGGTACTGCGTGCACTGGAACGTCACTTCTGCGCCTGACAAATTATAAATGACGACGCTCCGTCCGATTCCGACCCGGTGGACGCGCAGCTTAAGGGTCAGCCCAGTCCGCAACGTGACGCGATTGTGCCTTGTAGCGCAACAAATACCTTGAGATCCATTTCTAAATTATATAATATGAAATTGACAGATGTCAATGTACTTTGATAATGTCCCACGCAATTGAAGTCTGTCCATTCAATTATTTCAACACAAAAGCCCTAATAGACCTGGATCCCAGAAAGATAAGACATAACTTACTCTCTGATGGATGAGACCATAGGTTCTTAGTAGTGCCTCATGTACTTAGAATACCTGCGTGTTTGTGGAGCTCTATATGGAGCTATACTCACTACTTTTATTCCAAAAATTTTGCATCCTTATTTCAATAATGCGTAAAAATGTCTGTCTGTTTGTCTGTCTGTAACCTCTTCACGCCCAAACCGCTAAGCCGATTTTGCTGAAATTTGGTACGGATATACAGTATAGCTCCATGTAGAGCTTCACAAATTCGCAGGTATTCTAAGTACATAAGGAACTACTGAGAACCTAAGTCCCAGGACGGAGTCGCAGACAACAGCTAGTAAAGTTAACATTTGAAGGAGGCTCCCTTACAACAGGTAGGCACTTGACTTTACGACCAAAAAATACTCAATTGTATTAAATATTATTATTATTATTATTATAAGCCTAAACTGTCCCACTGCTGGGCAAAGACCTCCCCCAAAGACTTCCATCTTTCTCTCTCCTGCGCCACCGCTAGCCAGCCTGGCTGGTATGCATCCAGCTCATCACGCCATCTTTTTCAAGGCCGGCCTCGGCGGCGGCGTCCGTCTTCGGGTGCCCACTCTGTTGAGATCCTTGTCCAGCGGTCGGAATGCATACGGCCAACGTGACCCGCCCAATCCCACTTTAGCTTGGCAGCCTTGACACCTACATCTTGTAGGTGTCCAATTGTATTCATACTTTAATAATAATCACTACATGCTAGAAAGGGGAGGTACAGCCCGTACATGTACAGACGGACAAGCTGAAATAAGTATCTTTGTGATCGGGTCCCGTTTTTACCCTTTGGGTAAGGAACCATTAAAGGGGAAAATTATCCATCTTTGTTATTATACTATGCTGACACGGACGAAGTCGCGGGCAACAGCTAGTAGAAAATAAATTCTTGCAATATTGTTTTCTAAGGTGTTATATTAATTAATAAAATAAAAAAAACGCCTATTAAAAATAAGCAACAAATATATTTTTAAAGCGTTTGAAAAAAGTTTTGGCCCATAAAAATAGTCTTACACTACATGATACTAGGTCAGAATAATATTTTACAAATTATATATAAATATTATCCACTTGAAAATAAGTAAAGTAAGACAAACTTTTAGTCAACTTTCACATCTGCATCCGTAGCACGGCTACAGTAGAAATACGAAAGTATAGACAAACAGCGGAGATATACTGAAGGTGCCGTTCCGATCTTTACCGCGGCTAGCCGCGATTGACAAAAATTCAATTAAAATGCCACTTTATGACATAGACTATAGTCTTCGTCATAAAGTAGGATTTTTTTTGAATTTTTAGGACTATAGTCTATGTCATAAAGTGGCATTATATTTGATTTTTTTGTCGATCGCGGCGAAAGATCAGAACGGCACCTTCAGTTTATCTCCGCTGTTTGTCTATACTTTCGTATTTCTACTGTAGCCGTGCTACGGGTGCTGGTACCTGCCCAGGTGTCACACGTAGAGCTCCACAAACACGCAGGTTTTCTAAGTACATGAGACACTACTAAAAACCTATGGTTTCATCCATCAGAGAGTAAGTATTATGTCTAATCCTTTTAGGATTAGACATAATACTTACTCTCTGATGAGTAAGTATTATGTCTAATCCTCTGATGAGTGATGAGACCCAGAGTCTAAAGAGTTAAGAAGGAGGTCACGAGTTCGAATAAATATTCGATGTTCCTGGATCATGGTTGTGTACTAGGTACATAATATATTGTGTATAATAAAAATGGATAAAAATAGATACTAAATAATGGAGAATGAACAGAAGTGGTCCAAATATCCACCACTAACGAGACCCATATAGACTGATTATTCATTAAATATAGAGTAACTTTAAGTATGAGACAAAATAAAATTAAGTTGTCAGTAAAAAGTTACGAGCTATGACCATATATGAAAAATGAATTTTTTGAGTGAAAATATTGATATTATTATTCATCTATTTCAGTGTAAACCTAATAGGGAATGCCAAGCGGCATGACATAACATAGATTAAGTACTTAAATAAAATAAAATTAAGAAATTAAAAAAAAAAACCCCGCCAAAAAACTTTAAAAAGTAATGAAATAATATTTACTGACTTTAAGTTTAAATAATTCCTAAGTGTAAAGTAATATTTAAGTCCATAATTGTTGTCACGGTGTGACGTCGAAAAACTCATAACACCCCTCTTTTTGTCGGAGGTTAAAAATGCAATGCATCATATCAACAATGTTTTATGGAATAAAATGGTAGAAAACTTTTTCATTCCATCACAACTTTTTACTGATAGGATATTTTGGTTGCGGTCCAGTTATAATGATTCAGTATTTAGCAGACCATTACATAAGTATCATTAGTGGTGGATACTTGCACCAAACTCAATACATTTTTATTACATCAACAATATTTTTCATATAAAATGGTAAAAACATGACTTTTCACTCGGCCATAACTTTTCACTGACAGGATATTTTTGATTGTGGTCTGGTTATAATGGTTTAGTATTTAATAGATAATTTTACTATATAGGTCTCGTTACTGGTGGAAATTTGGACCAAACTCCATACATTTTTTGTCATAGGTACTCCTTTTCTTTGTCTGGTACCCGCAATACAGTTTGAGAACTTACCACGGGGCCAGACTGACATTATATTGTAAAGCTTACGAAAAACTAAACAAAATAAGAAATTAGAATTATAACAGGTTTTTTTAAAATAGATCCTTAATTATCGGCTAAGCTGCTATACAGTATCTATATTAAATACTAATTAGGTACCTATTAAGTTTAATTGTCCTGGAAATCCTGTGGTCGTAATTATTCTATAATTATTTAAATTATTATAGGCTAATTTCAATTGTGGGCTTACTGGTATAATTATAGTCAGGAATTATTGCTATTAGTATAGAAAAATGGTTACTGAGCAAGAATTTTATATTAATCGGAATTGTTTACTAGATTATTTGTAGTTGGCTACATTAAGTACCTATTACGACGTGGTGTGAAGCGTCCATAGATATTATATTATATTATTATTATTACAAAAAAAAACACAAAACAACTTTACAGAAACTTTACAAAAGTACGTCTTATTTAAAAGGTAATACTCATGCTTTAAGGTAAGTGTGAATATATTTTTATGTCTCAAGGTTTAATAAACTTAGCAACAGAAGAGACAGATCCACAGGACGATTATGCACATTATCTGCTGTCAAACGCCTGTCGGATAGCTGTCGCAAGATACACAATCAATGCTGTTTTATTCATTTGGCTACAGAGCTTTAAAAAATAATTAGTATGGGAAACCGCAGTCGGTCAGCCTGAATGTTTAACAAGATGATAGGCCCGCATCGACTGTTAACTGGTCACCGCTCGACAAAGCTGGCTCCACAGGGAACATCTAAACTTGGTTTAATGCTCCAAATACCGCTCAATTATAGAGCATTGTTTATAATCTTCATTATTGAAGTAATACTTCTTTATCGACATATGAGATAAATTTTATAGCATAGAAAAAAATTAAACCAAACGTCATGTTTTCGTTCAGGTGCCATCATTGCTTTGATCATACACTTCAACTCTCTCGCTCTTTTTTCCTGCAAAATATCGCTATGTCTTTCACTACTTTGAAAAACTTTGAATGAAACCATGGCCTACGCGATTTCGTGACGTCATCCACAGCCAACTCGATTAGCAGAAAACATTGATAGAATGTTCTTCGAGAGTCGAGACTAGAACAAAACAGAAGAACGCGAAGAACATTCCATCAAGACTTTGTGAAAACTCAATTAAGTACTTGGCATTAAACATTTTTTCCTCAAGCCTTATGTACCCAATATCTGTAAAGTTGTAAATAATAGAAAAATTATATTATGTCATAACTCATAAGGATGTTTCACTTAATTTTTAATATAGAATATTACACAATATTAGGCAGAGGGCACTATAGCACATACTGTAAATAATCCGACATGTTGCACAAGTCATATCAGAATATTGACAGAAACGTTGAGAAACGTCGAACAAAACTTTTTGTTCACTGTTTACTTTTGTTTGTGTTTCACCGCGACATCCTCTCAATGTCATCTAGAAGTCAATCCGTACATTGACGGTACATCAATCCATAAAATTATGTAACATTTTAAATTATCGGTGTCTTCGCAATTATTCTAAATTACTAGTTAACTTTAGGGATCGATTTGTGAAATATGAAGTTTTCAAATGGAAAAAATTCTACCAGCTAAACGATTGCTTCTGGAAATGTGAAAAAATTCACGGGAGTAGGAAATATGCTGAGTTTAAAAGGAAAACTATCACGGCTACGAAAACTTCATACGTTATTGAGTAATAGTCGATCAACTAAAAAAAATGTATTCGGAGAAGTATAAAGGAACTTTTCGTTCAAATTCCTTTAAACGTAACTGAGATAATGTTGTTACTCGTAGTAGTGTAAAAAAAAAACAGAAACTAGCGGTACTGCGGAACCCTATATTGCGCGTGGCCCGACACGCACTTGGCCGATTTTTTAATCAAATTCCAAGTGGTATTAAGATAAAACAAAATCGTATCTGTCTTTGACCATACCTAGGTATAAGTACTTTTAGAATGAAACTCCAAGAATTAAGTCAACTCCAAAATCCAGGGTTGGGGTAAACTCGTTGTCTACATAAGCCAATTTCCCTCGGGTTTAATTTATTGAATCCGGCCAAGTGAAATAGCCGCTAGATACTGCCGAGTTTAGGTTTTCTGAGGGACTTTTAATATTATTTTGTGAGCTAGCCTTAAAAGATAGACATATTATACTGTCGCGGACTTTTTTTAGAACTAAAGGGAAAAAATGGGCTGGTTTCCTTTTTTTTATTGGCAATTAAAGGAACTCTCAAAAATAGAAACATCGGTGAAATGTGACTCTGATATCTCAAAAACTTTCCAAGATATCATAATTCGAAAATCACATAAAATAAACTTTCCAAAACGCTCTATACAAAATGTCAGCACACGCCGTCACGCCGCGCCGTGCTAGTTTGTACGCATCGCGGGAAGACTTTGTTTGATAGCTATGTTACATATTGCGTTTATGAAAGTGGTTTATATAAGAACAATTGTTATAAATTACATAACTTCTCGAATGGTATACAAATATTTAAAAAAATATCCAACTATGAAGGTTAATAACAAAAAAAACCTAAGTTATGAAGCTGAAATTTTGGAAATGCTTATTTTATACCGTTATTATTTTATATATAAAAAAAACTGCTAATCTTTGAAAGTCCTCGGAAACTTTTCTATTCTGTCTATAATACACTGTCTGTAATACACGATTTCTGCAAAACTTTTGCCGTTTACGCAGCGCACGCAGTGTAAGCTCTCAGTAGGAAAAAGTCCCTTGATTTTGAAACATTCTTCATTGCTGCTTCCCTTCTATTGGTCTTAAACTTCACGTGCTTAACTTTTGTTTAATATATTCATCGATATATTATACTAATTATTTAATTTTAATTTATTTTCTATAGCGATTCATTGCGTCAGAGATACACTCGATTTTTTTTGCACCCCAACGAATCTGTATGCTTGTGAGCGACCTTTTCAAGAACACCAATTAGAAGTCTTTCTTAGGATCAATCAATGGGAAAAACATTATTTTTCATAATAAAGTATATATTTTTGTGACAAATTCGTCTTCATTAACTTCCTAAGTGCCATTCGAATAATCTTTCCGGTCAGTAAACTTTTTTGATCGATCGACAATTTTTCATATTCAAAAGTATTGAAAAACTTTCAGAAAGAACGTCTAAATCAATGCGATCGTCTTAAATATTCCAGTGGCATACTAAAAGTTACGACAGAATTTATGCTCAGTTATAAAATTGCTAACCGAGCGGCGACAAAAACCTTTTGAGTTGAAACTTCATAGTTTTCGCACTTTTTCCTTCTCTTCGGCGGAGAAGATTATTATTTTTTGAACGACTTCCAAAAAGGGAGCTCGTCTGTACAGTTTTGCTCGGAAATAATGTTCGCTCCATTTTATATCGAGATTCGGTCTGAAACGCTAGGCGATATTTAAATTAGACCTGGTAATGGAGTATAGGTGAAACAGATTTATCGAGGGCTTATACTTTGAAGTGAAAAAAATCGATGAATTCATGAGTATCTTACTAAGCAACGTCGAAACGCTATAATATGATTTAATAGGGGCGCCCCTAAAAATTGGCCGTGCAAGGGATGCCGAATTGAGGGGCTACGAGTGGATCATAAGTGCGTTTTCCTGTCTAGTGTGTTTTCCCCCATAAACCCGCTCACTTGGCAACTTTTTATTACGCTGTAGCCTATATTAGTTATATAATATGAAGTGGAGCTCAGTACGTATCGACCCACTTTGTATAAAATGCTCTCGAAAGAATGATGAGTGTGTCTGTTGATCAAAGAAATACAACTCTGTGCTTTAGAATTGCAACTGTGTATACATACGGGAATAATTTTCTTTTATTGAAAAGAGTATGCGTATTTCTAATAACTACATCTATATATGTTACGCTCATAGACCCAAAACGTTCAGTGAGCGGAAAAATAGCTCACAACGCGTTGTGGTCACAGTGAAACAGCCACGACGCGAAATTCGCGTTGTGGCTCTAATGAAAACGGCCACGACGCGTTCTGGCAATCACAAAAAGACCATAACGCGAAATACGTGTCGTGGCTGATATGCTATTCGTTTTTCTTGATTTGTTCTTGATTCATTAATCGTCCATAGGTATAAAAGATTATATTTGAATTACCACGCGTACCACAAAATATTTTTTCTTTTACTACTTAAATCACTGCATAACGTGTTTATCATTATTATTTATAAAATTTCCATAGTTCCATACTATTTCTGTTTGTCTGTTTGTGGGTTTATCTGTTTGCACAGGCTAATCTCGGAATCCGCTGGACCGATTTCTATGAAATTTGGCATGGTGATACCTTACATACCCGATCAACATTTTAGATTAAAAAAAAATAACCGACATAAAAAAAGGAGGACTTCATGTTGACTTTGCTGATTGTGGTCTGATTGTCAAAATTCTTTTTTGTTGTATATGTTATATGTGTGTTGTTGATATATGTATGTTGTTTGTTTACAAAGTGGTGACTTGATGATGATATTCAATACAGCACTTCCACCTAACACAATCAAATACAATTCTCATGATAATATTAATTCTTGTCAATCTCTTTCATCTTTAAAATTAAGGCAGCGTGGCGTTTTAGATAAAATTAAAAAAATCGACAATCATAAAGCCGGACCTGATTCCATTCCTCCAATATTTGTAAAACGCTGTGGACGAGCCCTAACATAACCGTTGACAACTATTTTTAATCGCTCACTAGAAGAAGGAACTTTCCCGCGTGAATGTAAAATACTTATGGTTAAAATACTATGTATTCGATGTTATGGTCACGAAAAAGGCCAAAACATTTTTTTTTTCAAGAAATTGAAACCGACTTCAAGAATAAAGACAATATTAATTTTTATATGAACTAAAATGTATTGAATAACTTTTACTCTTCAATAGTGCCTTTTCCAGAATTCCCCTTAACCCTGAACTATTTCTGTACTCAATCTTCATCATTTTAAAGTAGGTCGGAGTTCTTTTTAGCACATTTGAACCATGGTATATGTTGGTGCAAAATCTTACTTTTTGGTAACATAATATGCTTGAAAAACTTCATATAAAACTAAAAACCAAAATCACCATAATATGTTTAATATAAACCCACCACTTCTTGATTGACTAAACCGATTTCAAAGCCAGCAACTCTATAACGCAAAACCTCCTCAAAATGCATGAGGTAGCGTCGAGAGCATTTCGAGAACTCCAGACTCTACAGAAATATAGGTTAAGTTATTGTGACGATAATCTTATTTTCTGTTCACATCAAACTCAATCTAAATCCATACTAATATTATAAATGCGAAAGTGTGTGTCTGTCTGTCTGTTACCTCTTCACGCCTAAACCGCTGAACCGATTTTACTGAAATTTGGTATGGGGATACTTTGAGTCCCGGGAAAGGACATAGGATAGGTACGTTTTATCCCGGAAAAATGTACGGTTCCCGCGCGATAAACGAATTTTGGCGCAACGAAGTTGCGGGCGTCATCTAGTATTAAATAAACACCTAGATTACAATTGAAAAACAAATACGTCACTCTGGACGACTGACTGCAACTCTTAAGTCCAAAAGAATCCGAAAGAAACATAAAAATTGATATAATGTCAAGCATGAAATTTTATGCCTCGCTAGTATGATAATATATATATTTTGGTGAGAGTTATAAACTTATATGACTTTCGAGTGTGTGTTTATGTTCCAATCAAAAAGTATTGAAACGGAGTATAAGTCACTGAAAGCCTAGAGGTAATCAATATAGCCTTACCTCAGGCTCAGCCGTTCAAAAGGCCGACCCCCATTGTATACGATGCGGTTTCTGTGAGATGAGACTATGAATTTAATCCTCAAAGTCTCAAAGATACCTAAATTCTTGTGAAAAATCGAAAAATATGCGGTATACTGTAATAATTGGATTAAATTAATTAAATTATTTCCAAAAAATTATATCCTAAATGTCGTCTAAATTAAAAACATTTATCCAGACTGATAAAATATGGGCTGAATTTTGTATGACTCAGTCCAAAGTGTCTGAATTTTAGAACAGCGTGGAATAATAAATTTCGCTCGACTTGCGACCTACATCTTTCAAGGTACATGGACTCGAAACTTACAAATACAATTTATAGTTGAAGCCGCAAACACATTTGGACGATTCCTTGCGAAGTTCGCTGACAAAGACTGATTCTGTACGGACACAATACGAAAATATATAGTAACTCAACAGTCTTGAAAACAAATCCCGCACTACAGAAACGTGCTTCAAGTATGACGTTACTTTAATTAACTACGTTTTCTGCTCTTTAAAGCTATCCTTGTGCTATAATCTAATCTTGTGAACGCTCCTGGGGCATTTTAGAATGAAGATGACCTACTGTAACATAATATTATTTACATTGTAGTATAGTTTCAGTAATGTGTACATTCCTCTGGACCGCTCAGCAGAAAAGTTGCCCTTTTATGTTCGATATTAGGACAATATCGTTGGTAACAAAGAAACGGCGTGAAAGTTTGCAACTCTGTTGATAACTTTTGTTGCAACCAACTTATTGTTTGTGCTGAAGCTTTTGACTTCGAGTATTTGGAAGGCTAGTTATTTGCTTTTGATAAACATATGGTCTTCTCATGAATTTTCAATGTCATTCGTAAATTGATAGACACGCATATTGTAACATTTTTATAATAATTATTCTGAGTCAATGATGAAAAACTCAAAGCAGATATGTTACTACCGCGCGCGTTGTGAAGATTCAAATATGGCCCAATTGGGCCGTCTGTTATTTAGTCTGCATCGAACGCAGTCACGAACGTGCCGCGTCTTGTCTTACCTAAATAAATTGAAAATGACGTCGTGCGTGTTTCGAAAATGTACCAATTATGACTCAAAAGAAAACAAAACACATGGAATCTCTTACTACATGTCTTGATTGCAATAAATACCTCGATTATTTACATTTTCAATTATTTTTTCGAACAATCTGGAAAAAATCAAATTTTCATCATAGCTCAGGCGAAGAAAGAGACAGCAATACGATTCGACGTTTAAAAATAGAACTGTCTCTTTTATGTAAATGGTTTTTCGTATCTTTTGTTTCACTTATCTGTCAAATTTGTCAATGTTTGCAATTTTGAATTTGAAAATTGTTGGGAAGAGATTTAAGCCGGAAAATAGTATGGACGTAACAGATCTGTATAAGTAGAATATCATTGTTCTGAGTAATAAATAATGTTCGCATTCAATTAATACTAATTTGACATTCATTAATTTGACAATTATGACAATTCATTTTCTGAATTGATTTGAGAGGAATTGCTCTTTGTGCCCTTTTTAGGTCTGCTGATCTAATGTACCATCGAATAAATTGATTCATATAGGCAGTTGACGGACATATTTTTTTTAACATGGGGAAATGCTTTACGCATCCCCGGCAAATTGGGGATATCGGCCGGGGTATGTGGGACTCCTGCGTAGTCTACCCACTAAAACCCCATGGTGCTCCACTCCTCGCTTAAGGCAGAGTTGCGGGTAAGATAGAACCTACCGCAACAGGCAGTTGATGGACCTACGTCATGTGGTCGGGGTATGTCCAGCCGACAGATCACTGCTAACGTTGAATTGACATTCAACGTTAGCAGTGATCGGGCGGCTGGGTTTGATATAATTCGACCAAATTACGTAGGTCTGCCATCTGCCTATGAATCAACTTCCCTGATAGTACCTACGCAATATTAACAGGATATAGATATACTGCAATATTTTCACACTAGACAGCAGCACCGGCATAGACGTTTCTATCGATATTTTGATATGACGCGTGCATGTCGGATTTTGGTCGAATTATTTATATCACGTGCTGGCAGCGCCCTATCCCTTGCTTAATATTTTCTGAATTAATCTGGCGTGTGATCGTTTTAATCGTGTATAATTACATAAAAAGATACCAAACAATGTTACATGTAATTAGATAAATGCATCAACAAATCATGCGCATCACTATTTGATGGATACACTTTAATTAAGCAACAAGCTAGTAATAACATGTGAACGCAAACACACCGTGTATAGCAACTTAATTAATTTAATTAGAACGTATCAACACGACTGTACACTGTACAATATATACGTAATCCCGATATCACTGAACTGTATTTACTGACTTGAACCTCACGAACAAATTTATCTACATGGTGTAGTAAAACAAAGTGATAAAACTTTAGAACGTGTATGTGTCCCTTACATAGAGTTCACTGTTAAAATAGCAGCGCTGAAAAAGCAATTTTTTGTGATTTGTCGGGGCAAGCGCCCCAGTGTCATGAATTTGCCAATATAAATGTAAAAAAAGTTACTCTTTGAGCGCTGCTACTGCTACTAAATGCCACTTTATGACCTAGGCTATAGGTTTCAATTTGCTTTACGCCACCACAAAGCAACGGTGGCATGGGTCGCTAGACCAATGTCGGTAGTAAATGAAACCTATAGCCTATGTCATAAAGTGGCATTTTATTTAAATTTTTATCGGTCGCTTGCGGCAAGGATCGGAAAGCTACCTTTAGAAACGATGAGCGTAGAAGCCGCGTAGCGCCCAAGAAGCTACGCGACTGCTACGCGCATTACTTCTGCTACGCGGACGTTATATATATTTATTTATTTTTCTTTTTTGAAAACCAACAGCGTATTACAAATTAGAACCACGGTAAAAATATATATACTACAGTATTACGTCTCACCCGTTTCTTAGAGATAAATATCTACGGCCGGGCATGCGATAGGGCTGCCCGTGTCCAGCTTTTTAATTATATGAAGTGCCCTTTCTAAATATCTATACTTCACTACATAGTATAAAACAAAGTCGCTTTCTCTGTCCCTATGTCCCATTGTGCGCTTAAGTCTTTAAAATTACGCAACTGATTTTGATGCGGTTTTTTTAATAAATAGAGTGATTTAAGAGGAAGGTTTATATTATGTTTAATAAAATCCATCAAATAGTGGAGAAATACTATTATTTTTGAGGTTTCTAATGTGATGTCGTAAAAAATTACATCTTTTCCGCTTACATTGCAAACGCAAGCTGAACCCTACGAGATTTATCAAAATAATGTACTAAGTATTGTACACATTGAAAAGGTCTACAGGAAACTCCGCGATGGTATAATATGTCTACCTCTTATGGATATCCCACAATAAGATTTTTTGTCATTTACTTTTTACGACAAATAATGGCAAATTTTCGAAGCGATTTTAGCCAATACAGCATTAATCCTTGTCCAATTAAATACCTTAAATACATTGTTGATTTAATATAGATCTATATGACCCTTTACAGCATAATATGATTTAAACGAATATTTTCGAAGATGTTACAGATTCAAAAATTGCAGGACGTAGCGTCTGCAGCGGTACCGGCCAATGCGGGCCACGGGCAGTAATGAATATCAAAACTACTGGATCGATTTTAATAATTTTTTCAGTGAGTGACATAAGCTATATTATGTATATTTTTTTACCCGTGCAAAGCCGGGGCGGGCCGCTACATGTTTTTATATACAACGTTCACAGTTTTTCTGTAGTGTATTTAGTATTAACATTGCACCTGAGTCCCGGGAAAGGACATATTATGATAACGCACGCGGTAACTGTACAATTTACGGGATAAAAAGTATCCCGTAAATTATACGGTTACCGCGCGATAAACGAAATTTTGACGCAACGGAGTTGCGGGCGTCATCGCTTCAGGTTATAAAGGTTCAGCGGTTTGAGCGTGAAGAGGTAACAGACAGACAGACAGGCAGACTTTCACATATTTTATAATATTAGTATGGATATTACGGTGAATGTAATGTATATTATAGTCGAATTACAAGCTAGTTCGTAATTATAAAAACGTTTTTATTTAATTTCATGGGACCTCCAATTAGGAGGGACGAGGGTTGTCATAACATTGTTTTCATAAAATAGCAAAAGCGTTTTGAAACGATCCGTAAAACAAAAAATAATAGGATAAAAAGTACGTTTTCGGCAGCCCCGAAAGATATTTAATAAAACTGAAAATATAACGAACATGAACTCGGAAAAGGAAAAAATGAAATATGGGGAGAGTGAATCGAGAAAACTGAAATATTTTATAAAAACATTTGGCTATTTTTCGGGCCACTTGTCGTTGACATTGACGGCTGAGAGAATACCAGACTTCCTCAGAAGGAAAACTTCGGAGTAAGAACGACACAGACAGTGCTAAAAGGCTGATGTGCCCTTAAAATATAAACCGTATTGCTAATAATTAATTTAAGACAAAACTTTACTCTAATGCAATGAAGTTGTAATTCCAACGTTGTAAAATATCTGACCAATTTGGCTCTAAATCCATATTTTAGACTCCAAAACTAGGACAACGTGTATTTAATACAACATAACGTTGTTAATTTGTGTTAAATTGTATTATTATATAAACGTTTTAAAACAAATTAACAACGTTATGTTGTATGTCTACACGACTATTTTTAATAACGAATTATTCAAGAGAAGATAAAACAAAGTCTTGAGTATAAAAAATATATTATTATCTTTACCTAAAATATTTCGCATAGAATGAAATCTATTGAATGAACTTATCGAATAAAACGATTGAATAACTTCGGAATGCACGAATTGAGAAAATCAGCCAAGTTATACTGTGTAGCGCTCGTTGGGTTCTGTACCAAAAGAGAAAATTGTCAGTGAAATTTAAACATTTAAATCTTTTTTTAAGCTATTGCATAGCTTTTATTGCGGGCTTTGAGCGCAGCGACCGCATCAAGAAATTCCGTAACGAAAATAAACCTAACATTCCGCTAGCCTCGTTTCATGTCGGCAGACTTCGGCACGGTGTTTGTGTGCGTGCGACTAGACGTATGCGAATTATAATTGCCTAAGTTGATAAAAAATGCACTAGCTTTACCGCGGCAGTCCCCGAGTGCCACATGTATTTTTTTGTAATTTCTTTTTATAATCCTACTAATATTATAAAGGCGAAAGTTTGGATGTATGTATGTATGTATGGATGTATGAATGTTTGTTACTCTTTCACGCAAAAACTACTGAACGGATTTTAATGAAACTTTACAATAATATAGCCTATACATCAGAATAACACATAGGCTACAATTTTAACCGACTTTTAAAATGGAGGAGGTGTTATGTTCGTTTTTTATATTCAACGATTACTCCGCCGTTTGTGAACCAATTTTTAAAATTTTTCTTTTGGTGTGTAGGTTATCATCCCAATTTGGGACCATATTCATAAAAGTGGTGACCTAATGAAGGGATCCATAAGAAATCGAGGGAACTCCTCAAAATTTATATGAAAACATGTGGTGACTTCGGTTTCGTGAGCATATTATGCTAAGCATATGCTTCCAACAAGCAAGATTTTGCACCAAGGTATACCATGGTTCGGAAGGTGCTGAGAGAACTCCTGACTCTTTATAGATACAAGTTTGGGAGTTTCGACGTTGTTTTAAGAACGGAAAGCATATGCTACTATGCAAATTACATTCATCATCATCATCATTACTAACATAAACCATTATAGAACCATTTATCGTCCCGTTTTGACCCTATTATTGGTACTTTTCATAGTCTTTTATTATTTATCACTTAAACCGCGAGTAACACCGCGGGGCACAGCTAGTATACACATAAAAGTGTGTACTTTTAAAGGTATCTGTAAGAATTTGACTGACAGTGAGACAGCAACCATATAAAATGTTTCCGGGTACCGTCGTCAACGTCGTGTATTGTAATTTGTGCCATTTACATACATCGTTCTATGTAAATGGCTATATAAAAAATATATTATCGCTTAGCTCCTAAATTTTCTTACTGTATAAACCTTTTCCGGACTAAAATTTGACAAATAGTTTCAGCCATTCTCGAGTTTTAGTGAGACTAATGAAATTTAAATTATTTTTTATTTATATAGATAGATTTTTAATATGGCCTAGGATTCAAGATTTTTCTCCAGAGGGCAGAGCTGTAGCTGTATTAATTATAATAGATTCGCCTTATCTATATATTAATACGCGAGCGAAAACCTTTGGAACCCTTTTTACGAAAAATGCGGAAACGTAGGTAATTACCCTTACGAATAAACGTCTACATGATCGAACTATTGCACTTTACAATATTAGCCATGATTTTAAATATAGTCAATATTGGAATCTTAATAGCGTCCAAACCATTAATTTGAATTATTATTTAACGTCGCATTTAGGCTACTAGGCGACCTCTAGATTTTTTTTAATACTTTAAAATACGTGAAGCCGATATAAAACATAGACTTATAAGAACTCCCATTATTAGTCATTTTATATTATTTCGGCACTGAACCCTAAAAGATATTTCACTGTTGGTAAAAGCAGAGAAGACAGAACTTGTTTTGGCACAACGCCGCGTCTGTGCTCCGAGTGAGTGCCAACTATCGTGCCGCCTACCCCTCACGCTGAAATGACTACACAGGGTCATAAAATCCGAATCTTATGCCACGTGAAGCAAACCACATTATGCACAGGCTGAATAATTCGAGACCATGCAAAGTGAAACACCCGGCCGCGTGTCCAGTCTGGTCCCAGCTAATAGAACTGTAAGTAACATTACATGTACCATTTGCCATAATATATTCCTGAATGAACAACTTATTTATAATAATAATAATAATTTTATTTTCAAATTAACATTCATAACATTTTTAAGTCATTACGTTACAATACATTATTAGAACTCATACTTATACATATTAAGCAACAAGTTAAATTATTAATTTTACGGTATACATTTCACATTAAATTTATCTTGAATGGGACAGTCAATCTTGCATAGATAATTTGCAGGATGCTGTTGCTGCTTCGCTGACGCTACTTTTAGGCGAATAATCGCATAAAAGTCGTCTGTATGTGCTTCACAAAACATTGTAGAAGCACTACAGAAGCGAAGTACCCGCAACAACACCCTGAAAATGTCGTTGTACTGTACACGAAGGGCACTGGCTGTCCGACGCCGATGACGAAACCACAAGCTACTCGAATAAAAGGATTGACAATAGGCCTTGAAAAGAGTTATCTTTACCTCACACGAGAAGCACGCAAATCTGCGTGCCAGCATGTTGCCTCGAACAGCCAGAGCCCTTCGTTCCCGCTCTATATCATCCTCATCTGACAAATCATCTGCTACTATATGTCCTAGGTATCTAAAGGTTTTCACAAACTCTAATGCAAAGTTATTCAACATTATTGGAAGGTCATGAGCTATTCTATCTCCACTGCTTTTAAAAACAAGGACTTTGCTCTTCTTTGAGTTATACTTGAGCCCATGTTCCTCTGAATATGCCTCACACAAAGATAACAGCTTTCTAACTGACCCAACTGATGGGCCCAGCAGTGCCATATCATCGGCATAGCTAAAATTATTAACAGAAACTCCATCAATGATACATCTAGAAAGTGTACTGCTGAGCTCACAGATGAGATCGTTTATGTACCACTTAAACAAAACGGGTGACGTGATCCCCTCCTGTCGAACGCCACAATCTAAGCCATAAGCATCGGAAAACACCCCAGCCCACCTTACATGATTGCGCTGCTGATCATACCAATATTTCAGTACAGAGATAATTTCAACAGGCACACCCGTACTGAATAGCTTTTCCCAAAGTTTTTCGTATAGAGTCAAAAGCTTTGGGCAAATCCAGGAAACAGGCATTAACTATTGCCCTTCTGCTCGTGTAGTACGAGACAGTATGCTTAAGAAGATTGCACTTTCAGTCTGTCGATAAGCCCGCTCTATACCAAAATTGTGCATCGTATTTATTTACTGTCATGATACATATTATGACAGTAACTTTCCTAATTTAAATAAAAATATTCCGTTTCATACTAGAGCTTTTCTTTTTTGATAGTTTATACCAAATGTTGTTTTGCACAACTACATGTGTACGATTTATTGAGCAACTTTCCGAAGTGCTGTTTGTAGTGAAAACTTTGTAACTCTTGTGTTCCCATGTGGTTACACTTTATACCTATAAATAGCTTCTGTTTCTTGAAACTGGCGATAACTTTAGAAAGGTATAAATATTATATAAGTGGCGGCAAATAATGACGGGAAACTGATATTTTAAATATCTAATTTAATAGTTACTCAAAAGTAGCAATTGAAAAATATATAACTTAAAAAATTTCGTACATTTTTTTTTTCGAAAGTATTTTATACGGATATTCCGTCTATACATACTATAAAAAAGGTTAGCCATAGACCATATTTTCTTTCGTATTTGGTTAAAGAAACATTATTTTATATTATTCTAGCTCTCCCGGCAAATGTTGTTTTGCCATATAAAGTATTTCGCCCATATTATTTTATTGAAGTGACTAAAGAAGTATGGCACCATGGCAACGTCCATCGCTATGTCGTCGCACAAACAATGGTCGCCGTCAGTCTCGAGTTGTAATAATTTACTATTATATATTCAAAAAATGCACTTATCAATATAAAAAGTAGCCAGTAGCCGATTCTCAGACCTACTGAATGTGCATATAAAATTTGGTAAAAATCAGTAAAGCCGTTTCGGAGGAGTACGGTAACTAACATTATGACACGAGAATTTAATATATAAGATTTGCATCGGGACATTTTCAACCGACACCATCCAAACCTTACCGGCTTTACGTCAAAACAAATCTTCCAATAAGAACTATATATTACGCCGAGTTCTCAGAATTCTGTTTTATTTAGTAAGATAAGTAAGGGAAAGAACGGCCCAAACAAATAAGCTTATAGGGATTGGGCAAAATATTCCAGATGACAAGGAAATGGGCTGCGGCGTCTCCGACGTGACTCGAATTGTCTAATTTCACGTATTCCCGATACAACTTCTACAATATACAGTTGCTATGCCGTAATCAAAATCAATTTTACTTTAATATAAGTGCTATTTCACATTGTATCATCCATATTTTTGCAAATAAACGTTCATACAAGTTCATACAACAAGCGGGCTTGATTGTTTAGTGGATCTAATCACAATAGACAGAACGAACCAGTAAGCCGACTTCAATACGAACGGCAGAGCAAAGCAGTGTCAAGGCGCGCGACGGCCCTTATGACAAACTGTTGGATTTTGTCGTTTTCTGGATTCAACTTGCGCCATTTCAATGTCCTTTATTGATTTAATTCTCTAAGAACGTCGACACTCGACAGTGAGCAATCAAGAATGGAAGTTTATATAATTATAAGAAGCATTTGATTAAGTGCTTGTCTTTCACTTTACTGCGCGCCTCTGTGATAAATAGAAAAGGGTTTGCCGGAATAATTAATTATAATCCTCGCTGTTACGGATATGAACACTTTCTAACAATTTTACAACATAAATCAGAAAAGTTAAAAACTTATTTTACATAGTAGTTGGATGATGATAAGTGAAAACAATTTCTTACTGAATTGATAACTGAACAATCTGTATAATTGTTGCTACAGTCTACACATCCAACCTTGACATACATGTCTACAAGGATCATGTAGCACTTAGATGAGAACATCATGAAAATTGAAAGGAGAATGTGATTTTCAATTAAAAGCTATCTCACAAGTGAGACTTTATAAGAATGGCGACCTATAAGCGGCGTTAGATCTACTTTCGGCCACATAAAAAACATCCTTTTAAAACTCAAAATAATAACAAGCACACCAATATAGCAGACGACAGATAAACTCAACCCGTTGAGCGGTAGAAACGAATCAACGTACCTAAAACAAAGAAGAGTTGAATTAAAACTTTTGAGCGAGTCCACATTGCTGTTGGGGTTACGTCGCACGGAAGACACCTTTATATACCACGTAGCTGCGTTGTGACGACGTACGTTAAAACAATATAATAATATGATGGTAACGCGTTAGGTCGCATTCAGACGTGCGCGTTTTCATCGCGCGGGAAATCAGCTCGCGTGTTTTCCCAATCACTACAGCAGAAAACGCGCACGTCTGAACGCGCCGTTATTTATCCTCCCACTTGATGAAGTGGGAGGGTGAATAACGACGGACAGGAGATGTCCTGTCCAAAGAGATGTCAAAACACCGTATCCCCGGAACGCATCCATGAGGAATATTATAGAACTAGATGACAATTGCAACTCCGTTACGCCAAAATTCAAATTTCAGCAAAATCGATTCAGCAGTTTGGGCGTGAAGAGGTAACAGACAGACAAAAAGACACACTTTCACATTTATGATATTGGTATGGATGCTTATAAAACGCCTGAACAACGCCGCTGCGACGCACCGCAACGAAACAATGTAGCTTTTTCTCGTTAGAAATGTAGACGACAAGTTTAAGTATAATACTTAGTGTGAGTTTTGTTTGAGTTTGCGAAGTCGGGCGATAGCGTCGTTGATTCACGTCTGTCGCCGAGTCTCGGATGCGGAGATAACGTAATGCTTCCTACAAATTACC
Source organism: Cyaniris semiargus (assembly GCA_905187585.1). Taxonomy (NCBI): domain Eukaryota; kingdom Metazoa; phylum Arthropoda; class Insecta; order Lepidoptera; family Lycaenidae; genus Cyaniris; species Cyaniris semiargus. Next base: position 5,995,210 of record LR994553.1, read on the forward strand.
GGACAAGCGCTTTCAGTACCCCGATTCTGCCATGACAGCTGCGTTCGTCTCGATGCCGTTTCGGTACGATAAAACTACGAAATTGTTTTCTCATAAAATGGCAAAGTGCTCTTATGAGTCAAAACCTGTCGAAATAGCATTTTTACAGAGTGATACTACTCGTTTATTGGACCCTTTAAATATGGCTCCAAATACCATAGTCCACAACTCATAAATAGATACGTACGCGTAGGTAGGGCAACGAGAACTGTAGGTAAAACCAATATGTTATGATTATTTATGACAACCAACTGAAGGTAAGTACGTATTTTGGACCCTGTAACTCTATACTATGGTATTTCGATGTCAAAACTTAAAAAATCTGTTACATTTGTTTTGTTTAGCATAAAATGGCTCTATTGTTGTGAGATAGGATCCGGACTGAATCAGGGCAGAATCAGGGTACAGTTATTTCATCTCGCTCTTTGTTTAGATCAATAAAGTTGTCCAGCATATACCTACTGACATATTAAGGAAGAAAATGCTTTAACCTTAAATTTTTTTACTGAACTGTTTGTTACCAAAATATTTCAATACGGCTTGCCCGATGACATAATATTATATAGATCACAGACATAGATCAAGATATATACCGCATGTGTATGCACTTCGCGTGCCATATCGCGTTCCCAAACGACGAGCAATGCTCGTCTTTCGAAAGTCTGTTCTTTAGTCTGCTATCGGAATCGCACGTCAATCGGAATTTTAAAAATGCCTAAATGCCTAAAAGTGCCGTATTGAGCTATAGAAATTCAAATAGAAACGTTGCCCTTGATAATGGACACGTTTCTTATCATCGGTACGTCACAGTGGTAGGACAAAAGTGACACGCTCGTTTTCATACAAAAGGAGCGACATGCCGATCATCTATCTTGATCTATGTCTGTGATATAGATGGTAAATACGTCACATACTTATAGGTATATTAAAAATGTGAAAGTGTGTATTTCTGGCTCTTACCTTTTTAAGCCCAAATCGCTGAACTGATTTTTCAGAAATTTGCTTTGAAAACAATTTGAGTTCCAGGAATGGACATAGGATACTTTGTATCTTTGTAAAATGTACGGTTCCCACGCGAGTTTTGGCGCAACGGAGTTGCGGGCGTCATCTAGTAATAACGTAGCAAAAAGCTTTGCCCGGTCAGCTAGTAATATTATTTTATGGCTATTATAACTTCTGCCTGTTCAAGAGATTTGGGGCTAATACCCCATTTACCTTCTAACAATTAACTGAAGCATTAGTTTCATTGATCGTAACTGAACACGGTAGTACACCGCATGCGAAGTTACGGCCACCATAAATAGTGTGAAAACTTGGATGAAGATTCTAAATGTTGCCAGGAGTCATATCGATCCATTAATTAAATAAAAAGACCAATATGACTTCCGGAAACATTCAGAATCATAATCTGGACGCTTTTCTGAGTTTAACGCCATTCACAGAATGCGGTCGACACATTTTGCATACTCAACTCCAGCGCCTCTAATAACGAATACTAGATATAGAACGAATTAAACGAAAATCCTTTTTCACCAAAGTATTATGCCTTTACATGCGGGAACGCCGACGTAAGGAACACTTACAGCAGCGGTAGGCAACAGGCGGACCGCGGTCCGTTTGCGGACCGCGAAAGGTCGAATCTCGGACCGCGAAATATTGTGATGTATTTTATACCAAGTATCAATTAATACATAAGATGTACGTATACCTTTATTAATTAAAATAATATTTTTAAGCTACATAGTCCGACAAGTGTGTTTTTTTTCTGGACCTCGTTAAAATTTTCCCACAGTATCCGGACCCCACCTAAAATTACTTGCCGACCCTTGACTTACAGTATGAAATGTAGTCTATGTATTTTTCCGTTAGGTATGTAAATAAGTCCGGTCAGAAGAGACGCCATTAATTGATCTACTGACTTTTTCATTCGTATCCAAAAATAATAGTATCCAACCGATATAACGACTGAATGAAAACAAGCCCTGTTTTTGTGTGAGAGTGTAAGAGACAAGCTGTGATGCTCAATGGAAGATTATACCAAGAGAAAATTAACCAAACTTCTTTCCATTAATTTGGTATTATCTATAAAAGATTACCATGGCAGGTAATCTTTCAAATTTTAATGTTTCAAAAATATATATTTTAAGAGCCTATGCTGCCCCATTGCTGGGCAAAGGTCTCCCCCAAAGTCTTCCACTCCTCTCGATCCTATCGTAGAAATAAATTTGTTTAAAGATAAATATTTTATTTATTCCATCAGTTACATATTATGTTTCAGCATGGTAACCGTAGCATAAAATTGTTCCACGGTTAATTGCAGTTGTGGGTAGAATGGTAACACAAAAGGCGATTAAAATGGACATCAATTATTTCATAACTATAAAAGCCTGAAATCTAAATAGTTAATTAATGTCACTGTAAGATGTTTCGTTTTATAAAAAATACTAGATGACGCCCGCAAATCCATTGCAAATGGGATCGAACCTGCACCCTCTATGAGTGCGAACCAAAGGTCTACCCATTAGGCCATGGATGGTCTTTCAGACTGAAAGACTTCAGCAGGCTTAGCATAACAACATTAGAAACGGGAAAGAATCGACATACTGACAGACTTAAGATTTTGGCGGATTACCTTTGTCAATCTGTTACTATAGAAAGAAGCGGCTTCTATGGTGACCATGCTAAGTCTACTGGTACATTTAAAATGTCACGCGACAGACAAAGACCGCCAACATAATAATATCTTGATCAGTAAAAAGGATATTGTTTAATTATAAAATAGAATGTCCTTAAAATATGTTTGTCATGCTATACTTTGTCAATTAATTGTTCTGTTAACTTATAATTAGAAATGTTTTGGCACGTGGCCAAATATCAAACTTTGGTATAACTTGACTGACACTGTATCACTCGTAAGAAGAATAAAAACTAAGGAAGAGTAACTGTGTCAAAAAATTTGTTCCGATTCTACAAAATGTGACCCGAATACATGCATACTTTATGCAAAAAGAGGCCCGAATACATACAAGAATTTTGTGTAATTATAAAAGTGTGAAGTGAAAATTATTGTCAACGGCTTTATTTTGTCAATTTGAATGTAGTACGTTTCGTAGCTATTGCCATATTATTTTAGTGTGCGAAAAGAACCTTGAGAACCAAATTCAAAACGATTGAAGTATGGGCACAGAATATATATTATGGTGTGGGAGATACGTTTCCTTAGTTTTTATTATTCGTAGTGTATAGCACAGTAGTCACTTTCCATAACGTAATCTGTTTGCTCGTTTTCCTCTACTTAAAATATGCGGCAGTTATTAAAAATTTATCGTGGATGTTATTTTGTTAGCTGTTTCGTAGCCACGCCTTTATGACAATCCATACTTCCATACTAATATTATAAATTCGAAAGTGTGTCTGTCTTTGAGTGGTCTGGATTTTTTGTCTTGCCTTCTGATCGTAAGTTTACGTTTGGCATCCATAGGTGAGACAGGGCAGAAGTGTCGTATCCAAGATAATGCTCTTTAATTTTATTGAAAGTTTAGATTTCAGAATTTCTTTTCGGGTCCATTATTTTTTCCATATAATAGCTACTCTTCTCTTTATTTGCTCTAAATTTCGGTCTTTACTAAATGAAATTTGTTTTCCCAAGTAAGTATAGTACTCTACGTATTCAAGAGGTACCTCATTAACCCGTACTGGTGTCAATTCACTATTAGTCATGACTTTTGTTTTTTCTAGGTTTATTTCCAGACCCACTGGCATCTAGAATATCCTAAATCATTTTGTTGAGTTTATATGGACTTTGGGAAAACAAGACGATGTCGTCCGCAAATCAAAGATGGCTTAAATATTTCCCCATTCGCATATTATATTCCTTGTTATGACCATGGTAAGTTTTCCATTACATTTTGTAGGACCGCTATTAAGATTTTCGCAGAGATAGGGTCACATTGTCGAACGCTTGTATTGTCTAACCTGACTCTACTAGTGCAGTTGATGTATATATTTTTGATGATATTTATATATTTTATGTTAATATTTTGGTTCTTTAATGCTGTCCAGATGCTAGTATGTGAAATAGAGTCGAACGATTTTTTATAATCTACAATAGCGGGTTTTTATACTCTATATGTTTTTCGATGACTTGCTCTACTGTATGAATATGATCTATAGTGCTGAATCCACTTCAGAATCCAGCTTGTTCCATGGGTTGGCATGAGTCTATTTGCGAAGATATTCTGTTTAGTAAACAGGATGAGAAAAGTTTATAAAGGCTGGACATAAGGCTGATTGGGCGGTGATATCCTTGGGATCGCCCTTTTTATACAACAAAACTATTTCAGATTCTGTACACTACTGTGGCACAGTTTCTTCTTCTAATATTTTGTTGAATAATAATGTAACAGGTGTCAATAAAAGTTTTTTACCGTATTTGATGCATTCATTGGTTATACAGTCTGGTCCTAGACTCTTGTCTGGTTTCAGTTTATTTATTTGTTGTAAGATTTCTGTTCCAATAAAATTTTGTACGTGCAGTGTATTCCTTGGTTGATCTTGTCCTTTATATTCTAATAGATCCGGTATTGAGCTGTAAAGGTTTGCATAGAAGTTTCCGGCTATGTTCATAATATTATCTAGTCGTCATTCACAAATTGTAGAGAAGAGTTGAAGTGATTGGATCCATTTTTTCGACCTGTCTAGTTCCTTGTACGCCTTTTTTGCAGATCTCGTTTTTTCTATATATTTTTCTAGTATTTGTGATCTATTATTTTCGTATTTTCGTCATCTTCTTTCGTTCAACTTTCGTTTTGGCGCATTCAATAATTGAATGCGTCAATGAACGCAACGCCAACATTGTCATTTTTATTCAGTTGCAGTGTCTGTCAGATTATTGTAACATGTGTGACGAGAAAATTTTACTGGGTGGAATATGTGTGGCTTATTTGGTCATAAGAAATTATAGAAAAAAAAAGAACAAAGCGAAAGTTTTGGATACGGTCAGAGCGCATGCGTCGCGGGCATGCTTCACGTGCGCTGTTGACTGCGCTATAACGCATGCCCTTGATGAACAAAAAAAGGCACAGTGTGGACATAGCTATTGGCCCACACGAGGACTTAAAATGTTTTTAAAATGTAATAATGATTGAAGTCGAATGTCAAATGAATAATTCGATAGACACGTAATAGCCTACCACGCGATCATAAATAACTGCCCAAATGAATTTCTTTAAAAGCTCATTTATATGACGTCACGTGTGGTCACGCGAATGCCCCAAATCTATTATGTATAAACATGAACGAAACTTTAAAAATTTTGCCAAACTAGAACTATATAATTATGCTTGATAAAACTTTACTGTGTCCTTTCTCGGGACATAAAGTTCTTGCGCTGGTTCTTCTCATCGAGTTTCCGGTGGTAGACACCAATTAGGACTATTCTAAAACTGTTTAGAAATAAAATATTTTACTATGAATACTTAATTTAAACTATCACCATACCAACAAGAGGAATGTTTATAAATTAAATATTAATTTTGGGCGAGATATATATATTTCAAAATATAATAATACTAGCTGTCCCGGCAAACGTTGTTTTGCCATATAAAGAATTTCGCCCATATTATTTTATTGAAGTGACTAAGTAGTAAGTGAAATAAGTATGGCACCATGGCAACGTCCAGACGCTATCCCGTGGCACAAACAATGGTCGCCGTCAGTCTCGAGTTGTAATAATTTACAATTATTTATTCAACAAATGCACTTATCAATATAAAAAGTAGCCAGTAGCCGATTCTCAGACCTACTGAATATGCATATAAAATTTGGTAAAAATCAGTAAAGTCGTTTCGTAGGAGTACGGTAACTAACATTGTGACACGAGAATTTTATATATAAGATAAGATATATTACTTATTTGTGAAACTGTTTAGAACCTACAACTAGATTTATAAATGTTAAAAGATGCTACGAAAAGCGACTATAGATTTAAGTTTTGCGAAGAATGTTACAAAACTCAATAACAGATCGCGGATTTTGTCCAATCCGACCTCTGTTCGCTTGAAGCCATCAATCAATGTCGACACCGCAAGTTTTTCTGTGCATTTTGTGAAGCATCCTTCTATCTGCTCGCTGACTCTCAACAAATTCGTTGATTAGTCTCGTGGATTATTTACTACTTTAAAATTGTAATCCTTTCCTGAATGTTTTCTGCTTTCATCTGCAAATAAGTTCTGTAGCTTTACGATTATGTAGGTAACGTAACTTGGTAAGTTAGTTTTAAACTTTAAGCAAAAATAAACTTAGGAAACTTTAGAGCAAATTTGAACAACGCCTGTTTAAGTTAAGGCCAGGTAGTCCCTAAAATTAGCTGGTCGATGTCTGTCAGTACAAATATCGACGTAAAGGACATTTAAATTTCAATTATTCATTTATCTCTTATAACAAGCTTATAACAAGCAAATATCATCTTAAAAGTTTCGACAGTTCATTGATACAGCTCTACAAGGATGTTTCTCAACTATTGGCAGTTTATAAGATAGTGGCGTTAATTTGAAATTGGAACAAGCGCAAAATCATCTAAATAGGATTGTAATTAAACTTAAAAGGTAGGTTAAATATCTACAATTAAGTTACTTTGACTACTCTTAACGAAGTTTTCACATTAGGAGGTCAAAGACCTCGTTATCGTATTATTTTTTTTTATTATGTGTATTGTGTATTATATCGCAGTCATCTAGTTGAATCTGCTATTTGGTTGAATGACTAGCGGATTCATTGAAACTATTTAATTTACAGTCAAAGACTTAACGAGTTGGCCTGTAGTTTTGACTTTAAACATTACAATCAACCACTTGAAGAGTTGGCCTTTAGTCATTCAATTGAGTGGTGTCAGTTCAATCGAATCCAGATTAATCCAGATGACTGCGACATAAAATAATATAATATCATGTTTTCAAATATAACGTGATACGAGTTGTTTTGTCTATTTTAACTTCATAAATAATGTTTTATTATTGAACTACATCCGTGCCAATACTTCGTAAATTATTCGCGAGTTATAGCGTGGTTTATATTGAACGTGCATAACTAAGCAGCTCGTCGTGTGTCAATTAGGTTGGCAGCTGCAATATTACTATTTTTGCCGCCTATAACCAAAAATACAATCACCATTTTCTTATCTGCTATCAATTCAATGTTTTGGTTCTACTTTTTCTTATAAATGAAGAAGCAGAACTAAAAAATGTATTATTAAAATCATTAAGACATTCCGCGCATGGAATGCTTCATACGTAGCTTGCCACTGAATAATGGATGATTCGGCTTGAGTAAGTGTGGTGTGGCCACTATAAGCCTGTGTTACAGCTCTACGAGAATACTTCGCCATATTGTAATTTGAGAGAAAGCTGCTCCACAAATACGTCAGTTGTGAATGTTATTTTAGAATAATTATTAATGCAGTATCACTATTTTGTAAATAGTCGAAATGGCTTAAGAGCCAGCGACAGCGAGATTTTCTTCATCATAAAAAAAGTATTTTATCTAATTGAGCTATTTCGTTTAAGGGTCTCTGGCAGTAGGAAGCAACTGTCAAAAATGTCCGGCAGTGCAAGACGAGATTCCTACAGTTACTCCGAAAAAAATAAAACATTGAGCTTTATACTTTATAGAAGGTTAGGTAGACCTTCAGAACTGAGGCCTTAGTGCGAGTTTTATTCGATCATACGCATCGAGCACGTAAACGCGAATTTATATGGGATCAAAGCAGTATCCACGTTAGCCAGTAGATGGCGCTGCTTTGTTCCCATATAAATTCGCGTTAACGTGCTCGGTGCGTATGATCGAATAAAACTCGCACTAAGGCCTCTGGATACCTCCTACAGTAACCGCGACCGAAACTTCACAGTTGATGGTCGTTCTTACCTCTCTATTAAGGGGTCATAAGCTTTAAGCTTTTATAAAATGACGAAAATCTGGCTATCGCGATCGCTACTCTTACTCCTAAATGAAAATGACACCGCGCCGCGATGCGCTGGTGTAATTTTAACAGCTGCTTCGTATCAACGACAATTAACTGTGTCAATTCAGACTTCAACGTGACGAGTAGATGCAATTCTAAATTTTTACTGATTTGACAGATCTCAATTGCGTGAGACGTTTTGAAAATCTGTCAAATCCATGCAAATTTAGAAATGCATGTGCGCGTCGCGTTGCGGTCTTATTGAGCCCTAAGTGTCAAAGATCCTTGCAGGGGTGTATAAATCGAGGAGGCACCGTTGAGTTTTAGTGGGTAACCATGGGTGCTTCTCCTTACCGCAGCACCTGAGGAGTCCCACATATCCAGGCAGTCCCCCAGGCTGTCGGGAATGCATCAAGCATTTCCCAACGAAAAAAAAGGGGTGTATAAATTAACTAAAGTCATAAGTTTAGACATCAATCAATACCTAAATATTATATGATTGTTAGTCGTTCCTATAAATTATAGGTAAGTATAGCCTTAATTGCTAACAAAAGTTTATTCGTCCTAATCCTTTAGGCTACAAATATGATACAAGTATTTCATATTCCACGATTACTTCCAAGAGTCGGGCTGATGAATTGAATCCAGTATCCTAAATAGACAGATCCCGTACGTGACGAGGGTACCGTAATGCTTTTCAACTAAAAAGAAAAATTTTAGTATGAAACAAGAATTTCATTACGTCTCTGTGACATGACATTACTCTCAACGACTCCCTGTTTGGGGTCACATTAACAACATCTTGCTTGCTCCGACATTCTCGGACTTATATAAAATCATTCGCCTATTTTGTTTGACGTTTTTATTCTTTGCCTTTCGTTTCACATTTCGAGATAGGTATTACTAGTGACTTGACTTAATTTTATAACGATTTATAAGGTACATTGGATATCACGTTCTTATAACAGACCCTGCTCTGAGATGTTTTGTGTCACCTAATTCGACGTCGACAGAGCTAAAAACGAAATAAAGGCGTCATACATTTCATAACTGGCAGCGGACATTTTGAATTATTCGATAAACGTGCTGCGCCCGACCCTAATGTGCTTAGCTCCATTATTTCGAACGTTCTCACAATAGAATTTAGTTTGGACAATGATCACCTTTTAGTAAGCCGACGTGGTCTATTCGCACGTCAGCTTACTCGTTAATCGCTTATCTAAACAGGACGAGCGCGGAGCGCGCCGTCTAATTACAAAAGCTCTCAATAGATTCATTTTTAGGGTTCCGTACTCAAAGGGTAAAAATGGGACCCTATTACTAAGACTTCGATGTCCGTCTGTCTGTCTGTCCGTCTGTCTGTCATCAGACTGTATCTCAAGAACGGCTATAGCTAGATTTCTGAAATTTTCACAGATTGTGTATATCTGTTGCCGCTATAACAACAAATACTATAAGCAAAATAAATTAAATATTTAAGGAGGGCTTACATACAACAAACGTATTTTTTTTGCTATTTTTTGCTCGATATCAATAATGGCAATAGGTAGGCACTCAAAATGTTCACAAAATACTTCAGTTGTATTTATAATTTAATAATTAACAATAATATTTAAGTAAAATAAATAATTAAGGGGGGCTCCCATACAAAAAACACATTTTTTACCTATTTTTGGTCTATAATGGTACGGAACCCTTCGTGCGCGAGTCCAACTCGCACTTGGCTGATTTTATTATTCAAATCCGAAAGCGTTGAAATAAGTTCGAGGGCACATGGATTTTAGTTGGAAAGAGTAGATAAAATATAATTGTACTCCCCTGTTCTCTCAAAGCTGTTAATAAAATAAAACCAATATAAATTTCGCTCACAGGAACTCACCATCAGAACTTTTTAGAGTCTATTAATTTTTAATCCTATTAAATTAAATAGTTCTTCGTAATTCGTAAAAGAACCAGAATAACGGACTTACCATTCCTCTTTAAAAAACTAAAGTGGAGATGGTCAGGGCACATGATGAGAAATAAAAGGGAAAATTTGGCCAAGTGCGAGTCTGACTCGCGCACGAAGGGTTCCGTACCGTTATAGAGGAAAAAAAGGCCGAAAAAATCACGTTTGTTATATGGGAGCCCCCCTTAAATATTAATATAATTTTGTTTTTAGTATTTGTTGTTATAGCGGCAACAGATAAACACAATCTGTGAAAATTTCAAAAGTTTAGCTATAGCGGTTCTTGAGATACAGCCTGGAGACAGACAGACAGACAGACAGACGGACAGACGGACAGACAACGAAGTCTTAATAATAGGGTCCCGTTTTTACCCTTTGGGTGCGGAACCTTAAAAATGGGCTAAGCATGTCACCGAGTGGTGCCCAAGACAATATAAAAGGAAGAAAGGCAGTTGACAGACCAACGTCATTTGGTCGGATCATGTCAATTCAATGTTATTTGTGATATGTCGGCTGGGTTTGACATAACGCGACCAAACTACGTAGGTCCCCCATCTGCCTAGGAATCAACTTCTCTGATAGTACATCGGTTATGTTGTTAAATTATACGTATGGTATAGTTAGTATTATAAGATATGTATTCCTAGGAAATTTTGTTGACCTGAAGCTCGGTGGAAGCGTTTTGGTTAAAATAGTTAAGTCAATTACGCAAAGCCTTTGCTCTATGGAACCTCACACAGTAGCAACTAGCAACATGAACTAGTCGCTGTTAAGCATTTGTGTTAAGCACCCACAAAAAACTTGGTGTTGAGTTATGAACTTATGAATGCAGTCTTGTTCAAATGATCAAAAGAACATGACTGCATTCATATCTCAATACGTAATTTTTTGTGGGATGATACACAAATCTTGCATAGTTTTAAGCATTTGCTTAAAACAGCGTCCAACTATGCAAGATAACTGATATCTATCTATATTAAATAAAAATGAATATCTTAAATTTTGTAAGTCTCGCTAAAACTCGAGACTGGCTCAACCGATTTTGCTTATTTTATTCTTGAAATATTCGTGGAAACTCAGAGAAGTTTTATATTAGAAAGGAAGTAATACAAATATCATCGGGTCGTCTACTTAGAAATTAAAAATTTAAAAAATCCCCGACACAAAAACTTAACTTATTAGGGTTTAGAGCGGTCCCCCAATGCGAAGTATTCTTTTGAAATATTAATTACTTTTAGGTACTTTATGATTGATTTTATTTTTTTATTTTTTACTTTTTAAAGGGAAGTAAAGTTTTTTGTGTCGGGGGTTTTTAAAATTTTTAATTTAATTTTTTATTTTATACTTTTTAAAGGTACATACTAGTATAATGTAGATTTGGTCGTGGTTATGTAATTTGCACGAAAAGCACTTTCATTTAAAACCCCACTCGAGTATATTTGCAGACATTCGTTAATTCACCCCCACAACTTTTAAACGGCTCAACCGATTTTCATCAAACATGTCTAAAACACTCGCACGTAAGTCACCTTTAATAGAAAAAAAAAACTAAATTGAAATCAGTTCATCCGTTCGGGAGCTATGATGCCACAGACAAACAGACAGACACGTCAAACTTATAACACCCCTCTTTTTGCGTCGGGGGTTAATAAAATTGTCCATCTGCCCACGTCATCAGCCGGTTTGTGCATATCTATCAACCAGCACCTTATTTATTCACGTTTACTCACAGAAGCTTTATTTTCATGCAAAATTTAAATTAGGAAACTTCTGATATACACATCTCGCTAGGAATAATTTTAACTGTTTTTATGAGGGTTTCGTATCCAAAGGGTAAAAACGGGACCCTATTACTAAGGCTTCGATGTCTGTCCGTCTGTCTGTCTGTCTGACTGTATGTCTCCAGGCTGTAACTCAAGAACCGCTATAGCTAGACTTCTGAAATTTTCACAGATTGTGTATATCTGTTGCCGCTATAACACAAATACTAAATACAAAATAAATTAAATATTTAATAAATTAAATACATAGGCGCTTGAAATATTCACGAAATACTCAGATTTATCTGTACTTTAATAATTTATATTAAAATTTAAATAAATAAAATAATTAAGGGGGGCTCCCATGAAAAAAACACAATTTTCAGCCTATTTTTGCTTTATTGTAGTACGGAACCCTTCGTGCGCGAGTCCAACTCGCACTTGGTCGATTTTTTATTGCCATTCTAAGATGTTGAAGACGTGTTTTCAATACGCGAAGTGTATTCACTATTCACCCAGACGAGGTCAACATCACAATATGTGAAACTGGTTTAGTCCAGATATGCTAATCTTTTAAGCGCTCTTTTAAGCGCTATCCAATAATTTTAAGGCTCAACTCACACTGGCGCCGAGTCGAAGTATCGACGCACGTCAAATTCTTGCTCGGAGACGCGCGTCGCATTTTCGTTGCAGAAATGTGCACTTAAATAATAGAATAACAGGGGTGAATTTATGTTGCAGTCGAAACACGACGTTTCGCGACGCTTCGACACTGCGCCACTGTGAGTTAAGCCTAAGATGTTTTAATATGGGGACACGGTAGTGTCCCCGCCGAGACGAGCCAAGCGAAGCGCAAGGGCACTACCTACCTTTTCTCGAAGTGTTTCGCTGTTTTTTTGAACCTTCATAGAATTGGTTTCCGTTGTAGCAGAGAGTTCATATTTTCAGGATATGATGTCATCAGTAGACTTATTAAGCATACAAAGTCTCAATTGAACAACTCTAATACTTTAGATTTTATAGATATCTAAAATACGCCGATTTCGTCACTGACACACTGATGGTCATCAAAATGTTTGGCTACTTCCTGAAGTGCTAGAAAGCCGAAATTTGGTATGTAATCTAAGTTTAGTTTTTATACAAACAACAAAAAAATTCATAAACTTGTAATTTTCGCCCCCCATCCCCTAAAATGGGGGGGTGGAAGTTGACCCTCATAGAGTTGGTTTCCCATATAGCAGATAGTTCATATTCTCAGGATATGATGTCAATAATAGATTTATTAAACATACAAAGTCTCAATTGAATAGGTCTAATACTTTAGATTTTATTGATATCTAAAATACTTACGCCGAAATTTGGTTACGCCGTAAAATAAGTTTAGTAGGGGTAATGGAAGTTTAAATATGAGACTTTCACCAATCTTATGAATTAGGACATAAAAGTCTCGAGAAATGTACATATCAATATCTAGTTTACTATGATTTTGTCTATTTCTAACACTCGATCTATTCTCTAATAATTTGAATGATCCTGATCAGTCGCACACATCGACGTTTTGCTGTAAGTTTTTGTTTTTGTTCTATTGACAACTCTGGGGTGACTCGTCACCCCTGTTACAAGCAATATGCGCAATATTTCCTAGAAAATGGCATAAAAAAGTTAAAACATTTTGCACAAAATGCCTTCTGCCTGTATGTATGCACTGAAATCACAAAGATTTTGGTTTCAAGTGCATTCAAACCAAAATTATAATAATACCAAAGTATATTTTATAAGATCAATACTATTTTCATATATTTCATTATTTATGCAATTGATTTGCTAAAAAATAAACAATGATTATTTTACATTTCGCCGTTTAATCACTATTTTAAAATCTGGAGTGGTGAGTAACCCCTGTTGCCTTTAATGTATGCTATAAAACCGACTTCCAAGGTAAAAACAATAATAACATCCTTATAATATGAACTAAAAAGTATTAAATAATTTTTCCTATCTAATAGTGCCTTTTTCCGAATTCGGCTAAACCTCAACTATTTCTGTACTCAACCTTCATCATTTTGAAGTCGGTACCAGATATAGCTGAATCTTCAGTTCTCTGACAGAATAGGTATTTGAAACTTTTGGAACTGGCACCGACTTCAAAATTATGAAGATTGAGTACAGAAATAGTTGAGATTTAGCCGAAGCCGAAGCCGAGCCGGAAAAAGGCACTATTAGATAGGAAAAATTATTTAATACTTTTTAGTTCATATTATAAGGATGTTATTATTGTTTTTACCTTGGAAGTCGGTTTTAATTTTTTGTTAAAAATAATAATTTCACTCTTTTTAGTTACCTCGATTGTTTTTCTTATTCTTATTACGATGTAGATGGTTTTCCTATGTAAGTATTTTCATACTAAGGGTTCAAATTTATTACCTCGATCGTGGGAATCGCAGACGCAATAGATTTTTAATTGTTATGCGGCAGCCGGGTGCCGCTTGGGGATTGATGGGTTAATAGTTAAACTAGTGTAGTACCTATCGAAGCAACTTACTTCTCTTTTTTTTTTCGAATCTCAAAAGTAATGTCAAATGTGTGCCTTACGCTCTGGAGTTAAGGTTGACTTTGTTATGTTCAATTTTGTGGTACATAAGTCGCTTAGAACTTGAATCATTTATTTTGAAACAACATTATATTTTTAATAAAATCGTATGAAAAGTACCAATTATTATAAGGACATAACGTGATGATATAATTATGGTGTGGTAATTATAAATATTGTATCCATATACAACCATGTGACACTGGTGACCCTGACGTGGTAATGATGATGATGATGATGATGATGAATGTAATTTGCATAGTAGCATATGCTTTCAGTTCTTAAAACAGCGCCTAAACCCCCACACTTGTATCTATAAGGAATCCGGAGTTCTCTTAGTATCTTCGGAACCATAGTATACCTTGGTGCAAAATCTTGCGTTTTGGTAGCATATGCTTAGGATACTTCTCATAAAACCAAAATCACCATATGTTTCCATATAAATTTTGTGGAGTTCCCTCGATTACTCATGGATCCCATCATCAGATCACCACTTTTGTGAAAATGGGACCAAATTGGAGGGAAACCTAATAGAACAAAACAAAAATTTTGAAAATCGGTTCACAAACGGCGGAGTAATCGTTGAACATACAAAAAAAAAAAAAAAAATATCCACATCCGAACATATAACCTCTTCCTTTTTGGAAGTCGGTTAACAGTGTTTGTATCCGAAGGTTAAAAGTCTTTGCCTTTGCCAGTAGAGCTACCATATCTCTAATAATTGCTGGTGTTTTTTTTTACTTTTAAGTTTTATTTTTTCAAAGTTATTACAGGATTTTTTGTTGATAAAACGTTTAACGTTTAGTTAAAGCAAATTTTAATAATCGATTAACCACAACAGGCATAAGTTAAAGGGTCTAAAGATATGAAAGGAGCAAATTTTTACAGTGTTACTTATAAAAATTGTCTATCCTTAGGATATTCCAAGCTTAAACTAGGAATAGTTATAATCGGTATAAATTAGGAATAACCTGAGATTATTTTCTAACTCATAAACTCGGTATAAGGTTGTCATAACTATACCACCGCTATTGCCGATACACAAGACGGCAAAGCCACAAATCAAAGACGATTCTATTTAAAAAAAAGTAAAAAGTCAGTTTTTGTCTGTGAATTCTGTTAACAGCTGTTAACTTTAAATCAACAGATTGGGATTTTGCCGGGAATATGAAAGAGTAATGTTGTGTTTTTGTATTGTTTTCCTAAAATTGTGTTATCTGAGTTTTTAATGTGTCTTTGACTAGACTTTGGACTTGACGATTTAGAAAAACGATGCTGTTATAATTGTAACAAGAACATAGTTTTCGCGCCATTTACTTGACACTGACCTTTGTTTATTAGCCATAGTGCCATAATAAGAAAAAAAAAACAAAAGATTTTAATAATTCCTTTAAACAGTTTCAAATACGTTACTATATTGATATTGCGCCATCAAATAGTATTTAAAAACAGGACACCATGTTTGGAAAAGCGATATTTTAAACGAAATTTATCATCACTATTTTTCACTTCTTGTATCGATCTGAATTTTTAATGGTTATTTTTTTATTATTGATACCTATGTGTTTTATTACCTACTCGAAGATTAATCGAATCACAATTCACAAATTATTATAAAAGTTTTATTTATGAAATACTGTTTAAGGCTATGTTACGAAATGTGAACTGTCAACCCAAGTTATACCGACGCGACATTAAGAGGGCGACTAACGCAAAAAATCAAACATCGTCCTTCTCTCTTCACACTCACGCCCGTCTTTCATATGCCAGGTGAAAAAGGACCACGCGGATTCATCGCCAAATTAGTTTTCTCTCAATAACTCGATAAATATACAACATTTTAAAAATCCGCTAGGTCAGATTCTCAATGATAGAATTCTATACAATGTGTTAAAATATTAACTTAGTTTAATGCACGGTTATGGCAATATATGAAAAATTCGTGAAAATTAGAAGCATCTTTGTGATTTTTTTCTATTGAGAAAATTTTAAGATATCGTGTTTTCGCTCAGATTAGATTCTTGGAAATATAATGTAGTATCTATGTTAAGAAAATAAAACAAATCGGGGCTTATTTTCAAGTAAAAAATGAATTGTAAAATCGACAATTTAGGGTTAGTCGCCCCCTTAAACTAGAGCGGGGGTTGGTATAACGATGGTACAACGTTTGTATAGGAGTTACACCAACCTTATACTAAGGTTTAAGTTATTAACCTTGTATATGAGTCGCGATTTTGCTTATTCCAAGTATATTCTGAGTATAACTTTTATACTCGGTTTATAAGTAACACAGTTAGAGTTTTCATTAATTTATAAAAAAATCCTCGTTAGATTAAACAAATCCCCACTGGAGTCTGGAATAGATCCGCTTGCGTAGCTTCAACAAATATTTTCTCTCTCATTTCTATGCCTAGGCGGTGATAGGCCTTGTACTTTTTATTCAAAAGCCACTTTAAATCTTTCTGCGCTATAAAATTAGTAAAATTTTATTTTTATTTTGTGATCTCTTGATTATTTTGTCAGTTTGTCTTGATTATTATTATAGTGTACTTGATAGCCAGCTACCACATTCATGTACGTATACATTGCACATAATAAAAGTAAAGAATTTTGCTATAACAGAACGCAAAATTATAAGCTGAGTCACAAATTGTGCTCGGAATCAAATGAAAATAAATGTTTAGTATACTCGACACCATTATTATCATAATATGGCGCTATATTATTACTGGAAATTCGTGAAGATATTTTTATCTTATTTGTGATCTTGAATAATGCATTTTAATATGTTTACTGGATAGTCTCCAGCTAAAGAAATACAACATTCTTTCTCTTTAATATATTTTATTTGGTAATAGTACCCAAATATGTATTAGGTAAAGGAGAAAGAACTACAAAGTATAATCCTTGTAGTTTCAAGGGATGATTCAAGATTATGGTCAAACTGTAATATTTGACCAATGCAGATAGAACATTAATTAACGACGAAGTAAATCCAGTTCAACATCTAAATATAGATTAGTTAGTTCAACACCCCAAGCGATACGAGCACTTTAAGGGACCCAAGAGATTTCGCAGAAATCCATTATGAATTAGTCCCCAAAACTTTGATAACTTTATCCCAATAGAATTAAGAAATAAGGATAAACAAGTAAGTAATGCTCAGATTTAAATATCTGTTTATGATTAAGAAGCTAGTACTCCTATCACTACATCTAGTAGTAGCTTAGTAGTTGCAAAATTAATTTATTACTATCTGCTATGCTACTAATAGAACTTAATTATGTAATAGAAAATATAGAAGCCAAAGCGATGGGTAGAATCGGCTAGATTATATAGTTTTTTTTTTCATTTGTATAATGATACATGATAATATAATAATACATGTTAAAATAGTAGGACATACAGACGTAAAAAAATCTGGAGGCTGAACGTGGAAAAAAACATCATCTATAGTCTAATACTCAATACCAAGGCGTCAAGCCGGATTTCTGTGCCATTGAATATACTCGTAGATGAACAAAAGATGAGTGCTATAAGAAGAGTGATCGCCATAGACTCATTCTATGATAAGAAAAGACTTATTATAGAATCGTAGAATGGGGCTATGGCGATTAAAAATATGTACATATCCTTTAAAATATTTTTTTTAAAGACAAAGACTATGGATCAGGTTACATAAGGTTGTCAAGGACAAAATACGTGTATAAAATAATGTGGTGGACGTTTATGGACCCCGAATCAGTGCGTGACGTGCATTGGGACTTTTTGTAGATATAGCTCTGATAGATGAAAGAAGTTAACATACCCAACGGTCCCCATTCACAATTCGAACACTCGGTAAATCGCGTAGAGAAATTTTCACCTAATTGACGCCATATGCGATGGCAAATTGTACATGTGTTACCAATACGTTTCTTTATTATGATCGTTAGCGACTTTATTGGATTGTATTATTACAATACTGTTATAGCTTTATTTTGTTAAAAAATTTCAAGCTATAATAATTAATAAGTACGTCTGTATTGATAATTTTTTTTTGTTGACTAAATTTTTTTCACCCAGTACAAATTATGTACTAACCTGTGGTACTAACTTTTTTCCTTTTCCAAGTATTCCATATTCTTATTTATTGAAACAGTTTTTTATTCTAACTTTAGCTAAGACTGAAAAACATATTAAAATATCGTAATCCTTATTCGGAACAATGAGGACACCTACTAGGAGATTGCCTGAATTAAATGTCACTAATTAATGGCTGCAATACGTTAAACAAAGGAAGAATTAAGGACATTTTTTTTTACAAAATGGTTTTATCAAATTTTCAATCAAATCTTTTTTATTTAAACTATGTCAGTATATTGAACGATAACCTCTGCAATATTGTATTTAAAAGGAAGTAAGAAAAAGAAAGGCACAACAAACTTGTAGAAATAGTTTTTTTCGCTCCAAATGAAACAACAATAAAATAAGCAATTATTTAATCTGGATTTGTTAGTAGGTATACCCAAAACATGATAATTTTCTTGTCATTTTTATATTTTGTGAGATATACTCCCGAGTCGCACTTGGGTAGGACTTTCGCTTTTGTTTCTTTGTAGGTTTTATTTTTAAAAATTCGCTATTCGACTAGTCCGACTTACCTTGTGTATTGGAGTACCCCAGAAGTCGTTCAGGAATATATTGGAAATGGGAGTGTGAGGTCTCAGATCTCGGTTCTCCTTGATAGCGCTAATGTCGTCGAAGACAAATCCACAATACAGGCAGTTGTGATAGACAACAATACACGCTAGGACTAGTACAGCACCGAGCCCCCGACGTGGATGCTTCTCTGGCACCGGTTTTGGCTGCAGGGCTGCAGCCACCTTCCGTTTGCCTTTTCCAGTCCGGGTTCTCACAGAGGAAACCATGCCTCCGAATTTACACACACCACCGACACGGTCCATAGCGATTCAAAACACTCAGCACTTTACCTACTTAGACGGAGTCCCCGGTGTAAACAGTTCGACATGAATACGACGAGAAATAACCTTCTAAATCATAATCTAACGCGTTAGGCGTCGTGGAACCGAAATTAAAATGTTTATTTACTTCACTGCGATGCACATGTCACATCTTTTCAGACGAAATAATGAGTTTGACATTTATCAGAGTGACCGAACGTTCGACAGCACGTCCACACGCGAGGCGCTCCCGCCGATGACTGCCGAGTCGCGGCGAGTGATTGCCGCGTTGTGTCACGTGACCGGTCGTTTTACTGCAGGTCGTTCGGCACTGCGCATGCGTAGTCAAGTTTTATGGCGCCAATTTTTTTCGTAAAGTATTCTCTAGTATTTTTACAATAAAATTATTAATACAAAATGTAAAGTATACAAATTAAAAATTCATACATTTAATTAAAAACATTTACATCTAATTCGACAATATTATAATTGTCAGGCTTAAGCTTTAACGTTACTAACATAATAATATTATTATTGAGTTTGCTTAACTATTATAATATAGGTATATTAATATGATGCAGAATACTGCGACCTGCGGGGGTTCGCTTAAGGTCCGTTTAACGTGGATACATTAACATTTAACATTAACCCTTGATTCTTGAAACTCCACCCAGCTTGAGTGACCCCTCTCTACCAAACCAATGCCACAAGTCACAATATCTAAAGGCATTGCCTTTAGGAGAGGTGAGACAAATCTAGCGGTGAAGCGCGAATGTGGTTTTTAGGGTTCCGTACCTCAAAAGGAAAAAACGGAACCCTTATAGGATCACTTTGTTGTCCGTCTGTCCGTCCGTCTGTCAAGACCCTTTTTCTCAGGAACGCGTGGAGGTATGAAGCTGAAATTTATATCAATTACTCAGGTCTACTGTCCCTTGTAGCTGTGAAAAAATCAAACTTCTAAGCCAACGCAATCAAAAGATACAGCCGTTTATGCCGCAAATTTTCGACACTTGCAAGGGAATCAAAACCTACAGGGTGCTTCCCGTGAACTCAGAATCTTGAAATTTGGTACGAAGCAACGTCTTATAGCATAGATAAAGGAAAAATTACGAAAACCATAAATTTTTAGTTACATCACATAATTTTTTTTTTTTAATAATTTTAAACTTACTACCCATTTCCTCATAAACGCGTAGAGGTATTAAATTGAAATTCATACCAAATACTCAGGTCTATAATACCTTTAAGCTGTAACAAAATCAAACTTTGTAAACCTTGCAGGTTTGTACGGAACCCTCGGTGCGCGAGTCCGACTCGCACTTGGCCGGTTTTTCTTAAATATCTTAAAAAATATAGAGAATATTAAAAATCCGCTAGGTCGAACCCTCGGTGATAGAATTTTATATGATGTGTAAAAATATTAACTTAGTTTAATGCATGGTTTTGGCAATATAGGAAAAATTCGTCAAAGTTAGATGCATTTTTGTGATTTTTTTCTATCGAGAAAATTTTACGATATCGTGTTTTCGGTCAGATCAGATTCTTGGAATTATAATGTAGTCTTCTTAAACCATTTTGAAATTCACGCCCACGGGCAAAAGATTATACAGCCAACGTGAAAGTCTTTTTCACTTGCAAATCGTTAATTTTGAATAACGTTATTTTTTAAACCTAAAAATGTTTGTTGCGGCCCGCTACACCAAGACCAAAAATGTTTGCGGCGCGGCCCGCATGGAAACAAAATATATATTAGGGAACTTCGTTTCTAAAACAAAAACAGGTTGGGGACCACTGGCTTAATATATTATACATCATGACATCAATAAATTATTAGAATTTAAAACTATATCTTCGTGTACCCCCACCGAAGGTTACCTTATTACAAAGATTTTCTTTTCCCCAAACAAAGCGGCGAAAAATATTGTATTATAGTTTAAATACAATTTTTTGAATTATTTTAAATTTGAAACCACTAAGTAAGTTTATTTCGAAATTATATTGGAAAATTACCGTATGGCTTTCAAGCCAATACCCAAAACGAAAGATTTTAATTTACTGATTAAGAGCCTTAAGTCTTGACGTACAGACTATCAGATGCGCTAACATTTTTTTTCACAAAAAATATAAAGAAGGAAACCAGACCAGGCGTAGGCTTTATCACTACTAGACTTACCACGCTTTAACAATATCAGTTTCTAAGCGACAATTCTTCAGCCTCAGGCGCCCCTTTTTTGGTTACGTTTTATTGTTAATAAGTGCCATGGGTGTATTAAATCCACAACAAATATGTAAATATTTAAGTCTTAACGTTTATTATATATATTATTTTAACATAACTAGCTGTCCTGGCAGACGGTGTTTTTGCCATATATAAAGTATTTCGCCCATATTATTATTTTATTGAAGTGACTAAATAAGTATGTCACCATGGCAAAGTCCATGATTGCTATCCCGTCGCACAAACAAGGGTCGCCGTCAGTCTCGAGTTGTAACAATTTACTATTATTTATTCAACAAATTAATACACTTATCAATATAAAGATAAAAGAGTAGATGTTGTCCGATATGCTCGCTAAGATTCACGAAAATCGGTCGAGCTGTTTCAGAGGAGTTCAACCACGCACACTGTGACAAACAAGCTCACGCAATTCGTGAGCTAGCTCAACTGATAGGTGTTTTGACACCTTCTTATCCTGATTCCTGACTCCCGCCGCGGAATGCGACTGGTTTTCAGCGATTAAAATATTTAACACTAAATAAAATATGCAATGATAAATACGATAACAGAATCACACTTATTCTTGAATAATAATTGTTAAAATATTCAGCCTGGTGGACCGAGAACACAATATTCTCGACTTTCAATCATATTAATATGCAATAATCACATTATCGACGACCACATAGCCGGACTCAGTTAAAGCAGTAGACTCCTTAAAATTTATTCTAAAATACTTTACTTCGACTTAGATTTTAGATAAATCCTCTCTTCAATCTTATTAGTTAATAGACTTATTACAGAGATCTTCGTCCGCTCCATCGGAACCTTAGCCAAACAATTTGACAATGACTGTAATACGATATCTTCTACAGCCATCACTGTGCACTGTCATTGTTTATGAACAATGTTGACATTATTGGTTAGTGACATTGGCTCAGATGAATGTGTGAAGCGTCTTTCGAAAGAAGCTCTCCGGTAAAAATCCTAGCCCATACCTGAGTAGTAGAGTACCCAGGATTCACTTATAAATTATTTATTTTTTCTTGCACTCTGTACCTACTGAATACTGATTATTGACTTAAATTTTTCTCCCTAATAAAACTCGGCAAAATAAAAAATACGGTTTTAAATAGCATCATCGAAATTTATATTACAAAGACATCAACTCCCGGGCGTGATCGGATCGGTGATGTTATTAAATTATGTAATTCTTTTTTATTAAAAAAGAAGAAGTTATATTTAAGTTATTACGCCGTGCGATGGTTATGCAAGATTATATTAAATAGGATAATGCTAAGGTACGGGTTCCTTATTGCTAACGTTTAACGCTCTGCACAGAGAACAGCCACCTCCCAGTCGGTTAGCCGCTGGATAAAGCAGGTGCTGTGCGAGAGCGGCGCGGCGTCGACACGGGGACCGAAACTGGGCACGATTTGTATGACGATTAGTAAGACGACAGTCGACAGGCAGGACTGGCAACTCCAATACTTTCGCTATTTTCCTTAGCCAAAATTTTATCGACGAACAAAGTTTCGCTGAATCAGTTATATAATCACCATGATCTCAGTATGTTATCATTTGAATTACAAACCATAGAGGTCTCTTAAGTTATGTTTCTACTGACTATTATTATTATTTATGGGCATTATATTAAATTCTTTCTCGAATTTAATGATTACTATTCATAATGTACACCTATATTATATTTTGTAAAAAAAAAAATAATCTTTCTTTCGTTACTCTGAAAATCTACCTGGTTAATTATATATCGAAGAATGAAGCGAAGAAATATAATAAATGATCAAACGAACTTACCAAGTGAAGTTCGAACATTATTATATGAGTCGCTTCATTCAAAGATATAATCTCCCTGCCACCCAGTCTGCACGAAACTATGTTTGCTGCAGTACCCAAAGAAAGAAAGAAAGATTTTTTGCATTACCTCTCTCTAAACAAAATGAGGAGCGCTGACGAGTGACCGAACAGGACGGTATTTTTTTTATCAAGTACCCACATACGTCTTTAAAAAAAACGCGATTGCCTAGCAGATAAGCAAAGGACTACCTGGTTAATTATATATCTTTGAATGAAGCGACTCATATAATAATGATCGAACTTCACTTGGTAAGTTCGTTTGATCATTTATAATATTGTTTTAAAATTATCCTTGGTGCTTATAATATAAAGATAGCAAAAAAGGATATGGGCGAACAGTCCATAGACGGCCCTAACTGCATAAATAAATAAAAAATACATTAACGTTATAAAACACTAAAATATAATTAATATTTCAATTACTTAATGTGTTATTATCACAACTTGTAATTCGTAAATCTTACAACTGAGATTATAACTAATCAGCCCGACTTCCACCCTAAGTTGTTTATAAATAAATTTACAATAACACAACATTGTTAAGCGGTGTGTACACTGTACAATAACCTCGGGGTTATTGTACAGTGTACACACCGCGCATGCCCGTTGTATGAAACGGGGTTGGGGCAGAGAAAGACATTTTGCTTTGGATTCGAAAAGTCTTTTGTACTTTGAAAACGAAACATAACATGGGTTTAATTAATATTATATTATTGGAATTTATGCTGCCCATAGCAATATTTATTAAATAATACTTATCGACTTTCGAGTTGGCTGTGAGGTTTTTAGAGGTCCGTAGTCAACAAGGAATCCTTATAGTTTTGGTCGGTTCGTCCGTCTGTCCGTCTCTCCGCGGTTTTGCTTAGATACTATAAGGCCTACAAAGCCGCAATTCGATAACATTTATATCAGCGCGCCTTGTACAGTGGCGGTTACGATGCTCGCCGCGTCCTTGATAGGGCGAAATAGGAGAAAAAAACCTTTTGTTTTTAATATTACACAAATTAAATATATCAAATGGTTTAGGTTATGTTATGACAAATGTACTACATTTTTTGTTTTTCTAGAAAGTGTCTAATTTAGCCATAAAATGAGTTAATTATGAAAAACAGCGTTAATAATAGTCATCTTTGAGATTTTTTTCTATCGAGCAGAATTTTTCTAATTGTGTACTGATATATCTCGTATAGTAAATTTTCTCAATTTTAAAACGGTACTTTTTTCATACTTAAATAATGACATTTCCTTTAGAAAAAACATTATTTAAAAAACCCATTTTACGTAGTTGCAACAACCAGTGCACCTTAATGATGCCGACAAAATCCATACTAATATTATAAATGCGAAAGTGTGTCTGTCTGTCTGTCTGTTACCTCTTCACGCCCAAACCGCTGAACCGATTTTGATGAAATTTGGTATGGGGATACTTTGAGTCCCGGGAAAGGGCATAGGATACTTTATATCCCGGAAAAATGTACGGTTCCCGCGCGATAAACGAATTTTGGCGCAACAGAGTTGCGGGCATCAACTAGTGGTATATAAAATCTTTAAAAATATAATATAATATGGTACCTCCCCTACACATCAAGCAAGCAATCAAATATTTTTTTACACGTCCACTCCACCGTGTGGGGTGTCGTTGGATAGGTTTTTTTTTTTAAATATTACGAGTAATCAAAGATCATTTCCGATTTAGGGATCCATTTGTGAAAAATGAAGTTTTAAAGTGGAAAAAATCGTTAGAGTCCAGTGTCCCCCCTTCTACCAGCTAAACGGTTGCTTCTGGAAATGTGAAAAAATTCGCGGGAGTAGGAAATATGCTGAATTTAAAAGGTAAGCTATCACGGCTAAGAAGACTTCATAAGTTATTGAGTAATAGTCGATCAACTAAAAAAAATGTATTCGGCGAAGTATAAAGGAACTTTTCGTTCAAATTCCTTTGAACGTAACTGAGATGATGTTGTTAGTGTAAAACACGATATAAATGTACATTCATTGACCATATATTGATAATATCATTAGGGTATAAAATTAAAAATATTTTTTCGTTGTAATCAATTTATTCATTTTTATAGAGAAGGAAGGATGTTTTTAAACAATTCCACAATGTTATTGAAATAGGGTAAAATCTTGCAATCGTCATATTATTAATTACCATCCTTGCTTATATGCTATACAATTATGAGTTATGATGTTACATATTATACAACATTATATAATTTTTACGGAACAACTTCCGATGCTTCTTTATACAAATCAAGCTTTTAAAAATGGAATAAAGACACAAAAATTACAATTCTATTACGTGCCAGTCAAATTTGTCACGCGCTAAAGTCCCGTATAAAATTGGAGGCTACAATATTCCATGGACTGATAAAAAACGAGCACCTGAGGCCAACGAAGGGGATACGAGGGGTGTTTATTCGTCGGTTTGCGTTGTTCCTCATCAATCAAGGGAACCCCTGGCCCCGGTTTTGGAGCATCGTCCCCCTGGGGCTCGGCGTGTTGTCCCCGACCGGACTCAAAAAACTTCTCTATCAAAGCCCCGTGGGGACATATCATTGTCTGTTATTGCGCATGTGTTTGGTTCAATTAACGGATGTTATATGAGTGTTTTTTTGTAACTGGCACATTTTAGTCAAGTCTTTTCTTCCTGCAACATCATTAAAATGTGTTTTTGTTTGTACATAGAAAGGACTGTACGATTTTAATGGGTACACAGTAGCAACTTGCTTCTGCTACTACCTACGGTTCCTTGCGGATTTTTTGCACGGTCGCGTCGTCGTGTGAAAGATGTAGCATAAGTTTAACTTTATTAAAGATTCAATCTAAAATTATTATTCCCTAGTCATTCGATATTCAGGCTATGAATATCGATTAACTAGATGACCAGACAGTCTGTGTTAAATCTGTGAATAAAATATGGCCCTGACCTATTAAGCTTCGTTCTTTCTAAGGTTCGTTTCACCACATATTAGGGAATTATCATCTAGGTCGATTTTCTCTGTGCGAGTTTAGTCTCTTTTATAATAATTTACGTCTTACGTGTAGGGCTCGTGCTCGTAAGACCTTTTCGCACCTTCCGGTAACCTAATAGCATGAAGGTGTGGAAAGGGGACAAGGTTCAATTCACATTGCACATCGTCGCGAGGTAATGCAACGTATTATTGAGACATTTGAAATTGGAAATACAAAATTGGAAAAGGCAGCCTAATACAGCGGGTGGCAGGTCCGTCAATTCAATGTGTATCTTCTTGTGTAGAGAATGGAGTCTAGTTTTAAACTGAAAAAAAAAAACATCGCATCCATCGCTTCTTCTGCGTCACTTTAATTAATGTAAAGGTGGCTTTACGATTCTAGCGGCAAGCGACCGCGATCGACATAAATTCAAACAAAATGCCACTTAAGAGGAAACGCGGGTACAGTAGAATTTAAACGAAGAAACTATTGCCATCACGCTTCACCCTGCGCCGGCACGTGTGTAATTGTGATAGAGACAGATACAGTAAATAGAGGTTACGTATTCCTCTGTTTCCTCCTTCAAAATAGAGCCTATCTAATTATTATTTTTTTTAATATCTTCAGGAAGAGTGAGTCTATGCCTCTACGTTTTTATTTTATCTTAAAGATCTTTCAAAATTGTTTTATGGTTGGTGGATTGGCAGGGTACGGGACATTCATTTTTTGTGATTTTTGAAGGGTCATATTTTTTTTATACTAGTAGAGAAAATCGAACGTAGAGGCATAGTTTTAACAGATCCCAATATTGCATAAAAAATCATTTGTCTAGACGCATTGTCCTGGGAGCAAATTGGGGAATACGTTTGTATGGAAAATCAGTGTTAGCATATCCTCTTAATATAATATAATATAATATATACTCGGGTATAATTTTCATTTTGCTCAACGCTACTACAAAGTAACGGTGGCATGGGTTGCTAGACCAATGTGGGTAGAAAATGAAACCTATAGCCTAGTTCATAAAATGGTATTTTTAACCTTTTGTTTGAAGGATCGGAAAGCCACCTTAAAGCCTGAGGGCCAAGCCACAAGTCACAACACAGCAAGCGCTACTCATACTATAGTACACTAGTGAGTGTCAGTCTTAAAACTTTAGACAATAAAGTTGGTCGGAAGTTGATCCGTCGGCGCCGACTAATGGCGAAGTTTACTTGTCATCGCCACATCAAATCCTACTCACGTCGTTCAACTTACACGGCAGACTTTAACACCAGCACCCGTAGCATGGCTACAGTAGAAATACGAAAGTATAGACAAACAGCGGAGATAAACTGAAGGTGTCGCGGCCGTTCCGATCTTTACCGCGGCTAGCCACGATCGACAAAAATTCAATTAAAATGCCACTTTATGACATAGACTATAGTCTACGTTATAAAGTAGGATTTTATTTGAATTTTTAGGACTATATACGAAGGAATAATATACGTAGGTTCATAAAAACATAACTTTTATATCAATTTTTGTCATCAACACCCGAACATCAGATAGCGTGTTACTTAATTCCTGAACGTTTTCCTTTGAGTCTACAGTCTATGGTATATAACACGATTTTAGTACCACAAGTCATAAATGTCATTATCATTTGATTATTAGTAGAGTTCTGTATCAACCCTGTGTAACGTATGGGTAACACAACCACCGTGTTTAACTATTCATGCGTTACACGGATGTGTAAGAAGTTTTTATTCGTAAGGGGGTAAAAGTTTTACAAATATTGTGTGTGATTAACTTTTAAGCTCCAGAGGGACTTCTGCTGCTGATTTATGACTAAAAAACCGGCCAAGTGCGAGTCGGACTCGCGCACCGAGGGTTCCGTACAAACCTGCAAGGTTTACAAAGTTTGATTTTGTTACAGCTTAAAGGTATTATAGACCTGAGTATTTGGTATGAATTTCAATTTAATACCTCTACGCGTTTATGAGGAAATGGGTAGTAAGTTTAAAATTATTAAAAAAAAATATATTATGTGATGTAACTAAAAATTTATGGTTTTCGTAATTTTTCCTTTATCTATGCTATAAGACGTTGCTTCGTACCAAATTTCAAGATTCTGAGTTCACGGGAAGCACCCTGTAGGTTTTGATTCCCTTGCAAGTGTCGAAAATTTGCGGCATAAACGGCTGTATCTTTTGATTGCGTTGGCTTAGAAGTTTGATTTTTTCACAGCTTCAAGGGACAGTAGACCTGAGTAATTGATATAAATTTCAGCTTCATACCTCCACGCGTTCCTGAGAAAAAGGGTCTTGACAGACGGACGGACGGACAGACGGACAACAAAGTGATCCTATAAGGGTTCCGTTTTTTCCTTTTGAGGTACGGAACCCTAAAAACTTAAAAAAAGGAATAAAAATGTACTATGTATGTCTATTTCCATGCTTTGGACTTTAATATATTCGATTACTAACGATTACATAAATACATAGTAAGGTTTTTACGTCTACAATAATTAAAGTTTCTTTGTATCGTTTCGCGTTCGTCACCTTTTTTCCTTTTTATGATTTTGCACATGCTTTAAATTATTATTGAGGTTAAAATTATTTTATTCCAGCTAACACACCTCAACTTACTCATTAACACGTTAAACGCCGACCGAAATTTTACGACTTTCCGTTTAGGCCATGGGGGGCACCATTTGAGCGACACTAGAATGTTCCGTTGGGGCCGTGGGGGACACCATATGACCGCGATGTGGTGTCGACTTCAAACCCTTCTGACAGGCTAACGGACATGCAAACTTAGCTTTTGTCAATACAATGAGAACCGCGTGGCCTTCTAGACTAATGGGTTTTACTTGGTTTTCAGCTAACGGCAGGACATATAATTTTTTAGAGGATTTTTATAGGAGAACTTATTTATACCCCATAGACACAAAAAAAATCACGTTTGTTGTATGGGGGGCTCCCATACAACCCTTAAATATTCATTTTATTTTGTATAATAAGAGAACAAAAGAAGTTAAATGAAGTTTTGTAAAAGTTGGACAGGTTGTAAAGGCGCGGGGTTGTCCGACACCGCGTCCAACAACACTGCTCGCGCAGGACATGGGGGCCACGGTGTGAGTGACAGTTGTTTTTGGGCAAATATGTTATGTAGTAATTATTAATATATTCTATTTGAAATTGGGTTTTAATACATTTCCTACGAAATTGAGCAAAAATAACGAATGTGTAAAATTGATGAAAATCGCGTTTTTCCATTCGGCGCGCAGGGCAAGTGTACTGTCGGCCAACTGGTGTCCCCCATGGCGTTTAACGTGTTAAGAAACCTGCAATTTATATTTATATTATAATAAATATTAATAGTTTTGTTCCACGAAATAACTTCACGGGGATTTTTAATTGAAATTTCCATGAATAAAGCAGGACAACCAGCAAAGAGCAATACTTGGAAATGTTTCTTTATGTTGAACTTCGTGTAATATGGTTTACAATACATGAATAGATGCTGTTAATCTGCGGAAAATCAGAACGAGCTAATTAATGCCAATTTCATTTAAAACAATACCTTTATTCTTGAAAGCTTATAAATCAGTTTTATACTTTTATTAAACGAGACTGTTCAATAATAGCAAATGAGTACAAAATTCAAGGCTCGAATCATATGTACATAATGCGTCCACGCGACAAATCAAAACACTGTCGTATGTTTCAATATAGCTATCGTATTATCTCATGATGTAGCTGTCATATGTCACGATATAGCTGTCATAATAATATGTCTACATGACATGACAGTCCCTAAGGCGACACCTGGTGGCAAACGGAATATGAAATACCCTCATTGTGTGTAAATATGCCGCTCAGTCGCGTGGACGATACGGATAAATCGATTCTAAGTGTCTAAACACACTAGGTCGAAAATACGCGGCCGAAGTTCGGCGTGATTACGCCTGCAATGCGCTACGTATACGCTATGACGCGGCGTAATGTCGCCATGGTGTGTCATCAGTTTTAAAATACATTGCAGGCGTAATCATGCCGAACTTCGGACGCGTATTTTCGGCCTAGTGTGTTCAACACGTAATGTCAAGCGCTTCGCTGCCTGTTTACGTTTTTTTAGCATCGCTAAGTTACAAACAGAGATTAAGCCAAGAAACAAGAAAATCACCACTAATTTGAACTAGTCCGTAAACGTTTTGGAGGAACGTGTCTAAAATTGCTCCAAGTTTGATGTATTTGCGCACCCGAGATAAATTTGTTCGGGAACTTAGTGAATGTGAAAAGTTTCCAGCTTATTTCAATCCATTACACGAATGAAATATTTCTTTGTTTTCTGACTCCACCGCGAGACGGCAAATTACAACTCTATCATTAGTCAAAACGGTAGGTACACGGATTCCTCGTAGGGGTGTCGCAGCCTGAAGAGGATATTTTAATAGGTTTAGTCATATTATGTATTTATTTATTCATTGAATTATTTATTTATTCTTTATAAACAAAGTTAACAGAGACACATTTAAATATTATATTCATGTAGTGGCGTACTTATCTCTTTAAGAGATCTCTTCCAGCAAACCTTTTGATATTGTGATAGGTAAGCTATGTACACAAATAGAAAAAAGTAAGAGAAAAAAACCTTCAATATTAAACTTATGTAATACATAAAAGTATTTACTATTTAGTAATATTACTTAAATTTACTTAATGTCTTGATGTTGGCAACAGATATGAAGCAAGTTTGCTGCGCCGAAATTGTTATTAATTTTGAATATTATATTATTATTTTCGGTATAAAAACTAACCTTTGTATTTTCCCGGGACTCAAAAATCTCCGAACCAAATTTCATCAAAATAAAATTGGTTCAGCGGTTTAAGCCTGAAGGTGAAACAGATGGACAGACTGCCAGAAAAGTTAGAAAAAACATTCAGTTTGTCTAGCCAGTTACGCTCAAGCCTCTGAACCGATTAACTTATACGAATTTTGAGGACAACTAGTTGCGAGGAATTTTTGGTGTAGGTACTATTGCATCATGAAAAAATAAGTCTAAAAAATGCTGTTAAAATAAATATACAAAGTGTAACAAAACTAAGTGATACTAAGTGATAACAATACTTTAGGGTGTGTATGTGTTCCTTGTAGAGAGTTCACTGTGAAAGTAGTAGCGCTGAAAGACCATTTTTTTTTACTTTTGTATGGGGAAACTCGTGACGCTGGGGCGCTTGCCCATACAAAAGTGAAAAAAAAATTGGTCTTTCAGCGCTGCTACTTTCACAGTGAACTCTCTACAAGGAACACGTAAACACCCTAAAGTATTGTCACTTAGTTTTGTTACACCCTGTATGTCTTATGTAGGAAACGCCTAAATATATTATAATAAACGCAGTCATCATAGCCAAATATTATGTGGAATACTTTAAAAATAACGAAATGTAACAAAAATAGAAAAAATATTTATATACGATATTTTAAGTTTACGTAAGAATTTCACAAAACATGAACTACCTATTCATAATTATGTAGCAATTGTATATGTAACGATTTATTTAACTAGCGGCGCAACCACGCCTCAATTTACATAAACACAATAATTGATTGTGATTCGTTGTGTAGCGGCAAAACCGCTCTGTCGCGCGGACGCATAATATAAATCGAGTCCAAAAGCAGCTCAATGCTTTTCAGAAGTGTGCCAGCCCTGCGATCTCATAATAAATAGTACGTACATTTAACAATACGTCTCTTTCAGGCATTATTGTACGTACACCGGCGTCGTCAACCTAATTATACGCATATTAGACAAAATTATATACAAACATGAGTGACATTAAATCTAGTTAATTGTTTGTCATTACGTTGTGTATTCTGTATTATTATTAATAACATTATGCGGACTAGCGTCTATTAATTATATTCTATGAATACAGTAAATAATTATTTTTTTTATTTCATTTGCTTAGAAAGCTCGGAAACTATTTTGTGGTTTATAAGTTAAAATGAAATAAAATGGCACCAGCGACCATTGACCTTTCTAGTCTAGGAACGATGAGTAAATACTCGCACTGTATTTTGTTACCTTTAATAAAAATTGAACTCTTATAAAGACACAGACTATTATAGATTGATCGGAAAATTTCGTGGTAACTCTTACAATGATAATCTCACATTTTTATAGTTTAAAGCTATTTACTTCCTACTCAGTTCTAATCGAGTATGCAAAATACAATATCGCCCTTAAGGTACAATTCCGTGCATCGCGACCGTCGTAAGCCGCGCGCGGCCTACGACTGTCGTCGGCCGCTCGCGACAATAGTCATTGTATGAAAATGTATGGCACCGCTTCCGAGGCCCGCGACAGACGCGCGCGGCCTACGACTGTCGTAAGCCGCGCGCGGCCGTGTCTTGAAATTCAATACGTGTCTTGACGGCCGCGCGCAGCCTACGAGTGTCGTCGGCCGCGCGCGTCTGTCGCGGGCCCCGCGCGACCGTGTCAAAATTATATGATACGGCCGCGCGCGGCTCACGACAGTCGTCGGCCACGCGCGTCTGTCGCGGGTCTCGGAAGCAGTGCCATACATTTTCATGACTGAATGACTATTGTCGCGAGCGGCCGACGACAGTCATAGGCCGCGCGCGGCTTACGACTGTCGCGATGCACGGAATTGTACCTTTAAGGTGGCTTTTGGATCTTTGCCGCGAGCGACCGCAACCGACGAAAATTCAAACGAAATGCCACTTTATGACATAAGCTATAGGTTTCATTTAACTCTACCACTAGCTTTTACGCCGCCGCCGGCGGCAGCGTGGGTCGCCACGCAAATGTCAGTAGAAAATTATACCTATATTCTTTGTCATAAAGTAGCATTTTATTTGAATTTTTACCGGTCGCGGTCGCTCGCGGCAAAGATCCGAAAGCCACCTTAAGACTAGGAACATCTGTCACTTCATTGTCAATCGCGGTTCATATAGAACCGTGTACACTTTAGTTTGAAAAGCTTCTATAACTTTTTTGAGACAATTTTGTATCGAAGTAGAAATGCAGATATAAAATAATTCGGTGTTATATTCATCTATTCTATACTTATTTATGTGTTCATTAATACTACAGTCAAATTTAGAATA
Source organism: Cyaniris semiargus (assembly GCA_905187585.1). NCBI lineage: Eukaryota > Metazoa > Arthropoda > Insecta > Lepidoptera > Lycaenidae > Cyaniris > Cyaniris semiargus. The sequence continues at coordinate 6,028,620 of LR994553.1, forward strand.
CCATCCTTTAAGCCCGGCCGCACTTGATCCGAATTTCTGATCAGAAAAATTCGGACGCTCCGCGCCGCTCCGCTCATACATTTTGACACGTCAGAATTCTGATAGTATGCGGGGTCCACAACAAAATGTATGAACAGAGTGCGTTCCGGCCGGGCGTCCGAATTTTCCTGATCAGATATTTCGGATAATTTGCGGCCGGGCTAAATTAGAAAATTTACGAAATGTGTTCCAGAACATTTCGAGATACTTCTAGAACAGGGGTCACCAAATGGCGGACTGCAGTCGCATCCGGACCGCCGACCCATTGTGTGCGGACCAAGCATTTTCGAAGATGAACTTCGTTAAAAATAAATTTCGGTCTCGACTTACTGATGAACATCTCCAGGGACCAGGATTTAATGTCAATAGCTTTCACCAATTTCACTCCAAACAAGCAACAAAAATTGTCACTTTTCTCATTGATATGGAACCACCTGGACACCTGTGTAATTTCCGTATTTTTTTTTTTTTTAATAAATATTTTTTGTGTGGACCGCGAAGGTTATTTCATTTCTTGAAACGGACCCCGAGCGAAACTAATTGGTGACCCCTGTTCTAGAACGTTCTCGTTTATAATATGTATCCTTGTCTGTGCTTTCGTATTCCAGAATATATCCAGATGTTTCTAGAATGTGGAATGTTCTTTCTGGACACTTTCTAGAACATTTCAATTTGTTTCTGGTAATTAAATATTGTTAACCGGCGGTCGCATACCGCAACTATATAATTCGTATATGATGCATATTGATTTTCGTTTATACTACGTTTCTGCCTCAATCTTTTGAGCACAAACGGTTTGTTACAACACACGACTGGCTACTTGCCAACAGACAGGCCATGTTTCTGCACTAACAAGAAAATACTTAATAGCCCAAACTTAACTATAAGTATAGAAAATACTAGATGTTTACACGTTTGTACTTATTACAATATCCTTACTAATATCATAAGATATGCGATATGCAAAAGTTAACGCCTCCGTGGTCCAGTGGTTAAGAGCGTGGATCTTGACTCGGAGGTCGCGGGTTCGATTCCCGCGTTGGAAACATGTTATTTCCAAGTTTGGTTAGGACTATATAGGCTGATCACCTGATTGTCTGACAAGTAAGATGATCCATGCGTCGGATGGGCATGTAAAAAGTCGGTCCTGCGCCTGATCTCTCGTCAGTCGTGTCGGTCTTCCGTCTCACTGGGTTAAATGAGAGTAAAGGTATAGAGAGTGCTCTTGTGTACTGCGCACACACTTGGACACTATAAAGTTACTCCTGCGTAACTGGCCTGGTTTCAATGAAACCGGCCACCGTCACCGAAACCGGTGTGGGAGTTATTATGCGAAAGTGTGTCTGTCTGTTACCTATTCACGCTTTTAAAACGACTAAACAGATTAAAGATGAATTGTGGTATGGTGACACTTAAAGAGGCAGAAAAGAAGGTAGGATTATTTTTGTTACGACTTACGAATGAGTGCATGGTTCTCGCGAAATTAAATATGAATTTCGGCACAACGCAATTGCGGGCGTCAAGTTTTTTTATAACGCAGAGTATCAAAATTTACCAGTGACGCGTAAGGCCGTGTTCAAATCAAACTGACCGGACGTCGCCGAATGTGAACAGGCTCACTGTGAGCCCCAGTGTGAACGTGAAAATAAACGGTATCGAATGTCCGCGCCTACGCCTAGCGTAATAACGTATTGTCGGTTAGGTGTGAACGAAAAAGTGAATATGTATGGAAATACAATAAACTGCGTAACGTTCGCTCACATTCGGCGGCTGACAGTCAGTTTGGTTTGAACACGGCCTAAATGCCGATAAGGCCTATGGAAGTAAGCTATTTTGAAATTGGCACCGACGACAAATTCTGTAATATCTTTTATTATACCTCTATTATTATTTATTGTCATTATAAAAATATGTATTGTTCTATAACCATGATAATATTATAGAATATATAAGACATAGAGCAAGAATTTTATGTCTATCGTTTATGGAGAAAGCTAGTTTCAATTATGAAGTCTAGGATATAGAATGTTTCATTTTCCATGAAAGTAAGAATTTGTAATAAAGGATTTTGCTTCATGTTTCCTGTAACATTCGTTCGTTATACGGAAGCCATACATTTTTTCTGAGATAAAAACATAACTTCAGAAAAAAAACATAAATTTTATACATAAAATATATAGCCTATGTCACTCAGGAACACACCATCTTTCTTTCGGTGTTAAAATTTTTGCAATCGGACCAGTAGTTTCAGAGATTACCTCCTACAAACAAAAAGACAAACTTTACCTCTTTATTATGTTAGGTGTAGATCAGCGGTCGGCAACCTTTTGGCAGGCAAGGGCCATAAGGTGGCAAAACAAACTAAAGGCGGGCTCATACTTATTAACCCTAGAAGCCCAAAATACCTACGCATAATGAGGGCTTTTCTAGACGACAATAATTTTAAAAAAAAGTTTCAACCTCTCTGATGGATGGTGCCATCCATCAGAGAGGTTGAATATAGTGCTATACTGTACTCGGCGAAACATGGCGGTAGAGGTCATTGACTCCCTGTCAAAAACTTGTCATTTTCTATATAAACCGCGATTGACAGTGAAGTGTCAGATGTTGTCAATCGCGGATTTGTATAAAAAATGACAAGTTTTTGACATGGAGTCAATGACCGCTACCGCCATGTTTCGCCGAGCACAGTATAGTAAAAAGTGAGCTGTCATAATATTAGAAAACATTATTTTTCATACTTATAACTTATTCACAAAACATTCACGTGCCTCAAGTAAAACGTTCGCGGGCCGCGTGTTGACGACCGCTGGTGTAGATCATAATTATTATTATCATAATATACCAATTGTTACTTATTCATGGTATGATAAAGTCACTTGCTATTTATAACTTTACATTGCACATGTCCCTGTGGCGCAGAGGATAGCGCGTTGGACTTCTAATCCAAAGGTCGTGGGTTCGATCCCCACCAGGGATGTAGACTGTTTTGACTTTTGATATCGTGTTACTTTCGAATATGTACATTGTACGCGTACGTTAATGTTAATAAAACACGTTTGTGTTTATAGGTCGGTTATTATAATAATAATTAGTATTTATTTCGTCTGTAATTTTTTTTTCATTATTCCAGCTTCTATTATAATTTAATTAAACTTTCTGAAAATATCATGTTATAACATGACAAAGTGTAGTTTTTAAGTATATAATAATAATATGTATGTTAGTCCTTAAGGTATTTATTATAATATGAATATGTATGTTAGTCTGTAAGGTATTTGTATTATGGGCCTAGATGCCTGAAATAAATGGTAAAATAAATAAATCTATACATATAATAAAACTGTAGAAATGAAAATTCTGTACGTTAAAGATATTCAAAAAATAATAAGCGGGGGGTCGCATCGCTATGGAAGCCAAAAATGTGGTTACTTTTTTGTCTGTCTGTCTGTCTGTCTGTCTGTATGTTTGTTCCCGCATCACACGAAAACTACTGATCCGATTTGAATGCGGTTTTCGCAGATATATTTGTCTTCTTCCAACTTAACATCTGGTGTATTAATTTTTTTCGCCCCACTCCTCTAAGGGGACAAAAGAGGGGGTCAGATTTTGTATCAAACTTTTTTCTTTAACACGTTAACTACTGATCCGATTTGCATACGGTTTTCGCATATATATTTGTCTTTTTCCAACTTAAAATCTGGTGTATAAAATTTTTTCCCCCCACCCCTCTAAAGGGACTAAAGAGGGGGTCAGATTTTGTATCAAACTTTTTTCTTCAATGGACTTACTTCATATTATTTAATGTGTTTTCCAACTTAACAACCCCCCCCCCCTACTCTTCCTACTCCCCCCCACTCCCCCCTCCCCCCACTCCCCCCTCCCTCTCCTTCCTCCTGGAAATGTTGCTTATAACAAAATGGTAACGCGTCATATATATCATAACTCCCGCACCTGGGATTTCCCCCCGGACCCTGCTCGGGGGGTCCGGGGGGAAATCCCCCAAACCCCCCCCCCCCCCTCCTGGGGATGTAGCTTTTATTAAAATGATGTCGCGTCGTTAGTGTTGAGTTTTAATCCCTCTTTAAGAACAAACTAAGTCAATAATTAAGAGTGAAATTATTCTAACCTAAACTTAACATCCACTATTTAAGTGTAATTTAAATACTAGGCTTCGCTCCTCGAGCCCCCCTACCTAGTGACTGCGCCCCCTTCCTCCCTGAAAATGATGGTTATAACAAAACGGTGTCGCGGCGTTAGTGTTGCGTTGTAATTCTCCTTTTTTAAGAACAAACTAAGTTAATAATTAAAACTGAATTTATTCTAACCTAAACTTAACATACACTTTTTCGTCGTTTGATTAGTATAGAGCATTACTATACTATCTGTATATCTACCGTCCACTGCTGGTTATAAGCTTTTCATGACTATCCATACTAATATTATCCATACTAATATTATAAATGCGAAAGTGTGTTTGTTTGTTTGTCCTTCCTTCACGGCCTAAAGAAGCAACAAATCGACTTGATTTATAGCATATACCTAGTTGAAAGGATGGAGAGTAACATTGTCTACTTTTGGTCTTGGAAAAACATCATGTTTCCAAAGGAGGTTTACAAGAATATTCGTATTTTACGCGATTTTTGAATTCCACGCGAGCGAACCCGCGGGCAAAAGCTAGTAAATAAAATAAAAAGAAGTAAGCTGTACTAAACTTGTCATCAAGGCAACATTTAGTTTTAAAACAACATATAAATGTAATTTCGTGATTTGAAAATATTTCTCATATTTTAGTGGGTCGATAAATAAAAATGAAAATAGTAAATGTGGAATTTGTGGAAACCATGGGATAGGGCCAACGGGGGACTTTGTGTATTAAAATTGGTTACGCCGATTTTTCTCCTAAATATATGTATACCTACTAAACTTTAGCTTGAGTTTGAGAGCAAAGAAGCTTAGACATTTATTATAGCTAAAACCTCTTTTGTCTTTTAACATTAAAATAACAAGTTTAATATGCTAGATTTTGCACAAAAAGCCAATAACAAAAAAAAAAAAACAAAAAAAAAACCCAAACTTTTTTCCTTTAACTCTTGTTTTTCTATGTTTTATTAAACGAAAATTAAACATAATATCTGTTTAGCTATCAAATGCGACCTTTTTATGTTCATAGGTCATTTACATGAGAAGTATTAATCAAATAAGTATAAGAGCCCGAGTAAAAAATAAAATGGCTGCCATTTTGCAACCTTGAGAGGGAGAAAAAAAATTAGAGCCATTTCATCAATAAAAAATACCATATTTCATAACATTACAGAATCGGACATTGGTGTCGGGACACATTGTATACAAGGTGTTACAAAACTAAGTGATAATAGGCCCTAAAGTATTATCACTTAGTTTTGTTACACCTAAAGTTTAGGGTGTGTATGGGTTCCCTGTATGGAGTTCACTGTGAAAATAGCAGCGCTTCTTTTATTTTTATTTTTGAGATTTGTATGGGCACGCGCCCCAGCGCAATGAGTTTTCCTATACAAAAGTAAAAAAAAAAGTTGTTCTTTCAGCGCTACTACTTTTACTGTGAAATCCTTACAGGGGGCTCTTACACACCCTAAAGTATTATCAGTATGTTTCGTTACACCTTGTATATGTAATTTATTTCTACGTATTAATTAAGAAAGTTTTAATATTCTAGTAGGAGTTGGGCGTAAACAATATAAAGACTTTTCTTTTGGAGCTGCACAAAGTGCGACCTATCCCAAATGGCATTCAACTTCATCATAGGTTCTACTAAGCTCGTTTCAAACAAAAAATACCTGTTTCTTTTATATTATTATGCACTTCTGTTAAGCTATTGCTTAGTTATTGCGGCTGAATCAAGAAATACCGTAACGAAAAAAACCTAAACATAACTCATAAGGAGGGGGGGGGGGGGGCGCTCCTCATGGTGTTGTCAAGGGCAAATTAACTCAGAACGGACCATAAATATTGCCCTAAAACCTTACGTAAAATATCATTATGTACGTCGTATGGGAATTATCCTAGTCGTTTATGTTAGTTCGTCCTCCAGCTAATGCAGTTTCCATGTTAATAGCGTCTCATATACAGTATAATATATAATGAGGTAACTACAAGCCGTTCAAACTTATTTAGCCCTCGAAAGCATCCTTATTAGAGATGTTCCGACCATGACCTTAGCCGACTAGCCGATTAGTCGGTTGCAAAGAAGCCGACTAATCGGTCGACTAGTCGGCCAAGCCGATCATGGTTTCGGGTGCACGCAGCAAACTCTTGGTTTACTGCTGATTCGCGGGTAAATCGCATACGCCGCCTACGAACGTATCGGATCGTGTTTTTTTAATGTCATGATATAGTTGGTGGTTTTCAGGATATTAAATTTTTTACTCTACATCATGTATAACATTTAATCTTGAATTAATAATTTGTTAATACAAAATCCGAGTCTTTTATTTAAATAAGAATAATTATTACAAAATTTTATAAAATATATTTATTGAAAATTTAATATTAAGTATATTGTTCTGTTTGGTACTTAAGATACAAATTTTATTTATTAAATGTCATAGATATTTCTTTACAAGCAAGTTATTTTAGAAACAATTAATTTAATTTCAAAATAATCAAGCTTTTTCTTAAATGAAATGAAAAAAATTCAATCATAGTAAAATAAAAAAAGTCGGATAGTCGGCGCTTTTTGCCGACTATTCGCCGACTACAAAAGTGGCCGGCTAGTTGGCTTTACCGACTAGTCGGCACATCTCTAAATTCCTTATGCCGACTACGTAAGGTTCATAAACGCCGAGATAAAATTACTATAAACGCGCTGTTTCTGACTTTGTTCATCGTGTAAATAAGAGCGAGTAACGCCACCTGGTCCGTTCACCGTCCGTCCCACGACTATCAAAACAATCACATGTAGACCGATTACATCGGCTAAAATAAATATTTTTAGAGATAATATCGCAAACAGAATTTTAAATATAGATGATACCCAAAAAGATCCACAATTTTTTTATGATAAATTGCATGATGTTATTATAAAGGAACACGACATAATTTTTAAGACTAAGACGTTTAACATTGATAAGAAAATAAAATTTTGTGAATGGGTGACACCTGGCATTTATATCAGCAGAAACAAATTATACGACTTGTATGACTTTAAGAAATATAATTTTCACCCTCTATTTACTCAGTACGTTAGGAATTATTCCAAAGTATTCAAAAAGACCGGTCTGGCTGCCAAATCTTTATATTTAAGTAATAAAATTAAGAGCTCTAATAATATTATTCGTAGCACTTGGAATATAATAAACAACGAAACCGGTCGATCTAAAACAAATGAACGTAAAATAACACTCAACATTGATGGTTTGACAATTTCTGATAATCTAGAATTAGCTCATTTTTTTAACAACTATTTTGTAAACATACCCTTAGAATTAACTCACTCCCTTGATTCCTCTCCAATAAAAGCCGATGAATTATTAAGAGCCAATGTGCAAGAAAATGAGACTTTGTTTAACTTCAAACACATTAACCCTAATGACATCTTAAAGATATTCAAGACTCTTAACATGAAGAAATCTGTGGACTTATGGGGTATTTCAGTTAAATTGCTCAAAAATATTATTAATGAATTATCGCCATATTTAGCCGCATTATTTAATCGCTGTATAGATGTTGGGGTGTTTTCCCGACTCATGAAGCAGTCTAAAGTTATATCATTATTTAAAAAAGGCACACAAAGTGACCCTACTAATTTTAGACCAATTACTATTTTGCCAGCAAATAGTAAAATATTTGAGATGGCCATACTTATACAGTTACAGAGTCACTTTAATATCAATAAACTATTCCACAATCGTCAATACGGTTTCACTAAAGGTGTCTCAACAACAGATGCTGGTCTAACATTAATTAAATATATACTTAAAGCTTGGGAAGATTCTCACGATGTTATTGGCGTATTTTGTGATCTGTCAAAAGCCTTTGACTGCGTTGATCATAGCATACTTCTACTCAAACTAAAGTACTATGGTATTAGAGATGCGGCACTAAATCTAATTAAAGATTACTTGACGGACCGATTACAATTCGCAGATGTTGATGGTGTTAAATCATCGGGCTTGCATACTAAAATGGGAGTTCCTCAGGGTTCCATCTTAGGACCATTTTTGTTCCTTATTTACATTAACGATCTTCCATTTTTTATAGAACAATTTTGTGAAATTTTGTTATTTGCCGATGACACATCCCTTCTTTTCAAAATCAATCGTAAAAATCCAGATATCAACAGCATAAATAGAACACTTACTCTTATACTACAATGGTTCACTTCTAATAATCTTCTACTAAACCCAAAAAAAACTAAATGTGTCAAATTTACTATGCCCAATGTTAAGTCCACTAGCACAATTAATATTAAAATTGGTATAGATAATTTAAACTTAGTCGATTCTATAATGTTTTTAGGTTTTACGCTTGACCGTAAATTGCAATGGGGATCTCACATTTCTAACATAGCTAAGAAACTTAGTTCGGCCGTTTTTGCTATTCGGAAAGTTAGACTTTTGACGAACGTCGAAACAGCCCGTATGGTTTATTTTAGCTACTTCCACAGTATCATGTCTTATGGATTATTATTATGGGGAAGTGCAGCTGACATTCAGACAATATTTATTCTGCAAAAACGAGCAATACGTGCTATTTATCGACTAGGACCCAGGGATTCTTTAAGAGAAAAATTTAAAGAAATAAATATTTTGACAATTGCATCTCAGTTTATCTATGACAATATTATGTACATTAGAAAAAACATTCACAATTATGACAAAAAAGCTGATATTCACCCTTTCAATACCAGAAATAAGTACAGGTTAGCTAGTAACTATTCACGGCTTCACAAAGTTCAAAACACATTTGTGGGACTCGGCATACGTTTTTATAATAGATTGCCTGCTGAGATTCTAGACTTACCATTCACTAAGTTTAAGGGATGTATAAAAAATAAATTATTAAATAAAGGTTATTACACAACAAATGAATATTTTAATGACATTCAACCATGGAAATGATAATCAATTAATTATTATTTGTAACGTTTCTTGTAATTATTGTAATTGTTAAATGTTGTAATTATTTACTACTATTTTTGTTTCTACTTCATTTGACATTAATTTTTAAGTATGTATGACTCATTTTTATGACAATATGGTAAAATATTGGGTTGTAATTGGTAATAATTGGTGACATGAATGTAATTTGTATAATAGCTTTTGTGATAATTTAACGAATATAATATTATGTATTACAATTAATTTATATAACAATGTTTTTGACGTTCATAAGTGTTACTGTGTGACCTATGTGAATAAATGATTTTGATTTGATTTGATTTGATTTGGTGATCTTGCTAAAGTCTTTTTCTGATAGTTTGCAGTGAACCATCACGACGAAAGTCAAAATGGTTTCTTTGATTTAGGCCCGTATTTTTGGTCAGTACTTAAGATGCGACCCGGTCTCAAGACGCGGTTCGGCTCTGTGATTGGTCAAAATTTTGACAGCCAACCAATCACAGAGCCTGAACTGTGTCTTAAGACCGAGATGCATCTTGAGTACTGACCAAAAATACGGGCCTTAAACACGACTTTTCAACATAAGAGCAAAAAAGTATTCTAATCAGTTCGGTTACCTCAATTACTTGTAGTATTAAATCTATTCTGTGCCTCAATTAACAATTCGGTCACTCACCTATCACCACTTGTCTCTTTTATTACCACACGAGGATATAGCTGGCTTACTCTATCGCATTGGTAAAATGTACGGATGTAATATAATAATTTCACCAACACAATGTGATAAGTTAATGATTTCATATTCCTGGAAAAATAAATATATTTTAATACCATAATTTAATAACGTTCATATTGAATAGAATATAAGGAATTCAATAAACTGCGCAATTAAACTTTTCCCCGAAAATGTTTTATCTAAGTTCAAAAATGATTTACCAAAAATTAAGCTGGGATTGCAATTTGCGAAAAAACATATTTTGAAAATTGCTAGTCGTGTGCTTATGTGGACTATATTTACGTTAGTCAAAATAACGAGGCAAAGTTTCTTACTTTTGACATTATATCATACAGCATACTAGATGACGCTCACAACTCCGTTGCGCCAAAATTCGTTTATCGCGGCGGAACCGTACATTTTTCCGGGATAAAAAGTACCCTATATCCTTTCCCAGGACTCAAAGTATTTCCATGCCAAATTCCAGCAAAATCGGTTCAGCGGTTTGGGCGTGAAGAGGTAACAGACAGACACACCTTCGCATAATTATATAGTTCCTACTAGATGACGCCCGCAACTCCGTTGCGCAAAAACTCGTTTATCGTGCAAGAACCGTACATTTTTCCGGGATAAAAAGTATCCTATGTCCGTTCCCGGGACTCAAAGTATCTCCATATCTTTCAGCAAAATCGGTTCAGCGGTTTAGGCGTGAAGAGGTAACAGACAGACAGATACACTTTCGCATTTATAATAATTAGTAAGTAAGTATGGATATATTATTAAGTATGGATTTTGTGCCTCGATACGCCGTCTTTACTAAAATTAAAATAAATATTACAATACTACGCGAATGCCAAACAATTTCTGTGTTCTTCCACTTATGTTGACTTACTATAAATGCTTCATTATATTATGTGGTTCCTTATTATATACATTATTCTTTGTTTAGGACAAATTGACTTAGATGAGGGTGGACAGTCAACTAATGAATTATTGTAGGCAACAATGCCTAATTGACACGTGTGTGTGACAACTGACATGTATTAATAGGACCCATGTCAAATGCATGCCACGCTCTACTTATCGGAATAATGATTATTATTATTATCGGAGCCAGTCTGCTGTAGCCTGCCTCTACCGTCTTATGAGATTTAATGCTCGCAGCGTTTCTTAATCCATTATAACTTTAATGTTTGTCGTGTACAAAAAGAATAAGTAAAATAAATGTGTAGTAATATTTTGTTTTGAAAAAATTTTGTACTAAAACGTTTGTTTTTTTTTTTATTTATTATTTTTGTGAACGACAAACATTAAAGTTATAATGGATTAAGACGTAAACACGTTACGATTCCGATTAGAGTGCTTTGGCGTATGGAGTTTAAAAAAAAATGTGCGCGAATGAAAGACACAATATATTAAGTAACGTTAGGCCTTCTTCCAAATTTCTTTCTATACGGCAAAGGGCTCTCAACACTTTATTTAACGCGTAATAAATAATCACAATGAACATATTTTGTTTTAAAAAATTAAACAGGTGTTTCCAAAAACTGTGAAAATATCTACAAAAACTGTCTACTAAAACTTGGCAGGTGCCTATGAAAACTGAGCAGATGTCTACAAAAACTGTGCAAATGTCTACGAAAAGTTTACAGGTGTCTACGATAACTGTGCAGATATCTACGAAAACTGTTTACTGTACAGGTTTCTAGGAAAACTTTTCGTGGACACCTGTAAGGTATAACTATAACTGTTGAGGTGTCTACGAAAATTGTACAGGTATCTAAGAAAACTGTTGAGGTGTCTACGATAACTGTACAGGTGCCTACGAAAACTATTTAGATGTCTACGAAAATTGTACATATTATGTCTACGAAAACTGTTTAGGTGTCTACAAAAGTAGTACAAGTGAAAACAGTTTAGGTGTCTACAAAAATAGTACAGGTGTCTACGAAAACTGTTTAGGTGTCTACAAAAATAGAACAGGTGTCTACGAAAACTGTTTAGTTGTCTACAAAAATAGTACAGGTGTCTACGAAAACTGTTTAGGTGTCTACAAAAATAGTACAGGTGTCTACGAAAACTATTAAAGGTGTTTACGAAAACTGTACATGTGCCTAGTAGTTATCAAACTGACGTGTGACTGACGTTTTAAATAATAGTGTGGGCAATCTTTTTGTGTTAATCAGTCAAGGTGGAGGATTAAATTTTACATCACGTTTTTAGCTATTTTACTACACGGCACACATCGTGTCTGTAGAGGTCATCAACCTGCTGTCAAAAAACTTGTCATGTTTCATCGTTTTCTATACAAACCGCGGTTGACACTAAAGTGACAGATGTTTCTAGTCTAAGGGCGGTATTATATTTTGCATACTGCACGAGAACTGAGTATGAAGCATATAAATATCCCTTTGATTTCGTAAAAAAATGAGATTAATTATTATTAACCCCTTGGTAACTCTTAATTCTTTTTAAGAGTTATCAAGAGGTTTTTCAATGAATTTATAATATCTGTGTCTTTAAAAGAGTTCCATTTTTTTTCTTAAGTTAACTGAACACTGCGCGATAATTTTTCACATAGCTCCTATACTAAAAAGGTCAATGACCGCTGGTGCCACCTTAATTCATTTTGACTTTAGGTCCTGCTTAATATGTAATGCAGCAATAGATGTTTAGATGAATTTCTTTGTAATAGGCCATACTTTATCTAAAAGGGCGCATTTTTACACTGCTTTGCGAGGAATGTGTTTTTGATAACCAATAGAATCGCTTTATTTGCCTGACCTGACAAGCATAGTAATTCTATTGGATCTTAAAGTGTTCCTCGCACCGCGTTTCGGTGGAAGCGCAACCTAAGGAATGTTTACTAAAATAATTTAAGGTATTCCCTGTTGACAAATGAAAATTCATTGCGTAAATCTTGGACGGGTCAACCCCTAACCCAACGTTAACTAGTCGGCGAGCCCCGAACGGGAAAGTTTTGATTTAGTGCTTATAGCTGTCCTAGTAGAAGAGTCCTCTTTAAAGTTTTCGCTCTGTAATAGAATAAAACTGGCCGAACAATCGCCATGCTCGAGCGTCCAGATACGTGTGTGATATATGTCTGAGTTCTGACCCGTTGACGTACTGCGGCTTCATCGTAAGATTGTAAATATATTTATTATCTATACTAATATTAAAAATGCGAAAGTGTGTCTGTCTGTCTGTTACCGCTTCATACCCTAACCGCTGAACCGATTTTGCTGAAATTTGGTATGAGCGATATGAGATACTTTAAGTCCCGGGAAAGGACATAGGATACATTCTTCCCATAATAATGTACGCTTCCCACGCAATAAACGAATTTTGGCGCAACGGAGATGCGAGCGTCATCTAACTATGTTATATTCCTAAACGATCGTTTGTTAACAGTTATTTGAAAAGTTATTTTATTAACTTACTTACAATTAGAATTGACGTGGAATATTATAATTATTAGATTAAAATTTACTTAAACTTTTTTCGGTGACTGCAATAATTAGTAATTTATCATTCAAACAGCTCTTACTTTTGAATGTTAAATTACTAATTTATACGCATTATTCTGAAACTGTAAGTGAAGGCGCCGTTTGTTATATTTCTATGAATTGTTGCCGCATATAATTTATAAACGCCATCTGTTGTTGTGTTTGTGCACTGTTATGACATTGGACGAGGTCTTATCGATCCTGTCCTATATATAATCCTCTCTTTCCCTCGATATCCGCTATGCGAGTTTGGCGCCACTTGCGCCAATAGTGAAGTTCGTCACAAATCGTGGCCGCAGGACAAAAAGAGTGAAGTTCTTTCTGTTCCGCTTGAGCCGCCCTCCGCTAACCACACCGCGCTACGTTAAAAGCCGCGAATTTTTATATCCGCTAAAAAGGGGGGCCCCCTATACATGTGACGCTGAAAATCCGCTGTTCCCATCCAAGGTAAGATCTCTATTTGTTATATTGGTGTATTCATGCAGCAGCAGATGTTAACTTGTGGTGTGGTAACGATTCATACTTTGTAATTTTTGTAAACCTAATACAGTCCACTAAATTCGCGTACAAACCAGTAAGATAAACACAAAATTTAGTAATGATGTCATAGTGCTTAGAGTTATTTTCTGATAAAGTAACAGCCTCCTAAAGTTATTCACGTTGGTTCATTTCACAGGATAATTTTTAATGGACTTGTAGTCTACACCCACTCTTAGGAACTGTAAGTTAGTTATAACTTGTAATACAAGATAGAGTCAAGTGTTGCTATATTATTGTATTTTTGCAACATATTCTGCTTATCTATAGGTCTACCAGAATCTGATGGCAATTTTTGACAGCAGATTTTCATAAAATATCCTTGATCATTGGATAAATTTTTATATTTGCATGTTTAACACACAGAATCAGCCGCTATAAGAAAAAAAAAAATGTTTTATTCCAATTACCCCGGTATTGCTAGTCAATTTATTTTCTCACTTTTTGCCATCAGATTCTGGTAGACCTATAACTTGCTTCACAGTGCTAACCAAAGTCTACGATCCATGGACGATCTTCTTAGTAAGAGGGTATTCAAAATGTAACAAAACATAGTGATATTATTTTTAGGGCGTGTATGTATCCCTAGTATGGAGTTCACTGTGAAAGTAGCAGCGCAGTATGGACAAGCGTTCCAGCGTTATGAATTTTTCTATACAAAAGTAAAAAAAGATGTTACTCTTTCAGCGCTGTTATTTTCATAGCGAACTCTATATAGGGGACCCATACACACCCTAAAATTATCACTTAGTTTTATTACACCCTGTAAATAATAAATACATGTATCATCATAATATTTTATTGCGAAAAACATTACTTTTTCTTGCGTCCAAGTCAGATGAAAGCCAAGTAACTTACGTCACGTAAGAACTTTTATGTGTATTCCATAGAATGCAGAGCTATTTAAATAAATGCGAAATGCGATTTCCAGCTTATTTCTAACAACGTTTTAAGTATGTGACCGAATGCTTTTTGAATTCAAAGTATGTGCTTAGAATTCGCTTCAATGGTGTTGAATGGTTTTATGCAGAAAAGTAAGTATTTTAATGTCGTAACGTCACAGTTTATGGAAGAGTAGGGGGTCAATTCAGATTTCAGACCGCAACGTGACGCGTCGATGCATTTCTAAATTTGTATGGATTTGACAGATTTGTGAGACGTCTCACGCAGTTGAGATCTGTCAAATCAGTACAAATTTAGAAATGCATATACGCGTCACGTTGCGGTCTGAATTGACCCTGTGTCTAAATACACTAGGCAGAAAATACGCGGCCGAAGTTCGGCATGATTACGTCAGCAATGTCAAACGCATACAATATAACGCGACGTAATTTCGGCATGGTGTGTGATCGGTAATTTAAAAAACATTGCAGGCGTAATCATGGCGATCTTCGGCCGCGTTTTTTCGGCCTAGTGTGTTTAGACACCAAGGGTTAGGGTAATTTATAGTAAGAACTTGGTTTGACACGCTACCGGTTATTAATTCATCAAGCCCGAAACGGTCACCGGCGTCCGAGACACAATAGAATCTATTGTGTCTCGTTTTCCCACGATCGACGGGTTAATACCCCACACCGGTTTCGGAGACGGTAACGGTGACGGTGAATTGTATAGTCCAAGTATGTGCGCCGAAGTGTGTGCGCAGTACACAAGAGCACTCTCTATTCCTTTACTCTCATAACCCAGTGCGACGGAGTACGGACTCCATCCATCCGATGATCCGGCACATGGATTCTTACGTGTCAGACAATCAGGTGATCAGCCTGCATTGTCCTAACTAAACTTGGAAATAACAGCGCGGTAATCAAACCCACAACCTCCGAGTCAAGAGCCACGCTCTAAACGACTGGACCACGAAGGCGGCGAGGATGGAAGGGTGCACAGTAAGTAACACCATAAACATAAGCAGGACCTTCTTAGTGAGCCTTTTGGTTGCAAGATATCTTATAATTAATGTGTTACCAACCTAAAGCGATCTACCAATCAAGAGCCGTCTGATGTGTTATCTGCCAATGGCGCCCCTGTTCGCTCCACCAAAGGCACCTTAAAATCGAACACTGTGCCTTCCCCCTACATTTTCCCCTGCGTGCGGCGACGTTTCGATCAAACTTTTACGGATATGGTCGGTTTTTGTATAAAGAAACCTTTCTATAAAAAACCAAGTAGATGCTCGACGCATAATTATTAGCGAAACGGTTTTATAGTATTTCTATTTTCAGTTCAAACTACACCGCTTGATCCACGGTTTAAACTAATCTTATTGATTAACCCTATAAAGCCATACCTGTGAGTTTTGTAGGGCTCCATAATCCATTCACAGTGTGAAAGTAGGGCGAACAGCGAACTACGATAAACTCTGATAGGTTAAATAGATTTATATCTATTTAACTTTAATAAGTTATTGTATTAGAAAATGAGAGAATGTAGAAAATCTTCTTGTTCGTCTTTAATTCATCAAGCCCCATACGGTCACCGGTGACCGAGACACAATAAAATATCTATTGTGTCTCGTTTTCCCACGATCAACGGGTTAAACATAAAATAAACAGTAAAGCCTATAGGTATTTATTAAAAAATGTTTTACTACAAAAACTAATGAGTGAAACATCATATTGTTATAATAATTTTGAGCGTATTGGAGCCGCTGTCATCTATCCTATAGAGTCTAGACTAATCGACTCTTAACATCAATATAAACTATAGACTCTTAACAATATTATTATAATAAATAATAGTTTAATAAGACACGCTTTTTTCAATAATTTTAACAAATTATTGCATTGTCATTGGCTCTTAGTGTATGCAAAGTTGCGAAGTAATTAGACTACAGCTGCTGGAGATAGGCAAAATTTAAAAATCGTGCTTAAAGATTCCATTACATACATATAGCCCAAGCTAATAAAAACCTGTTAATAATAATAATTGGTGATACTAAGGAGCGTAATTTTATGACTCGCAGAATTTCGAATTTCGGTTGGCAGAAATTCTGCTGCATTCAGTTTCATAGAAAATTCCTACTTCATTCACACGAGCGTAATTTTGTCAGTCATGATAAGTATGAAACATAATTTACGCGACCGAAATTCTGCGACTCACAAGTCACAACTCACAAAATTACGCTCGTTTGGCTTCACCCTAAGGCAGTGTTCCGCAATAGGTGTGCCGCTACACACTGGTGTACCGTGGCCAGTAGTTGGTGTGCCTCAAAAGTGTCATCGTACCTACATATTCCTAGTTTATAAGAACCAAAAAAGGCAACATCTCAGGACGATCGACGAAAGGAATTGAAACTTAGGATTTGACAACCTAGTACACCCTGAATTTGTGGTGTACTTTCAAAAATTTTCATTTTTCTAGATGTACCTTGAACACAAAAAGTTTTCGGAACACTGCCCTAAGGAACGAAGATGCAATGGGAGCGCAGCGCTTTCAGCGACACGTATTGTGAGGACCTCTCGTCGCTGCAAGGCATCTTTGTGACATCCAATAAATTCCAATACAAATTTGTTAATCCGTTTTGGCGTCGCGCGACGCAATGGATTAACTTGTACCTACTCCTATCTAAGTATATCTACTATCTTTTGAACCCATCGATCAATTTACAAAATTATATTCCAATTCGGAACCCGCATAATATATACGTTATAATGTTGACCGGGTTTTGAGTTTCATAATAGTTTGGCCGATACTGATACCTAAACATACAAAGGATCTAAATACCGCGCATCAGGGGAATAACTTGTCCGATCAGAATAGAAAATAGCCCCTTTATAAAATATGTCAAGAGCTGTCCCTCCCAGTACCTGTGTCCCTTTAATGCCACAACTTGTGAATATAGGCCTTTTTAGTTAAGACGACAATATATTTGCGGGAGTTACGCGCGGGTTGTCCCAGCGGACGCACGTGTGATCTGCGACGCTCGACTTGTCCGTAATTACTGTGCTAGTTAAATACGAATTGTTTTTACACGAGTGTTTACAACCTAACTGATAAGGGCACTCCTGGCAACAGGAGTCCCTTTGTGTTATAATGTTCGACCCCACTAAAGATTATTACCCCACCGTTATGTCTCAACCTACCGCTTCGTCTCAAGCCACCGTGAAACCTCAGCCAGTACCTAAACAAACAAGTTACGCCAATGTCACCTCTTCGTTATCGTTCCCTAAGAAAGATCAGGCAATTATAATAGACTCAATCGATGGAATAACGATAAGAGAATACCTCGTTGCGCTGACCGCCTCGATACCTGCTTCTTCGATAAGATTTGTTTCGAGAATATCGAATGCTAGAATCTGTATTTACTTAGACTCGAAAAAAACAGCAGACGAACTTATTGATGACAAAAAGAAAATTACAGTTAAAAATATGGTATTGGAGATAAAACCATTAATAACTAGAAATAAACGCATAGTTTTATCAAATGTTTGCCCAGTGATTCCCAACTATATTATCGAAGAAAAGTTTAAAGAATTAAAAATTGAAATTTTGTCGCCTATTTCTTTTGTTAAAATTGGTGTTCCGGATCCTGGGTTCTCCCATATATTAAGCTTTAGACGACAGTTGTACATAAGTCCCGATGACGAAAAGTTACTTCCGGAATCATTCCAGGTTAATTTCGATGGAACGAATTATTGGATTTATTTATCATCTGATTCGCTGAAATGTTTTTCATGCAACACAACAGGTCACGTTGCCAAAAATTGCCCGCAAACTGAACAAACCTTCTCAGTTACACATCCAGAAGCTGAAATAGAAAAAAACGTTACAAATCAAGACACCGTTTTTGGCCATAATAATTTAGAAACTCTGCCAATAGTTAGCCCTAAAATACCTGTCAATTCTGAGCCGATATATGACCAAAAACGAACAAAGCGCGCCCATTCACCGAGTACATGCAGTGAGTCTTCAAAAACAGATGCCGTTAAACCTGCTGTGTCACTGAAAAAGCCAACATCCATTTTAGAAACAGATGATGATTCCTACAGTACTACGTCAGTTGAAGAATCTGACGTAAAGAAAAAAACTAAAAAGAAACTCAGAAAGACAGACACAAGATCAAATGAAGACACCTGGAGAGAAATAAAAGAAAATCTTAGGAACTCAGACACCGAAACATTTCCAATAGATATAGATAGGTTTATAAGTTTACTAGATAATACTAAAGGGAAGAAGAATATAAAAGAAATAGTATATACTTATACAGATAACGTTAAAGACTTAATAAAAATGTGCAATATACTACATTTAAAATTAAATACTACTTTGAAAAATAGATGTTCGCGATTGTCTAGTAAGTTACATGAAATTTTGGGTTCTACTTCTACATTAAACTCTTAATTTTATTTTAATACATATTATAATATTATATACTACTTAGATACCAAATTATGAATATTTTACAATGGAATGTGAACGGTTATTATAAAAGGTTAGAAAATATTAATTTACTTATTAATGAATTGGATCCATATTGCATTTGCTTACAGGAAACCAATTTTTCTTCAAATTTTAGCGCTTCTATGAAAGGTTTTACTTGTTTTTATAAAAATCGTCTACATGGGAATAGAGCTAGTGGTGGAGTTTCTATTTACACAAAACCGTATACACTTCCCGAACAAGTAAATATTAATACACATTTAGAAGCAATAGCAATTAAAATTAAATTTCCGTTTACGTTCACCATATGTAATGTTTATCTTCCAAACAGTACCACATTTAGTAAAAACGATTTAAACAACCTTGTTAACCAATTACCAGCACCTTTTGTTATTCTAGGTGATTTCAACAGTCATCATTCCTACTGGGGCTCTGATAAATGTGATTCCCGGGGTAAGATAATAGTTGATTGGTTGGAAGATCATGATGATATAATTATTTTGAATACTGGTGAAGCAACTCATTTCAATAGTATCACTGGTCTGACAAGTAACATAGATCTAACTTTAGCTTCACAAAATATTACTGAATATTTTGAATGGAACGCTTTAGGAGACTTGTACGATAGCGACCATTTTCCAATATTTATAAAAACATATTCACGACATAATATTCCGAAAAAAGTCCAAGTCCCCAAAAAATGGATACTTGATAAAGCTGATTGGTCTTTATTTCAAAATGAAATTGACAAAAAAATTACAAATTTAATTGAATTAGATAAAATACGTAATGATACTACTATAGATGAAGTTGTTTCTAAATTTTGTGATTTAATTATATATACAGCAAATAAATATATACCTACAACTTCAGGCTACTTTAGACCTAATAATGTTCCCTGGTGGAATGATGATTGTAAAATCGCTATAAAGGAATCTAAAAAAGCTTATAGAAATTTTAAAAAATATGCTAGAAATGACCATGACTCTAAGTATAAAATAGAATATAAAAAGAAGAGGGCATTCTGTAGAAAAGTTCTAAAAGAAAACAAAAAAAGATACTGGCAAAGGTGGACATCTACAATAAATTCAAATGTACCCATTAGTGAAATCTGGAAAAAAATAAAAATTATTAACAATACTTATAGTGGCCCTAACAATATCGTGCTCAAAAATAATAATGGATCATTGACAGCGAGCCCGAAAGAAATTTCAGACTTACTAGCTGATAATTTTGCGGCTAATTCCAGTACTGACAATTATGAACACGAATTCAAAATTCATAAATTGGCTAAGGAAAACGAAAATGTAATTTTTGATTTACGCAATAATTTAGATCATATTAATAAAAATATTTTAATGCATGAACTAATGTTGGTACTCACTCAAAGCAAAAACTCTAGTCCTGGGCCAGATAACATCCCTATTAGTATAATTAAGCATCTTCCCGAAAGTGGACTTAAATATTTACTAAATATTTATAATTATATATGGCAAAATCAGTTGTTTCCCGATTGTTGGAGAGAAGCTGTGGTGATCCCAATACTTAAGCCTGGCAAAGATGCTAGTTCACCATCAAGTTACAGACCTATAGCATTAACTTGTAACATGTGCAAAGTATTCGAAAAAATTGTAAGCAACAGAATTAAATGGTATGCAGAAGTAAATAACTTTTTATCAAATTATCAATATGGATTTCGACAATTTAGGTCAACTTCTGATCAATTAATGAACATAGAAAGTGAAATTTTAGACTCTATAGCTAATAATAATTATTTGGTTCTAGTAGCACTTGACATTGAGAAGGCATATGAGATGGTGTGGAAGCATAGAGTGATTGAAATTTTGCAGGGCTTGGGTATCAAAGGAAACACGCTTGCTTTCGTTAAAAATTTTTTAACTAACAGAACGATTAAAGTTAGAATTAATAATACGTTCTCTGATCAGGTTATTATTGAAAATGGTTTGCCCCAAGGATCGGTTATAAGCGTAGTTTTATTTTTACTGGCAATAAATGATGTCCTTTCATGTATAGATAAACCCCTGAAAGGCTTTTTGTTTGCAGACGACTTGACGATAACTTGTTCTGGTAAGATCTTAGATTCAACATTAAAAATTATTCAAAATACCCTTGATAAGCTTCTCGATTGGTCAAGAAAATCTGGATTTAAATTCTCTAAAACTAAATCAGAATATATTGTATTTACAAAGAAAAAGAAAATAAATACACATTTGCCGCTTTCCTTAAATAATAATACTATTAAAAAAGTAAGTAACATAAAAATATTAGGTTTAACATTAGACTCAAAAATGACATGGAAATTACATTTAAATAAATTAAAAACAGAATGTAATAAAAGATTGAATGTGATTAAAGTTATATCATCACTGTCATGGGGTGCTGATAAAAATTGTTTAATTAATACATATAAGGCTCTAATTAGACAAAAATTAGATTATGGTGCTATTTTCTATGATTCCGCTAAACCTAGTAATCTTAAGTGCTTAGAAAGCATACAAAACACTGCCTTAAGATTAAGTATCGGTGCTTTTAAGACAAGTCCCGTTATGAGTATATTGGCTGAATCGGGGGAAATGCCACTTTCCTGCAGAAGAAAACAGCTGGTCCTAATTTATGCCACTAACATTTTCTCTCAACCTTTCAGTCCAATTTATGAATATTTCACAAAATCCTCGTCTAACGCTGAATATGATATTCGATCTAACCTGACCAAGCCACTGCGTATTCGAGCTAAACAATATTTAACTGATATAAATTTTTGTTTTCCATCAATTTTCCCTAAAAAAACTCCCGCTTACGGCCCGTGGGTCGATATTGATTTACCTATAAACCTTGAATTAACTAAACATCCTAAAGATAAAACCCCAAATTTAATTTACAAAAGCCTATTTAATGAAATAATACATAAAAATCAAGATTGTATACAGTTATACACAGATGGATCAGTAATTGATGGTAAATCAGGATGTGCTGTCGTTACTCTTGATAGTAGTTATTGTTATAAATTAATAGATTTTAATTCAATTTTCAGTTGTGAAGCTATTGCTATCTTTAAAGCTCTTGAAATAATAAAAAGTGGGAGTAATTTAGATAAATTTATGATATTCTCTGATTCTAAATCGTGTCTGCAAGCACTGCTTAGCATTAATAATATCGATCCACTTATTCTATGCATGAGAGAAACAATTTTACATTTACTTAAAAATAACTTTAAATTTGAAATATTTTGGATCCCAAGTCATCAGGGTATTGAAGGTAATGAGAAGGCTGATATGGCAGCAAAAAGTGCTACAAACTTAAATTCGGTAGATTTTTATGTTAATTCTAATGCATTAGATGTTAAAAGACACATAAAACAGAAAATTAGAATATTATGGGATACTGTTTGGAAGGATAAAAATTCTAGTAGTAAATTATACAGAATAAGAAATTCAGTTTTTGAGAAAGCTCCAACATTATATCATACACGAAGAGATCAAACTGTCATTACTAGACTGCGTATTGGTCACACAAATATGACTCATGTATACCTAATTGAAAAAACTGGTAGACCAAAATGTAAATGCAGAATGGATCTAACTGTACAACATCTGTTAGAAGAATGTCATGATTACGATAATATTAAAGTAGCTTGTAATTTACCGAATAATATGAAAGATTGTTTAAGTGACAAAGGATACATACAGACGATTAATTTTGTAAAAAATTTAAATATGTATGAAAGTATATAAATGTAAACATTACTGTAGTCGCTAATGACCTTAGCTGTTAAAAAGCGACTTAAAATAAAGAAATAAAAAAAAAAAAAAAAAAATATATTTGCATCATTTACTTTTATTTTCGCTTTTCCTTACATTTTCATTTTATTATTTATAAATATTGCAAACGATTTCTTAAGAAACTTATACTGTACTCGGCGAAACATGGCGGTAGCGGTCATTGACTCCCTGTCAAAAACTTGTCATTTTCTATACAAAGCCGCGATTGACAACATCTGATACTTCATTGTCAATCGCGGTTTATATAGAAAATGACAAGTTTTTGACAGGGAGTCAATGACCACTACCGCCATGTTTTGCCGAGTACAGTATAGTTAAAGAGAAGAAAAACAGTTTCTTTACAAAAAATACGTGTGGCACTGGGGGACTGCCGCGGTTTACCGCGTATTTCATAGCATTTCTTATCAACTTATGCAATTCCCATACGTCTAACCGCTGTGCCTGTCGGAGTGGGGTGTGTTAGGTTTTTTCGTTACGGAATTTCTTGATTCGGTCGCCACGCTGAACCCGCGATAAAAGCTATGCAATAGCTTAAAAATAATTTACACTAATTTTTATTTAAACTAATTAGTATTTATATAACTAACATAAATAATTATTATAAAAGTAGCCCAAATTAATGTGTGGTATTGTGTTTGGGTTTTTTTGTTACTGTATTTATTTGTTGCGTGGCAAATAGGTGCCATTTATATTCCTACAATTATATGGGATCAATGTGGGATTGTTACAGCTTAATCTTTGCGTAAATTCAAAGTAGATTCGGAATCGCTAATCAAACTACATTTCAGCCGGACTGCAATTGAATTTGAGTTCCTAGTAGATACAAACAAGCTTCATCCGAGTGAAGTTAAATGCGAACAAAAACTTGTCAGATTTATATGACATGCCTGAAGTCGGCTACAGAAGTTATAACGAGGCTCCATTGACTCGGCGCTCGAGTTACCAACTTATTAGTCCCCACATTTAAATTAACTTCAAAATCTGCAGAAAATGCAAATTACAACAAATTAGGAGCTGCATCGCCAGTGTTTATTGCGCGAGGATACGGAACTACCCTCCAATTTGTACAATTCTGAAAACAAAACTTCATTTTGTAACGAAACTTCAAATGCGAGTATCAAATGTTTATTATATTTTATTAGATACTAGACGTTCCGCGCGGCTTCGCCCGCGTAAATTAGATATTTCACAGACAAATCAGTCTACTAAAAATAGCCTATGATCCTTCACGTGGTCTACTTCTTAACTGACATAAATAATAGACAATAACTCTAGTAGTTCATGAGATAAGCCCTTTCAAATAATTTCCCCCGTTTTTTTCCACATTTTCTTCTATTTCTTCGCTCCTATTAGTCTTAGCGTGATAAAATATAGCCTATAGCCTTCCTCGATAAATGGGCTATCTAACACTGAAAGAATTTTTTAAATCGGACCAGTAGTTACTGAGATTAGCGCGTTCAAACAAATAAACAAACAAACTCTTCCGCTTTATAATATTAGTATAGATTCCATAGTCTGATGACTGACACCCGTAACACAAGTCCTTTAGTGGTGTAAAACGCCTATACAAACTTTTTACTTATAAATTGTTTAGTCCTTGCCCGATACGTTGTCAATATAGTGATGCCGCTTCGATCTTGTGTAGCTATTAGATATTCGTCTTAGCCTCACGTCTTGTTATATATTATGTCGTAGACAATTTGTTTTATTTAGTCCTTAGATTTAGTTTAAGAACCGGAAGGAATTTTTAATTAATTTAAGCGGATGTTAATTCTTATTTGATTTGAGTTCCGGATGTTAATTAAATTAATTTTAATATTCACCGGAAGGAAGATAGTTTAAGCGAGCACCGTGACGTCACATCTTGTGGTGGTGGCTGCATGTGGACAGAGTCGGAGTGGGAGTGGTGAGACTTCTCATTTTGTTGAGCAGAATTATCGTGACCGTCGAGAAGTGAACACTACTTTGCTCCGAAACTGTCGGTTCGCAATTCGCATAGTTTAAATTAAAGTGATTTGTGCACTAAATAATAAACCAGTGTTAAAACAAGTGTTGGAGTTTGTTATTTGATTTTACAAAATGAATCCTGATTTTCCTGCTGTCGATCACGACGAGAATACGGATCCGCCATCCCTGACTCCGTCATATATTATAACTAAATGATGCCCGCAACTCCGTTGCGCCAAAATTCGTTTATTGCGTGGGAACCGTATATTTCCGGGATAATAAGTATCCTATGCCCTATTCCGGGACTCGAAGTATCACCATGCCAAATTTCAGCAAAAGCGGTTCAGCAGTTTGAGCGTGAAGAGGTAACAGACAAACAGACAGACAAACACACTTTCGCGTTTATATTATTAGTATGGATATGGATATCGTTTCGTAGTGATCCAACCCCTAAACAAAAAACATACGTAACAATTGGGATTGGGAACCTGAAGCCCAACTTGTAGTATCTGAATAAATAATTTAGCTAACTCGACATGAAGCAGTCCAATTTAGGCTCGATATCTTAAGCAACATAATATTATATTTAACTCAGGGCCGGCTTCACTTGTAATGGTGACAAGGGCTAGTCTATACTCGAAATATTAAAATAAATCAGTAAATGTGAGTGTAAGCGCAAACCTCGAGAACGGCTGAACCACTTTCGCTATTTCTTTTTTTATTGTGTACTAGCTGTGCCCCGCGGTGTTACCCGCGGTTTAAGTGATATATAATAAAAGACTATGAAAAGTACCATTAATTGGGTCAAAATGGGAAGATACATGGTTCTATAACATTGGTTTATGGTAGTGATGATGACGATGGTGAAAGTAATTTGTATAGTAGCATCTGCTTTCCGTTCTTAAAACAACGTCGAAATTCCGAAACTTGTATCTATAAAGAGTCAGGAGTTCTCTCAGCACCTTCCGAACCATGGTATACCTTGGTGCAAAATCTTACTTGTTGGTAGCATATGCTTAGAATACTGCTCACGAAACCGAAGTCACCACATGTTTCCATACAAATTTTGAGGAGTTCCCTCGATTACTTATGGATCCCTTCATCAGGTCACCACTTTTATGAATATGGTACCAAGTTGGGATGATAACCTATACACCAAAAGAAAATTTTTGAAAATCGGTTCACAAGCGGCGGAGTAATCGTTGAACATAAAAAACAAACATAACACCTCCTCCATTTTGAAAGTCGGTTAAGCCTATGTGTTATTCTGATGTAAAATATATATTATTGTAAAGTTTCATAAAAATCCGTTCAGTAGTTTTTGCGTGAAAGAGTAACAAACATCCATACATCCATACATACATCCATACATACATACATCCAAACTTTCGCCTTTATAATATTAGTAGGATAGTAATCTCGAAGGTTGTTTCGGAAATTTTAGCTTACTTGCAGTATACTACAACGTATTATAGAAGACTAAACGTTCCGCGCGGCTTCGCCCGCATAAATTAGGAATTTCACAGACAAATTAGCCTACAAAAAAGCCTCTGATCCTTCACGTGATCTACTTTGTTTACTGTGCCAAATAACAAAAAAATGTTGTAGTAGTTCGTGAGATAAGCCCATTCAAATAATTTTCCCCGTTTTTTCAATATTTTCCTGTTTCTTTGCTCCTATTAGTCTTAGCGTAATAATATATCTAAGTCTATCGCCTACCTCGATAAGTAAGCTATCTAACACTGAAAGAATTTTTCAAATCGGACCAGTAGATCCTGATATTAGCGCGTTCAAACAAACAAACAAACTCTTCAGCTTTATAATATTGAAGTAATAAATAGAAGACTTAGCTCCACTTGTTAGTTGCAGAAAAAAGTGAACGATAAACGACGAAGAACAATACAATGGATTATGTAGGTATTACAATTTACAAACTTTTGATATGGGAAAATAAGAAATCGTTTACTTATTAATTTGTAACAAATGTGTATCTTTAAACAAAAAAATAGATGTTATTCGTCACGGCTCTACATATTAATTTATCTTTTACCGGGGCCCTCTAGTTAGCTACGCCCCTGACACATACCATTAGAATAAACCTACTCCAGATTTAATGTCGGCATTAAGGAGATAAGCACATGATGGTCGTATGTATGAAAGTACAGCATCGTTAATATCCCATTAACTACCATTAAGTCACATTTCTTATGTGCCTTATCTTAAGCGACGCTTATGTCTAACGAGATTGTTTTCTTTTTTCTTTCTGAAAATAAGGATTAAGGATCTAATGTACTTCTGATTCTCTAATAATTTTGAATTTTAAGTACTTAATCTATTATAAAAATAATTTTTGTTTTATAATTATTATTTATTATTTACTAGCTGAGCCCCGCGGTGTTACCCGCGGTTTAAATGATATATAATAAAAGTTTCGTCGGTTTCGTGAGCAGTATTCTAAGCATATGCTACCAACGAGTAATATTTTGCACCAAGGTATACCATGGTTCGGATGGTGCTGAGAGAACTCCTGACTCTTTATAGATACAAGTTTGGGAGTTTCGACGTTGTTTTAAGAACGGATAGCATATGCTACTATGTAAATTACATTCATCATCATCATCATCACTACCATAAACCATTAAAGAACCATGTATAGTCCCGTTTTGACCCTATTATTGGTACTTTTCATAGTATTTTTAATTTTATTATATACTAGCTGTGCCCCGCGGTGTAACCCGCGGTTTAAGTGATATATAATAAAAGACTATGAAAAGTACCAATAATAGGGTCAAAACGGGACGATACATGATTCTATAATGGTTTATGGTAGTGATGATGATGATGATGAATGTAATTTGCATAGTAGCATATTAATATGCTTTCCGTTCTTAAAACAACGTCGAAACTCCCAAACTTGTATCTATAAAGAGTCATGAGTTTTCTCAGCACCTTCCGAACCATGGTATACCTAGGTGCAAAATCTTGCTTGTTGGTAGCATATTATATGCTTAGAATACTGCTCACGAAACCGATGTCACCACATGTTTCCATATAAATTTTGAGGAGTTCCCTCGATTTCTTATGGATCCCTTCATCGGGGCACCACTTTTATGAATATGGTACCAAATTGGGATGATAACCTTTTGCGCCCACTTCGCAACGGGCCGTGCAGCAGAAATCGTAATATTATTTTAATTTCGCCATAACTTCAAAATCAAACGTCCAATTTTAATCATTCAAAGACCAAATATTATCTACATAAACTGTGCTTAGTGATGAAATAATTTATTTTGATAAGGATTAATAGCATGAGTAAAATAAACGCGTTTAAATGAAGTCCAAAAAAAAATTCAAGATTTTTAAATAAAATAATGGTTGTTGTGCCTCACTCGACATAGATAGGTATAGTATGTCGCGGACTTTTTTGTAGATATTTATAAGATCTACAATTAATTAGAACATTTTATGGTTCTATCTTTTATAGTTTAAGCAGCGTACGCAAAATAAGTAACTTTTCTGGTTGATTTTTACACCTTGTGTCCGAAAAACCCAAATATCTTACGGAACCCTATTTTTTTTTTCCAAAATAAAATTTAGCCCATGTTACTCGTGGATAATGTAACTTTCGAATGGTGAAATAATTTTTAAAATCGGTCCAGTAGTTTTTGAGCCTATTCATTACAATTAAACAAACAAACAAACAAAGTTTTCCTCTTTATAATATTAGTGTAGATATCACTTAAACCGCGGGTAACACCGCGGGGCACAGCAAGTTTATAATATATAAAGTTACAATTCGGTTGTCGGCAAGGGCTGTAAGTATAAATTTTTATGCACGAGGCTTTAAAAAAACATTTTTTTTTTTAACAAAACATTAAGAACCGACTTATTATTTATTCCTTTTATTGTTAGTTGGAAGTCGATTTAAAATTTAAAAATTATATATTAGGTTTATATAATTTTTAATTTTATAACTCTATAACGGTACGGAACCCTTTGTATATTTTTGATAGGATCTCAACTTTAAGCTGATGTTCTGACTTGTGATGCTTTCCAAACTTAAATTACTGGTAAATTGTGTGTCATATAGAACTAAGGCCCAATTTCACCAACGACTGTTAAAGTTAATGCTCGATTTAGTATCACGTTACCTCTCTCGTTTTTTATATGAATAAAAGAGAAGACATGGCTTTTTAACAAGCTGTAAACACTAACAGACGTTGGTGAAATTTGTTCTTATCATGTTTTCTTTTTTTGCAATGGGTTTATCAAGTCCTACTTCAGTCCGCTGTGCGCACTCGCAGCGAGCACCTGTGTTGCATAATTATCGCGAGTGTTACATATTTGTGGACGCTAATTAATATCATATTCACGATGGAGAATGATGAGGAAGATGACTCGAGTGGTATGGATATTATTTGTGATAGTGGGCAAAATGATAATATTTTGGAAGAATGTGGAAATAACAAAAAGGTTCCTGAAAAAAGAAAGATTGAGCAGAATGAGAATATGTGTGATGATGAAAATGACTTTATTACTGTTAAAAAACGGAAATCGAAGCGAGTAAATAGTTCTGATGACATTGAAAATGTTATCAGCCGAAATAACAAACATGAAATATGCATCACCGCCGTTGAGAGTGTACCTAAACAAATGGCGCTAGCAAAACTTATGCGGGACGAAGGTATAAAAAACATTTTAAGAATAAAATACAAAAGTTTTAACAAAGTATTGGTCCAATTTGAAGAAAAAGTAGATGCTGAGAAACTTTTGCAATGTGAGAAATTTAAGGAATTGGGATTTAGAATCTAATATTAGAATCTAATTGTGAGATATTATCTATTAAACGATTAAAACGTTTTGATTCCGAAACAAATAAATGGATTGACAGTGAAGCTGTGAGATTAAGTTTTAGGGGAAATACTTTGCCTGAATATATATATGCGTATAATTGTCGTTTAAAAGTTGAAACTTATGTTTTCCCCGTTACGCAATGTATAGGCTGTTGGAAATTCGGACATGTATTCAAGTACTGTCCTTTAAAAAAGATAACTTGTCCCAAATGTGGTGGCCCTCATGAAAATTGTAATCCTGAACATATTAAATGCCTAAACTGCAAGGGGAATCATATAGTTATAGATAAAAAATGTCCAATTTATTTAAAAGAGAGAAAGATAAGAAATATAATGAGCAAAGAGCAAGTTCCATATAGAATCGCACTAGATTTAATGTATAGTGAACAACGACAGGAAAAAAATCACTATTCGTACGATGTTTTCAAAATTTGGATCCAACAGCTGGCTCACAGACTGAAGAAACCTATAGCAGTGTAACTTCAAGAAACCTTTCGAAAAATTCGGGCACAGAAATTTTGCATACCGCAGAAAATGGGATTCCAGATTTAAGAGGAAATATAAATTCAATAAAATCTTCAAGACAGAAACATAGTAACGCGAACAAAAGAGTTTCTAAAAATAGTGAATATACCTGTTTTGAAGAGCCAAAGGAAAATGAAGAAGATGGAAACCAAAACGAGACTCAGAGAAATACAGGAAATAACAGGGATGAAGAATTAATTTATAAGTTTGAATTTAAGAAGTTTTTGTTAAAATTGAAAAGCTTGGTTACAGAGGAGGGATCTTTAGAAGAAAAAGGTATTAAATTATTTAAAATTATTTATGAAGAAATTAAAAAATTTGTATTGAATAGATTGTTAAATGGGGGGTTGTTAAACACAATTATAACTTCATGTGATGGATAGTACAAATAAAAGTTTTAAAATTAACATATTTCAATGGAATGCTCAGAGTCTTTTACCAAAATTAACATCGTTTACTGATTTATTAATTAGAGATAATATTCATATAGCGATTTTATGTGAAACTTGGTTAGATTGTGAGCAGGACATTAATATAAGTGGTTATGTTACATATAGATCCGATAGGTATGATTCTTACGGAGGTGTTGCAATTGTAATACATAAATCGATACGGTCTTTTCTAAATTCATTTCAAATATCTAATAATGGCATAGAGATGATTTGTGTTAAATTAATGAACTGTAAATATTTAGAAAACATTATTGCTATTTATTGTCCGTCTTCTGTTCGCACGCAGTCATCTGATTGGGATGTTATATTTTCAAAATTTTCTCGAAAAACTTTAATAGCAGGAGATTTTAACGGCCATCACACGAACTGGTCTAATAGAATAGATTCAAGGGGTAATCAATTACTAGATACATTAGATAGTTCCTTTATAACATTAAATAATGGCAAAGCGACCAGAGTAAAACTTGTAAACGGAGTGTTACAAGAAACATCTCCAGACATTTCCTTTTGTTCAGTAGACCTTGCAATAAATTTTGAGTGGAACACAACGAACGAACATTTAGGCAGTGATCATTTAATAATAAAGTTAAATTTGAATTATAATGACTCATTGCATACAGTACTTAAAAAAAACTTCAAATTAGCCAATTGGACAAAATACAAAGAAATTCTTCAGGATTTATTTTTTCGTTGTAACAAAACTTTTACTAGTATTCAAGATAGATATAATCATTTCATTGAGCTTATAAAATATGCCTGCGACCAATCTATTCCATTTAAAATATTGTGTACTAATCCTGCGCGTAACTTTACCCCTAAACATTATTGGAGTCAAGATTTGTCAAGAGTCGTTGCAGAACGTCGGCTCGCTCTTAAATTTTTTCGTAGAAATCCTACTCCAGGAAATCTATCCCGCCTTAACCTTAAAATTTCAGAAGCCCAACGCTTAATTAGACGCGCGAAATCTCAAAGTTTTAAACAATTTTGTAATAGCATTGACTCATCTACATCTTTATCAGATATGTGGCGGAAAATGAAGTGGATAAAAGGAATTAGACAAGCGAGGTCATATGCTTCTGATGTGGCTAAATTAGAACTTTTATCCTCTCTTACTCCCGACTTTGTAACGGCACCCCCGCGTATTTTCCAGCATAGTAATTCTAAGCTCGACGAAGATTTTACTTTACATGAGATGGAAGTCTTGTTTGAAAAGTAAAGATACGGCTCCCGGCCATGATGAAATATATTACTCAATGATTTATAACCTCCCTTTATTAGGTAAACAGTTTTTACTCCACATTTATAATAATATATATAGATCTGGTTATGTTCCAATTCAATGGAGAAAAATTAAAATTATTCCAATACCTAAATTAAATGATAATAATAAACATCGGCCTATATCACTTATTTCTTGCGTATGCAAAACTTTTCATTCAATGTTATCGAAACGTTTAGAGTGGTTTATTGAGCATAATAAAATCTTATCTCCGAATACAATGGGATTCCGAAGGGGCCAATCGAGTCTTGATTGTTTAGTTCGTCTTATCACTAGTATTCAATTAGGTTTCTCGCACAATATACCTATGGCATGTTTCTTAGATATTGAAGGAGCTTACAATAACGTGTCAATTAGTGTATTAATATCTATATTAGAAGAATTAGGTGTAGGCTCTAAAACATGTTCATATTTTTTTCAATTTTTAAAAGAGAGACATCTGCAGATTGAGTGTGATCAGAACGAAGTAGTAGTGTGGATTCGGTGGACAAACAAAGGAATCGCTCAAGGCGATCCAGCCTCTTCTTTATTATTTAATATTCTGACTATTAAGATTTGTCGACAGATAAATCAGGTTTATTTAGATCAGTATGCAGATGACTTTGTTTTGTTCGCCAATTACAGAAAAAATGAGGATAGTACTTCTAATATGCAAAGTGCATTAAATACATTTATCAAAATATTAGAACAACTTGGGTTGGAGCTGTTATCACCGACTAAATCTAAATATTGTATTTTTAGTAGGGCTCGGAGGAATCAACAAGTACAAATTTATGTAAAGGACTCGTTATTGTCCTCGACTGAATGTTTCAAATATTTAGGTTTCTATTTAGATAGATCTTTGAGGTGGTCAAAGCATATAAACGAAACTTACGAAAAAGCTTCCAAATTTATTAATATATTAAGAATTCTAGCTGGTTCAAATTGGGGTGCTCATCCTCTACACCTTCGTAGAATCTATCTTTCAATTGTAAGAAGTCGTTTAGATTATGGTAGTTATTTATATGATAACGCGGCGAATTGTCATTTGTCTAAATTAGATCGTGTACAAAATCAGGCCCTTAGAATAGTAGGTGGATTTATAAAGACTTCGCCTATACATGTCATGGAGAATGAATTATGTATTACAAATTTAAGGACAAGGAGGTTATATTTATCATATAAATATTGTTTAAAAATTAATTCATTTTCTGATAATATTAATAACCGATTGCTCAAAAAATTAAATGATGTTTTAAGTAATAGATTCTGGTTGAATAAAAAGAAACCATTGTTGGCTTTAAGTAACGATGAAATGAAATGTGATTCTATATCTTCTTCATATCCTTTAGAAATGTTTAAGTTAGACTCATGGGTATCCAGTTTTAATTTGAAAAATAAAATTTTTAGTAAATTAGATAGTTTACAAGGGTCGAAATCGCAATTCTTGGATCACACCGTTCTTAGATATGAAATCATTAATGAATTACAACACAAATTTAATGAATATTACATAATTTATACGGATGGATCCAAAACTTCAAATGGTCTCGGTACTGCGTTTTTTGACCCAATTAGTCATACTTATAAAATAAATCAAATTAAAAATAAGTTTATTTCTATAATGTCCGCTGAATTGTTCGCTATTTCACAAGCATTATCTTACGCCATAAGCCTTGATGTTTGTAATGTGCTAATTTTAACAGATAGTCAAAGTGCTCTTCTTCATATCTTACGATGTACTTCTAGCAATAGATGTGTAGCTTTAGCTTATAATATATTAAATAATCTCTCCCAAGCCAATAGAGGAGGTAAAAATATAGTTCTCCAATGGATACCATCCCACATTGGTCTGTATGGAAACGAAGAGGCTGACAAATTAGCAAAAAGAGCTACGGTGGAGGGTGAAGAGGTGAGTCTTTTGCCTAGCTATTCTGAACTTTTTTATAAATATAAATTAAAATGTTTTGCTTCTTTTAAAGAATATTTTGATGAGCGATCTAAGCACAAGGGGATATGGTATAAAACCATTCAGTGTGAGCCTCTTCGTATACCATGGTTCTCAGTCTCTAATTTAAGTAGGCAGCAAATAGTCACTGCATGTAGACTGCGATCCGGGCACATCCCTTGCAATAGTTTTGGATTTTTAATGAGGAAAGTGGAGTCACCCAACTGTGAGGATTGTGGTGTGCGAGATGATATCTACCATCGATTGATGGAGTGTTCCCGGAACGCAAACGTAAGAGAGCAGCTGATTTTTAATTTTAAATTAATTAGATTTAATATTGGTATATTTCATAGCATTTTAGCAGAGCCTTCTTCTGAAGCTGCTAGAATGCTATATAATTTTAACTTTAAGTCGGAATTTTTGTAAGTTTTGTTATATTTAGCATAAGATACGATGGGATTGACATCGTCCTTCTGTACAAAAATCCCTTTAAATAAATAAAGAAAAAAAAAGCCCTACTTGTACTAGCTTAGTAATTATTATATACGGTGGAATTGATAAACCTACTCCTTTCTGTTAAAATTTAAATTTAATTCTATACTTGTGTTTTTCTTTTAAAATTTTTATAAGTGAAAGTGAGAACCAACATGGGTAGCATTGTTTTTTGGGCTTACACTTAGGGGTGTACAATTCAATTTTATCCCATAATATGTTATAAAATTTGTGAAGGAAGTCATTACAATTTAAGTAACTAAACTCTACCCAGTTTACAGATTGAAGGTCACGGAGGCATGCCTCATAGTCCGTTTTCCTAAATGCGTAATTATGTTTTGAAATATTATAGTTTAATTTGGAATATGAAGTTTTTTTAATAGTGAACTCTATTGGTGGATGGTGAATATCAGTTTTACTCAAGGGGAAGGCTTTGCTAACAGCAGTATTTGTGTTTTCGTCTACAATAATAAGATCTAGGATATTACCGTTGTCATTATATGTGTTATTTGTTTGTTTACAAGCGGTGATGCAAAGGAAATCTCTTAATACTAACGATTTAGGGTCAATAATGTTTAAAAACGGATCATCAGAATGGTGCCAATTGATATTTGGAAGGTTAAAATCACCAATAATTAAAGTGGTCCTGTCATTATATGGTAAACATATTTCTTCGGCTCTAGCAAATAAATGGGACACAGTGTGAAAGGGAATATAGGATGGCAAATAGACTTAGCATAGATTTATACAGACACTACTATTTTAATAAAAATACAGGAAATAAATAGCAAACCAAGTCCTATATGAATAAATATCCGAATAATAAGATCGCGTAAGGCGTTCCCCGAATATATTTTACGGTGTATTGTTCGGCATAAAATACTATTTTCCATACAAATAGAACATTCTTTGTATGCTTATTAGTCAGTTTATTGGTCATACAGGGTTTATTATTGCTCTTTGTTTAGTCATATAAATAATAATACAAAAATTCTGGCACGAATGTGGAGGAACAATTTTTCACTTTATCTAGTACTTTAAATCCATGAACCTTATGGTTCCCCAAGGATAGGAGGAATTTTTTATAAAAAAGTACTTGTCTTGCTGTCTAAGTATTTAGATACTAACTATTCCTAAAAAACACAATTAAATAAAATATTTTACAATAAATTTAAATATTTACTATTCCCAAAAATTTATAAGTACTTACTATAAAATAGTCTAGGTTAGGTAAATAATACTTTTTCAATACGCTATTAATTAGTGAAAGAAATAGTGAAGTCTTACTTACAAAAAAAATATCTACAAACGTCGTACAAAACACAATATTAGGTACTCCCAAATGTTTGTCATCTATCTTGAGTTAACTTGTAATACTCATAATTTTTGATGTGAAAGTATCTTTCGTAATAATGATCGATTTTGTTAACTAAGTTTGTTCTGACAGGAAACACAGACACGACTTGCGGCGAGATAAGGATATAATATTTAAACCTCATCTACACCTGCACGATTTGCAAAAACTAATAAGGATAAAACGCCTACGTGATATAGAGTAATTAATTCTAAAGTTCTTTTCCAGCTTTGGGGCAATTAAAACGTTGTTTTCAATACGAATGTAAAATAATAATCAAAAAACTTAAAAAAAAAAGCTTTTGTTTAAATACTAAAAAATAAAAAAATAAATTTCTCCTTAAAAATTTTAACTATTAAGTTATAACCTCAATATAAATTATACAATTTGCATGATAATAAAAGCTTGTCGCAAGACTTAACAATCTGTCAGTATTTAATAAATTTATTAAAATATAATATCAATTTACTCAGTTAAATTGGTAATAGTTTATTTACAAATCGCGCGACAAGCTTTTATTATCATGCAAATTGTATAATTTATATTTAGGTTATATAATAGTTAAAATTTTTAAGGAGAATTTTTTATTTTTTATTTTTGGAGTATTTAAATAAAAGCTTTTTTCAAATAGTTTTTTGATTAAGTATTATTTATTTTATGTTTTTTAGTTATTCTCTGACAAGATTTATTAGTCTGTTTGATTGCAGTTTGTTTTGTTTCAAGAAATGTAAAAATCTGATTAACTTAAGTCCTTAAGAAATCGTACATGATTTTGATCAGTGAAATACCGTGTCTACATATATTTAGCGAGTTGTTATATTCCGTTTATTTATGCGTAACTAAAAAGTTAAATTTAACTTTACAAAGTGACCGGATTCAAACGGGCATTTTTTACAATCCGGCTGGATATGACTTGATATAACATGAAACGACACGACACGACACGACACGACACGACACGACACGACACGTCATGACACGACACGACACGATACTTCACGACACGACACGACACGACACGACACGACAAGACACGACATGACACGTCACGTCACGTCACGACACGACACGACACGACACGACACGACACGACACGACACGACACGACACGACACGACACGACACGACACGACACGTCACGTCACGTCATGACGCGACACGACACGACACAATACTTCACGATACTTCACGACACGACACGACACGACACGACACGACAAGACACGACATGACACGTCACGTCACGTCACGACACGATACGACACGACACGACACGACACGACACGACACGACACGACACGACACGACATGACACGACTTGACTTGACTTGACTCTATTACTTTTCAATTTACTCTCAATGAGACCTTTTATTTGATACCCATATTGCAGAAGTGCTTTAAAAATAACTATTCCCCTATTTTGGATGAGCCGCCATATTGGATGTAGAATGACATTACATTCGTTTCCGAGTTACTCTCAATGAGACCTTTCATTTGATACCCATACTGCAGAAGTGCATTAAAAATAACTATTCCCGTATCTTGGATGAGCCGCCATATTGGATGTAGAATGACATTACATTCGTTTTCGAGTTACTCTCGATGAGCCCTTTCATTTGATACCCATATTGCAGAAGTGCATTACAAATAACTATTTCCCTATCTTGGATGAGCCACCATATTGGATGTAGAATGACATTACATTCGTTTTCGAGTTACTCTCAAAAATCCCTTTCATTTAATATCCATATTGTTAAAATAACTATTTCGCCATCTTGGATGGTCGGCCATATTGGATTTAGAGTTATGTCACATACCATTTCGTGCATTGTCATCCAAGATAAACGTGTATGCAAAATTTCAACTCAATCGGTTAGCTCAATCTACTTCAAAATTGAGTTCCAAAATTCCACCATAACACACATACTTACATACATACAGAGCAAGTTAAATAAAAGCTTTTAAAATAAAAAATAAATAATCAAAATTAATATAATTTAACCATTCCTTTATGGGCTATGAGATCAAAGGAGCAGAAAGGATCCTTGTGTTTTTCATACGTACTTGAGCACTATTAAAACTCCTACATACTGCTACATACTCTTACAGACACCAGTAGCCCTAGCACGGCGACCAGCCGGCCTAAGTTGCGCAAACGAGAAAATTTTGTCTACATGTTTTCTCGATGTTTGATGGCTTGTCTCTTCATCTCTATTGACCCTAACATGACATCAATTTAATTCTCGTGTAGATCTGTCGTCAAAATCTATCGACAAAATGTCAAAAAATGATTTTGACATTATGTCCATATCGACAATATAACTACACACGACTCACGAGAGACGACGAGAGTGAGATATTTCGTTGTGCGTGCATGCTAGCTAGGCAGTGGAAATGCGAAAGTATAGACAAACTGTGGAGATAAACTTAAGGTGTCGTTCCGATCTTTTTTCGTTCCGAAAAATTCAATTAAAATGCCACTTTATGACAGACTATAGTCCTAAAAATTCAAATAATATCCTACTTTAAGACATATTATACTATAGTCTGTCATAAAGTGACATTTTAATTGAATTTTTGTCGGTCGCGATTAGCCGCGGAAAAGATCGGAACGGCACCTTAAGTTATGTCCACAGTTTGCCTATACTTTCACATTTCTACTGGTCGCCGTGCTAGGGCTACAGGAACGAAGGTGATATCTTGAATCAATAATTAGAATATACGAGTGGGTAAGCTAAAAAAATATATTTTAAGTATATTTTATACTAGCTGTCCCGGCAAACGTTGTTTTGCCATTTAAAGTATTTAAATCTTACCCCCTCTTTTGACCCCTAAGAGGGGTGGGGGGAAAAATTTTATACACCAGATGTTAAGTTGAAAAAAACAGTTAATAATATGAAGTAAGTCCATTAAAGAAAAAAGTTTGATACAAAATCTGACCCCCTCTTTGCTCCCCTTAGAGGGGTGGGGGGGGGGGGGGGGGTGATTTTTATACACCAGATTTTAAGTTAGAAGAAGACAAATATATCTGCGAAAACCGTATGCAAATCGGATCAATAGTTTTCGTGTTAAAGCAAAAGTCTTATACAAAATCTGACCCCCTCTTTCGTCCCTTTAGAGGGGTGGGGGGAATTTTTTTATACACCAGATGTTAAGTTGGAAGAAGACAAATATATTTGCGAAAACCGCATTCAAATCGGATCAGTAGTTTTCGTGTGATAGTGGAACAAACATACAGACAGACAGACAAAAAAACTAACCACGTTTTTGGCTTCTATAGCGATGTAGTAACACCCCCCGCTTATTATTTTTTTAATATATTTAATGTACAGAATTTTCATTTCTACAGTTTTATTATATGTATAGATTTAGCTAAGGTTTATTACAACAGCTTTTGAAGGTATATTTGGTGAAAATAAACGAAACTTTCACTAGAACGCAGTTTATCACTTTAAACTTATACACTACTAGCTGACCAGACAGACGTTGTCCTGTCTTGACGATGATTATTTGATTCGAATTAGTATAATTAAGAAAAAAAATTGTATCTTCATGCCAAATTTCATCAAAACAGATTGAATAGTTTAGACGAAAATCATAAAAGTTATTGTGCGGGAACCGTATATTTTCCGGAACAAAAATAATCCCTTGTCCTTTCCCGAGACTCAAAGTATATCCATACCAAATTTCATCAAAATAAGTAGATTGAATAGTTTAGGCGAAAATCATAAAAGTTTTTTGTGCGGGAACCGTACATTTTCCGGGACAAAAAGTATCCCTTGTCCTTTCCCGAGACTCAAAGTACATCCATACCAAAATTCATCAACATCGATTGAATAGTTTAGGCGAAAATAATAAAAGTTTAATGTGCGGGAACCGTACATTTTCCGGGACAAAAGTATCTCTTGTCCTTTGTCGAGACCCAAAATATCTCCATACCAAAATTCATCAAAATAGATTGAATAGTTTAGACGAAAATCATAAAAGTTTATTGTGCGGGAAACGTACATTTTCCGGGACAAAAATAATCCCTTGTCCTTTCCCGAGACTCAAAGTATCTCCATACCAAATTTCATCAAAATAGATTGAATAGTTTAGGTGAAAATCATAAAAGCTTATTGTGCGGTAAGCGTACATTTTCCGGAACAAAAAGTATCCCTTTCCTTTCCCGAGACTCAATGTATCTCCATACCAAATTTCATCAAAATAGATTGAATAATGTAGGCGAAAATCATAAAGTTTATTGTTCGGGAACCGAACATTTTCCGGGACAAAAAGTATCCCTTGTCCTTTCCCGAGACTCAAAGTATCTCCATATCAAAATTCATCAAAATCGATTGAATAGTTTACGCGCAAATCATAAAAGTATATTGTGCAGTAACCGTACATTTTTCCGGGACAAAATGTATCCTGTGTTCTTCTCCGGGACTCTAAGTATCTCTATGACAAATTTCAGCAAAATCGGTACAGCTTTACGCGTGATGTCGTGACCACGCGAATATGGATTCATTTTTAGGGTTCCGTAGCCAAATGGCAAAAAACGGAACCCTTATAGATTCGTCATGTCTGTCTGTCTGTCTGTCCGTATGTCACAGCCACTTTTTTCCTAAACTATAAGAGCTTATACTATTGAAATTTGGTAAGTAGATGTAGTCTGTGAACCGCATTAAGATTTAGATACAATAATGGAAAAATTATTAAAAATTTTAGGGGTCCCCATAGGTACAACAAAATCAAAAAAAAATTTTTTCATCTAACCTATGCGTGTGGGATATCTATGGATAGGTCTTCAAAAATCATATTGAGGTTTGTAATATCATTTTTTTCTAACCTGAATAGTTTGCGAGAGAGACTCTTCCAAAGTGCTAAAATGTGTGTGCTCCTCCTCTAACTTCTAAAGTAGAGGCATGATAATTCTAAAAAAATATATGATGTACTTTACTATAAAAACTACAAACGAAAATTGGTTTGAACGAAATCTAGCAAGTAGTTTTTTTTAATATTATTATATTAAAAAAAATTTTTTCATCTAACCTATGCGTGTGGGGTATTTATGGATAGGTCTTCAAAAATCATATTGAGGTTTCTAATATCATTTTTTTCTAACCTGAATAGTTTGCGTGAGGGACTCTTCCAAAGTGCTAAAATGTGTGTCCCCCCCCTCTAACTTCTAAAGTAGGGGCATGATAAGTCTAAAAAAAATATATGATGTACTTTACTATAAAAACTACCAACGGAAATTGGTTTGAACGAAATCTAGCAAGTAGTTTTTTTTTTAATATTATTATATTTAAAAAAATTTTTTTTTCATCTAACCTATGCGTGTCGGGTATCTATGGATAGGTCTTCAAAAATCATATTGAGGTTTCTAATATCATTTTTTTCTAACCTGAATAGTTTGCGAGAGAGACTCTTCCAAAATGGTAAAATGTGTGTCCCCCCCTCTAACTTCTAAAATAGGGCCATGATAAGTCTAAAAAAAATATATGATGTACTTTACTATAAAAACTACCAACGAAAATTGGTTTCAACGAAATCTAGCAAGTAGTTTTTTTTTATACGTCATAAATGATAAACTTAATTTAACTTTCATTAAATCAACTGAAATATAAAAATAAATCAAAAAACTTTTAATTTCATAAAAATAAACCTTATTGCTGCTGCGGAACCCTTCATGGGCGAGTCCAACTCGCACTTGTTAATGTGTAATATTGGTAGAATTCCAGAATTCCAAAATTCCAGAAACGTGCATTTTAGGGTTCCGTACCCAAAAGGTAAAAATGGGACCCTGTGACCGTATCTACTGAGACTTCGATGTCTGTCCGTCTGTCTGTCTGTCTCCAGGCTGTAACTCAAGAACGGTAATAGCTAGAGAGTCGAAATTTTCACAGCTTGTGTATATCTGTTGCCGCTTTAACAACAAATACTAAAAACAAAATAAAGTTATTATTTAAGGGGGGCTCCCATACAACAAACATGATTTTTTTGGCTTTTTTTGCTCGTAATACATAATGGCAACAGGTAGACAACTAGACACTTGAAATATATAGACAATCCTTAATTATATTTGTAATTTAAAATTTAATAATAAAATTAAAATAAATTAAATAGTTAAGGGGGGCTCTCATACACATAACACTATTTTTTCGCTTTATAACGGTACGGAACCCTTCGTGCGCGAGTCCGACTCGCACTTGGCTGATTTTTTTATATATATAGATGTATTCGCAACAATCTTACAAGACAAGAGGAAACCGCCATTAGACAAAAAAGTGTTGCCAATACTTAGACAATATTTTACCTTAATATTTAAATATAATGTTGCCAACTTTAGTATTACATTGATTACCAACAGCTTTAAAAATAAAACTAAATAAGTCAAAGCTTTGGAGCCCAAACAAAAACAAACACACATAAATCATAATATTATATACGTCAAACATGTCTAGCATGGCTACAGTGGTAATGAGAAAGAATATATAGACAGATTTTAGATAAAGTGACTGATTTACATTGTAAATCTGTCAGTTTGTGTTTTTTACCAAGATCTCGAAACCCTCTCTGTGCTCTCGATGCTTAGCGTGCAAAGATTGAAAAGGCTTTTGTAAAACCAGCCTTTGTAAAATTTTGTTTGTCCTAAAATCAATCATCCATCCACTAATTCTCTTGAATTATTGGGAGTTGGGACGCGTTCTTTGTCTCGCCAAGCGGGTGGGTATTCAACCTTGACGATTTTAATGATGCCTGATACCAAAGGCTTAACAAACGTCAAAACAAATGAATCCTGTATTTGTTTTTCCTCCGAGGTTTTGCGCAGACGAGAACAGACCGAGAATTGGGTCAGCTGTTCATACAGCAACGAAATGATTGTGAATTGTGATCCACTTCATAAAAAGATGCCTCAACATTGACAGCGTTCAAAATATGT
This sequence comes from Cyaniris semiargus, assembly GCA_905187585.1. Classification (NCBI taxonomy): domain Eukaryota; kingdom Metazoa; phylum Arthropoda; class Insecta; order Lepidoptera; family Lycaenidae; genus Cyaniris; species Cyaniris semiargus. Next base: position 6,071,448 of record LR994553.1, read on the forward strand.
ACGACGCGACGTAGCGCTGCAACCTGAACTTCGAAAACAGAGCGGCTGGCTTCAATTTATTCCAATTTGTCCACAATACTTGTACCACTAAAAATTGATTTATAATATGAAAGCAGATTTTTTTCATTGGGGAGGGGGAATCCTTGGCCTCCCACGGGGGAGCAAAATCAAAATCGAAATCAAAAATATTTATTTCTAAATAGGTTAACAAAGTTAACACTTTTAGAACGTCGTGTCTACATGAGGCCTACCACCGGTTCGGGAACTAACCCGGCGAGAAGAACCGGCGTAAGAAACTCGCTCGGGGCCATCTTTTACTAAAAAGATGGAAAATTACAAAAGTAACTTATACTAATTTACAAAAAGTATGTAAAAATATGTTATATTTATATAGAAGCAGCTTACAGTCAGTCAGCTCATTTTTCCCAGGGTGTGCTATCATTGAGAAAATCAGTTATCTTATAATAAGCCCTAGCACACAAACGTTCTTTAACAACTTTTTTAAATTTATTAACTGAAAGATTTTTGATGTTTTCTGGGATTTTATTATATAGACGTATACATTGACCTTTGAAAGATTTGCTCACTTTGCTAAGCCTGTAATTGGTATATCTAACTTGTGCTTATTTCTAGTGTTCCTGCAGTGAACTTCACTTTTCGTTTTAAAATTATTTACATTTTTTCTCACGTATAACACATTGTCCAAAATGTATTGAGAGATTACGGTCAGAATTCTTATTTCTTTAAACTTTTTTTTTGGGATTTTATTATATAGACGTATACATTGACCTTTGAAAGATTTGCTCACTTTGCTAAGCCGGTAATTGGTATATCTAACTTGTGCTTATTTCTAGTGTTCCTGCAGTGAACGTCACTTTTCGTTTTAAAATTATTTACATTTTTTCTCACGTATAACATATTGTCCAAAATGTATTGAGAGATTACGGTCAGAATTCTTATTTCTTTAAACTTTTCCCTGAGAGATTCAAACATTTTATAAATAGATCGTATAGCTCGCTTCTGCAGCACAAATATTGTGTTAATATCAGCAGCACTTCCCCATAATAGAATGCCGTAAGACATTCTACTATGAAAATAACTATAATAAACTAATTTTGCCGTATCTTCATCACAAATGTCTCTAATTTTTCTGACTGCATATGCTGCGGAACTGAGCTTATCGGCTAGTTTGGCAATATGAGGACCCCACTGCAGTTTATAATCTAGTGTTACTCCTAAAAACACAGTAGTGTCAACAAGATTCATTTTCTCATCATTTAATAGCAAATTGGTTTGCACTTGCTTAACATTTGGCAAGGTAAATCTCAAACATTTTGTTTTATTAGAATTTAGAAGTAAGTTATTTACATTAAACCAATTTACTATTTTTGAGAGAGCACAATTTACCTCGTCATAAGTCGACTGTTGTCGCTTCACTTTAAAAATAAGTGAAGTGTCATCAGCAAAAAGTACTATCTCGTTATCATTATCCTTAACTAGATAAGGTAAGTCATTTATGTAGATGAGAAAAAGAAACGGGCCCAAAATGGATCCCTGTGGGACACCTAATTCTATTTTGGTCCCAGTGGACCTTTTACTATTGACATCAACCCTTTGAGTCCTGTTCCTCAAATAAGATGTCAAAAGGTTGAGTGCCGAGTCCCTTATGCCATAGTGGTGCAGTTTCCTGATCAATGTAGCATGATCAACACAATCAAAGGCCTTAGAAAGGTCGCAAAATACACCTAAGGCATCCCGCGACTCCTCCCAGGCTTCAAATATACTACAAAGAAGACCTATACCAGCATCCGTAGTGGAACGACCCTTAGTAAAACCATATTGATTATTATGCAATAAATTATTGGAGTTAAAATGTACTAACAATTGTTTTAAAATAATTTTTTCGAATATTTTACTAAAAGTCGGTAGAATAGATATAGGTCTATAATTTGTCGGATCAGATTTAATTCCGGCTTTGAATAAAGGAACCACCTTGCTATGCTTCATTAAATCAGGAAAAACACCATTCTTTATACAGTCATTAAAAATATTGGCCAGATAAGGAGCTACGATGTCAATTATTGATTTAATAATCTTAGTAGACGGACCCCAAAGATCGGTTGTATTTTTGATGGTCAATAATTTGAAGGTGGTAATAATATCATTAGAATCAATTTCTCTAAACTTAAAATTGACATCACATTCCTTTACATACTCTTTGAGTAATTTTTCAGCCTCTGCAGGCGAAGAATTTAAATTTTTTGTTGTTGAGACCGGAATGTCAGCAAAAAACTTTTCAAAAACCGCCGCAACTTCTATGTCAGTAGTAATTTTTTTATTTTCAAAATAAAGTTCAAAATCCGAGTTACGACAGGTGACGTTTCCGGTCTCACCAGCTATAATTTTCCATGTTGCTTTTACTTTATTTGTCGAATTCATGATTTTATTTTTTAAATAAAGGGCTTTAGCAGCATTACATACTTTCTTAAAAATTTTTGAGTAATTTTTAACATATATTTTAAATGTTTCATGGCTATTTACAGATTTTTCATCATATAATTCATAGAGCCTATTTCTGCTTATTATTATTCCTTTGGTAGCCCATTTAATAAAGTCACTTTTTTTGTTATTAGTTCTAACCGTCTTAGAAGTGAAAATAGAATTAAATTGGGTTCTTATTACTTTAAACAATTTATTATAAGCTTCATCGGAGCTATTAGATTCACCCAATGATGGAATATTTGAAATTAGTTTACTTCTAAATTTCTCAATACGTTTTGAGTTCACAGGAATAAGCACAAGCTCTTGTTTTTGTTTTCTGTCACAATTAATGTCAAAAGATGCTAACTGACCATAATGATCAGAGCTAAGCTTATTAATCATTTCTTTTTTGCATGGTGTGAGATTAGTAAATATATTATCTATACAAGTAGCCGTTGTGTCACACACTCTTGTCGGCTCATTAAACAAATAACAAAGGTTATATGATTTAAAAAAGATGTGAATCTAACCGTATTGGAGTCTGAATCTAATAAGTTAATGTTAAAATCTCCACATATAATAGCCTTTTTGTTAGATGCACATATTTTTGACAATATTTGTTCCATAGTTTGTTCAAACAAGTCATATAACCCTGATGGAGGCCTGTATACGCTAATAATAATAAGCTGACTTAACTCTATGCAGGCCACTTCTATTATCCGTTCAGCAGAGAGACTTACAATATCTTTACGTTCTTTATATTTCAATTTTTTTCTAATTAATATCAAAGAGCCACCTCTGATGGCGTTTTTTCTGCTGAACGAACTTGCTACTTGGTGATCATGGAGATTGAAAATGAGTTCATGTTCCCTAAACCAGTGTTCTGAAATACAAATAATATCAATATTAAACTCTTTTAGAAACAACTCAATTTCAAGCTCTTTACCTACCATTCCTTGCAAATTCTGATGCACCAAGTTAAATACATACTTATTACTGTTATTTATTTTCCTTGTATTACTTTTGGTAGGATTTTGTACTAGTAAACTATTTGTGCAAGAGGCATTCTCTATTGTCTTATAATCTAATTTAAATAATTTGTTGGAACATATTCCAACTCGTTACTACTACACTGCTCAATAGATGCCGTAGTTAAAATTTTATTATTTGGAATATTTTCCAATTGGTTACTTAATGTCATACTATTATGACTAAACTGCTCAATAGAAGCAGCTGATGTCTTACAAGCCAAGTACTTGGCTGAGTTCATATACAAAGATTTCGTATTTGAAAGAGCAGATTCGCAAACCTACGTTATTTGATTGGGTTGAGCCGGCAATTAGTCGTGATCTGTCAGCTGAGCTTGACATGGTAAGCAGATCAAAATACGCAAAACTTTTTCTCTGATAGTATGTACTATAAGGGTCAATTCAAACTGCAATGCGACGCGTAGATGCATTTTTAAATTTGTATGGATTTGACAGGCTTCAATTGTGTGAGACGTCATGCAAGTCTGTCAATTCAATACAAACTTAGAAATTAATCTACGCGTCGCGTTGCGGTCTGAATTGACCATAAGCGGGTAATTAAGTGTAAGTTCAAAAGTAAATAAACATCAAAACGAAACCAGACGCAGGTTCCGTACTATTATAAAGCAAAGATCGGCAAATAACTGTGTTTCTTGTATGGGAGTACACAAAAAACATAATATTTATTTCATTTTCATTTTATTATTAACTAGCTTTGTCAGCTAGCATTAACAGACTTTGTCTGCGTCAGTATATTACGTAATTAACAAACATAGATAATTTTCTCCATATTTACACCACTTTTCACTAATTCTTCCACCGATTCGTCGCAGTCTGATATCACATTAAATAGCCTTCGTTATTAAATGGACTATGCAATGCAAAAATAATTATCAATTCGAAAAAGTAGTTCCTGAGAGTGAGAGAGAGATTTATTGACCATACAAAAATTATCAGAAACTAGCGGTTCTACGGAACCCTATATTGCGCGTGGCCTGATACGCACTTGGCCGGTTTATAATGATATAGATTACTAGCAGACCCAGCCACACGTTGCTGTGGCTAAGGTTCTTGTTTAAATATTACATTGTAGTAAACTATTTAAGGGGAACAGTAGGAATCATGAAGACGAATCATGAATAGGAATCACGACATCAGTCATGAAGACCACCATGCTTTTTTACAAAGATATCATTTAAAAAAATCGGCCAAGTGCGAGTCAGACTCGCGCACGAAGGGTTCCGTACGGTTATAGAGCAAAAATAGGCCAAAAATTATGTTTTTTGTATGGGAGCCCCCCTTAAATATTAATTTTATTTTTATTTTATTATTAATTATTAAAGTACACATATATTTGAGGATTTTGTGAAATTTTCAAGTGCCTACTTGTTACCATTATAGATATCGAGCAAAAAGGGCCAAAAAAATCACGTTTTTTGTATGGGAGCCCCCCTTAATTAATAATTTTATTTTGTTTTCAGTATTTGTTGTTATAGCGGCAACAGAAATACACAATCTGTGAAAATTTCAGAAGTCTAGCTATAGCGGTTTTTGAGATACGGCCTGGAGACAGACAGACGGACAGACAGACAGCAAAGTCTTAATAATAGGGTCCCGTTTTTACCCTTTGGGTACGGAACCCTAAAAAAAACATAGCGACCTCCATGACTGATTTTCTACTACCGTTACCCCTATTATTTGCAATAAAATAATAATAATATTGTGACTTTAAATTGAAATGTAAGCTATCCTTTATTCCAAGTTGAATCAAATTGCACACTGTGTACAAATCAAATTTTAAATCGGTTCAGCAAATTAGGAGTCCATCGCGGACAAACAACGTGACACGTAATTTTTATACATAAAAATTATTATTAAAGTACAAATATAATTAAGTATTTTGTGAATATTTAAAGTGCCTACGTGTAGCCATTATTGATGTGGAGCAAAAAATGCCAAAAAAATCACGTTTGTTGTATGGGAGCTCCCTTTACTATTTAATTTATTTTGTTTTTAGTATTTGTTTTTATAGCGGCAAAAGAAATTTATATAAATTGTGAAAATTTCAAGCTTCTAGCTATCACCGTTCTTGAGATACAGCCTATAGACAGACAGACGGACAGACAGCAAAGTTTTAGTAATAGGGTCCCGTTTTTAACCTTTGGGTACTGGACCCTAAAAACAAAATAAAAATATCACGCTCAGGAGAGAAGAAGAAATGACGAAAAAAATACCTTCGATACCGCTTCTAATGGTAAGATGAAAATTGGCGAACCCTTTTCAACCTGGCTTCAAAAACACGAGGTGGTAAAATAAACAATGCTGCAGCTCCTAAAAGCTATTTAATTAAAATTGTTGATAAATTCATATAAGCTTTTAATTTCGGCGTAGGAATAATAACATATAATAAAACTGACACTGCAAAGGGTAAAGGGCAGACTTAATTAAATACAACGCCCGAACAATTTCGGCCATTACAATGTTATTAAAACGTTCAGCCTAAAATCAAACTTTATATACGACGCCTGATTTCGTTTTGAAGCGAATCTCATCTGATATTGGCTATGGGTTATGAAATTAGCGTTTTTATATTAAGACCGGGCTGCCAAAAATATCAAAGCACGTTAGCCCTGCCTACACACCCCGCTATCCTCCAATCGTGATATAATATTCCATGAATCGTGCCCGCACAAATTGTACTTTGCGCTGCAGCTAATAGTGAACAATATCGCGTAATAACGGTACCCGCATTATAGCACGAAAGTAAAGGTCGTAAGTCCTAAAAATGTTTTTGATTATTACTTAAAAATTAAATACAACACTAATAGTTCCTTTAGCCATTATTTTATAAAGTGTGTGATTGTAGTTGTGCAAGTTATTTAATGATAGTAACTCAATAAGTGTAACAGATATTTGTTGAAAAGCACAGAAATATTCATAATTTCGAAAAATATAACTATCGAGTCAAAAGTGAATCGTGTTTTCCGTTAGGCTAATATCAGATAAATATACAATGATTAAATAAATCTCAATTTCATTTAAGTCAATCGTCTTCCGGGATCGTAATACTTATTAGAAAACACAACAAAATTTGGCAGCCCGCTCTTAAAAGAAATATTCACGCGGCTTTGTATCGTGAAGTTCTAGAGTTTTGTCCTTGTCTTTTGAGTTACTTTCATTATTACTAATGGCGTAATGTACAGTTTGACATTAAATATTGTGTAAAAGATAAGATCAGACTTAGTAAAGTCAGTAAATCTTTTAAAGGTCAATGTGCCTTTACAATAAAATCCCAGAAAACGTTCAAAATCTTCCCATTAATAAATTTAAAAAAGTAGTCAAAGAACGTTTGTGTGGTCAATGATTTCATAAACGATGGGGAGTAGGATGGCTGCTTGCAAGGCTACTTCTACATTATTATATGACTTACAATAATTGTGCACGTATGTTGACATTGTATAATTTTAAGTAACAGCATTGTAAATTTTATTTTAAAAAGATTAATTTTTTCTCACCTTTTTAGTAAAAAGTGGGCCCCGTGCGAGTTTCTTACGCCGGTTCTTCTCGCCGGGTTAGTTCCGAACCGGTGGTAGGCACCAGTAGTATCAACGTTCTGAAAGTATTTGTTACAAATCTATTCAGAAATAAAACAATAAAAAAAATTGCCTTTATAAAGTAAACAAAGTAAGATATTAGGGAAACAAATTAAATAATTTGTCTTTTAAGTCTGCAAGTCACAGATTTTGATTAAACAACTTTCCAACAAATAATAATAGTTTTGAAAAAACTAAAAAAAAACACGCTTACGATTTATTTCCATATTTTATTAGAATTATTCGATTTTTTTTTTCAAAAAAAAAAAAATATTATTGCATCGTCATTTATCATGCAAACTTTCGAATTCATTAGACTATAACTGGAGATAGGTAAAAATCATGCTCAAAGATTCCATTACATACATACAGCCCAAGCTTATAAAAGCGTGCTAAAAAGGAGGAGCTTCTATATTCGGCTATGAATATATTATGTATTTTAATTTTTATTTTTAAATTAGGTATACAGAAAAGTGACAAAAATTATTATAATTTGGCAGGAAGTTCTTACGATCGATCACGATTCGATTACGAGAGTCTTGATCTTGATCTTGCTTGATCAATTTTTATTAATTTTATCTTTTTTTTTCGGAAAACATAGCACAGTGATAAACATAATAAAAGTAACCAATTTCTAAATACTAATAACATGTTTTCACAATTAAAAGTCTCAATATTAACAAAATATTATACTTTACAAAATATACAGTCTGAATAAGTTAAGTGAGTTGAGTGTGTAAAAACTGCTACAGTGAATAATAATTAATATAGAACCTGCTTATTTTTTTAGTCCTTTAAAAATGGAATACCTAAAGATGAATAAAAACATTTTATAATAATTGTGAATATATTTGCTGGAAAAGTGTTAATCGGGCTCTTAGGCTCGTTTTATATTCATCCGCGCGACAGAGCGGTTTGGCCGCTGCACAACGAGAGTACAAGAAAATGTATGTTATGATCAAGATAATTTACATGCAATTACTTCTGACTTTACTAGGTAGCGGCCAAACCGCTCTGTCGCGCGGACGAATATAAATCATTAATCGAGCCTAGCCCGATTAACACTTTTACAGCATGTATATTGTATATATAATATTACAGTCTGACAACTAACATTGCTATTATATTTTATTCTAATGCAATTTTTCTAAGGGAATTTATTTATTGATTTGATTGTTTTGATCAATATCGAATATTGCTAATTAATATTATTTTAGACATGATATGAAATGGTTGGCCACTGACACATGTTGCAATTCATTTTGCAGCAATGTTGGAACGTTAGAGCTACGTTGGATCGGTATTGTTATTTATTGTTCACATTACGTCCGTACAATTGCTATACAACTTCATTAAGTCGAAACGAAAAGATATAAATTTCAATCTGTACGCAATTCTCAATAAAGAGTGAATTTAAAGCATTTCAGCAGAGCAATCGGGACTTATTTATTCTCTGCGTCTATTTCTGATTGTAGAAAAGTAATGTATACAGCTATTAATATTTAGCCTCTCGTCTGTCAAGCGCCCAAAATGGGCGTCTTACTCTAAAACTATTCAAAAGTTCTTCTTCTACTTTGCAGACCACCGATTTAGTATTTTGTTTCAAATATAAAACTATGTGTATTTGCGACTAATAGCTTATTTATTAAAAATTCTAATTATATAAAAATTATATATAGCTTTCATGGTAATTTCTTTAGATAATTTAATCAGTTTAATGAGAGTAATTGGAAATTGAAAAATTTTCGAAAATGGTTTGACAGTATGTGACAGATGAAAGGATATAGTATTTTTTTTGAATTGAAAATGACATATTATAATAATTGTCTTGCTCATAACAACGGCTGTCTAGATCAGGTAAAAATAATTATTGTTGTAAAATGAAATTCTGAGAATGAGTTCTATTGATAATAACGGGCGAATTTATCTATACTAATATTATAAAGCGGAAGAGTTTGTTAGTTTATTTGTTTGTTTGTTTGAACGTGCTAATCTCAGGAATTACTGGTCCGATTTAAAAAAATTCTTTCAGTGTTAGGTAGTCCATTTATCGAGGAAGGCTATAGGCTATATTTTATCACGCTAAAACTAATAGGAGCGAAGAAATAGAAGGAAATGTGGAAAAAACGGGGGAAATTATTTGAAAGGAAACTACTTGAGCAATTTTTCTGTTATTTGGGTCAGATAAGAAGTAGACCACGTGAAGGATCATAGGCTATTTTTTGTAGACTGATTTGTCTGTGAAATATCTAATTTACGCGGGCGAAGCCGCGCGGAACGTCTAGTATTATTATAGAAAGATAAATAATAACAATCGCTATTAATTAGTTGAAGTGATACACATTAGGTTTACAAATCTTATATTTCTCATGTACTCGTATCTCGGTCAGTTGTCTTTTTTTTTAAAAAAATTTTTAAATGTAGAATTGACAATAAAAAATTGAGACACCCGAGGAACAATGCATATATAATATATATGGACTCAGTACTTCATAATACATATTATGTATGAAGTACCATGAAGTACTGAATCCAATATGATTAAAGTTCGAAAAACGAGAAACTTCATTGGATAGTATCGTGAAACGGGAAGGTGGGGCATATTACGTTAATACTGCAGCCCAATTACATTACCAGATCGAAACAGCCATGAGCCAGTGCAATTCATTCGCTAAGTGGATACAGAATTACATAGGTATTTAATGGTAATCCTGGGAGTGCATTTTTTCATTAAACGTTGATGAAAAACCTTTGAGAGTTTGATAGCAAGTCGAGGGATATCGGATACTTTTGCATTAATTATGGATAGTAGATAATATTATGGTAAAATCTGTGTTGCTTTTGTAGGGATGAAACTTCCGCAACTAGTTTTCTTTCAACTGTTTTGAATGTTTTTTTAGAAAATGTTTTGGTTAATGTTCGGTTAGCCAGCTGGCTAAATGTTATTTATATATGTACTCCTTAAGGCTTAAAGTATTGACAGAAAATAACAGTCTTCAATTTTTAAAAAGACAGGGTAAATCATTTTACCTACCAGATAACAAAAAATGCTGAAAAGAGCTATGAGCTTTTTTTATAACAAACCAAATCTACGTAACATTCTTTTTTTTTTAATCTTAAACAAAAATAAAACCGGCCAAGTGTAAGTCGTGCCACGCGCAATATAGGTTTCCGTAGTACCGCTAGTTTTTGATAATTTTTGTATGGTCAATGAATGTACATTTATAACGTGTTTTACACTACTAACGTACATCATCTCTGCAGTTACGTTCAAAGGAATTCAACGTAACTGAGATGATGACACTGGACTGTAACGATTTTTTCCACTTTAAAACTTCATATTTCTCAAATTGATCCCTAAATCGGAAAATGATCTATGAATAGTCGTAATATTTTTTAAAAACCTATCCAACGACACCCCACACGGTCAGGTGGACGCGAAAAAAAAAACATCCCCGCTTGATGTGTTCCCCTACACCATACCATGTGTACCATAAAAAAAATATTTTTAAGAATTTATATTATACCATTTTGTCAGCATCATTAATATCTGCATTCATGCCGAATTACAGCTTTGTAGTTCCTATAGTCTCTGAGAAAAACCGCGGACAGACAGACGGACAGACGGACGGACAGATCGAAACTATAAGGGTTCCTTGTTGACTACGGAACCCTAACAAGGCCTTTACATCTATTGTGGATGACTTAAGTACAGTATTTTCCGAGCAAAGTTAGTACTCTTCAAATACTGCAGTGCCTGGGACAAGATTTTAAATATCCATAATATGGTTGCCCAAGCACATACGGCATTCTCGGAACATAGTCGGCCTAGTTCAGAGGGATAACCAGTTGAATACGTCTGGGACCAACTATGTGCAGGTGTCCTAACGATGTTTTCCTTCAGCGTACGAGTGTCCGTATTATGTAATTGAGATCTGAAAATGCCTCATTGGTACACGCCGGGAGTTAATGTGGAGAAAAATTCTCTATGATTTCAAAAAAAAAAAAAATACGTATGGTTCTAAAAGTATAAACATATTATAAAAACTTTTTAAAAATTCATCCCATATAGAACGCGTTAAACAATTTGGATCAGGACAAAGCCACTTTGTGCCTTGGAAAATGTATTTCCGTAGCATACGGTGTGAGTTTTTGTTTATCGCGAGATAATTGTTAAAAGCCTTTGCACATTACTCAATCCATATCCATTCTAATATTATAAATGCGAAAGTGTGTCTGTCTGTCTGTCTGTTACCTCTTCACGCCTAAACCGCTGAACCGATTTTGCTGTAATTTGGTATGGGGATACTTTGAGTCCCGGGAAAGGACATAGGATGCTTTTTATCCCGGAAAAATGTACGGTTCCCGGGCGATAAACGAATTTTGGCGCAACAAAGTTGCGGGCGTCATCTAGTACTCAATAAACTCTAAAGTATACTAGACTATTATACGTTGCTCCGAAGTTCGTTTATCACGCGGAAACCCTTTTTATGGGGTATAAAATATCCTATTTTCTTTTCCGGGACTCAAAGTAACCCCATTCTAAATTTTAGCAAAATCGATTCGCTGAATCGATTTAGGCTTGAAGCGAGTAACGTAACAGACAGACAGACTGGCACATAAAAACATTAATGAATTGATATTAATGAACATTAACGTCTATGAATTATCACTTTAGGTTTTATATAACTGCTGTATATAAAACCCAAAGGGATAAATTGTATGTTTTATGTTTTGTGTATATTTTTCGTATTTGGGTGATTCTTCGGAAAACGATTCTTCGTCTCATTACCGTGGTCAATTTTAAACGTTACTTTTTTGACTGGAATTCATATTTTTATGATAATACAAAGGTCAAATAACCTACTTTTACTTAAGGGACTCGTTTTCATAGAGAAGATTTAGTAATATCGGAGTTCAAAAATTTTGTGGCTAGGGTAATGATAATTGCATACATGGTAATTATAAAAGTAACAAAAAATTTAAAAAATATCTAAATAAAATATTTTTATTTAAAAATAATCGTCTTCTGACAAAAACTATAACATTTGTTATAGTTTTTGTAGTATACCATTTGTTTTATATGTTTAAAAACGACTTACATTCCTTGTGTCATCCTAAAAAATAAGTAACTAGTGATTATAGTACTCTTAGAAACCAGTCTTAGTTTAGTATTGATAATTTAAAATTCATTTGCATACAAAACGTTTGATTTAAATTCATACAAAGTGATTTTTTCTTCTATACGAATATTATAAAAGGGAAAGTATGTCTGTCTATTACTACTTCTCACCAAAATCACTGAGCAGATTTTTTTTGAAATTCGGTATGGAGCTACTTTGAGTCCTGGGAAAGTACGCAGGATAGTTTTTATCCTGAAAAAAATGTACGGTTCCCACTAGATAAACGGATTTTGGCGCAATAGAGTTATGGGCGTCATCTAGCAGTAAAATAGCACGATTATCAAAAGAAAAATCAAAAGAAGTATTTGTTTGGTTTTGTACAAGAAGTTGAGTTTAAGTAATTCTCAAAAAAAAAATTTTCCCATGGTCTTTTGTTACTGAAATAGAAGTCAATAGCAAACATTAGCAACTTGAATATTTTTTTTTCTTCTTTTTTTGTTCTGAGACTTCTTAAAGTAAAAGATATCATATGACTCCGAGTCTGAATGGCCAGATAGAATTGTTTTATGTGAAGAAAAAAATGTAGAACCTTAAAATCTTCACAATCATTTTTTTTCTATAGAAAGAAGAATCCTTTCTGTAGATCGATGTTTTTTCCTACAGAAGAAACACTTTTTTCAAATATTTCCTCCTTCTCTTCAGAATACATATATTTTATTTCTCCGTTAGCCATGTTATATACACTGCATGCTTGAACTTTTAAACTTTCGCGTTGCAAAAGTATGTAGTAGCATTACTACTAGAATAAGTCGCGTTAAGTCCCGAATAATAAGTTTAAATTACACTGCATGCTTTTCCTGATCTTGCTTAGTTTCTTCTATTCTTTTTTTATTTTTTCTCTTCTGTAATTTGTGACATTGTTTTTACGTTATTCTAATGTCTGTAGTCATAAGTTACAAACAAGTTTATATAAGGAAATTTAAAAGTCTTAAGAATTAAAAAAACTTTATGCAAGGATATTCAATAGTCGCAGTACTCTACAGAACTCATGAATCGCACATAAAAGTGCATATTTCAGGACAAAATTAATATATATTATCATTACCCTGATCTTTTGCCCAGGGTAATGAGACCCACGGAAATGAAAATTATGCCTATAATTATGCATAGCTCATAATTCTTACAAGCATCAGTTTTGATATTTCATAACATAAATTTATCACCCAAGAGCATCAGTTGACATGCAGATTAAAGTTTTGAAATAGTAAAATAAGCTCGATATTGTAGGCACATAAATGATAAACTACGCGAACCAAACATAGGGTAATGATATATTTACCTTCCAAACACCTGGATAGAAATCAATTAGCCGCATATCCGCCTGATAGCTTCTTTCACATTTGACTGGCTTGCCTGCATGCGGTAAGATACACTCCTATTGTTTTTACCAGAAAAGTTATGATCGATCGCAACTTGTGCCACAGGAATTATAACTTTACGTTGGACACTCTTTTCTTATTTATTTATAAGTACTGTAATGTAGCCATGCCTACTATATTTATTTTTTATAACAGGTAAAGTAATGTAATTTCGTTATAATTTTATTTTGCATTGATTTGTCAAACAGGAAATGAATTATAGACGTTTTTGTTGAAGAAAATGGCAAGAGGACGCTCCATGGTAATGAGAAGAACGGACTTTAAGATTTTTTTTCCTATACTGAAACTACAATTATTAAAAAAAGACAGTTGTTTCTAGGTAGACACAGAGCTCAAGTATTAAAAAAAATATTTTTATTGTTTGCTTTTGCCTGGTTACAGAAAAAAGTCCGTTGCCGTCAAAAATTTCGCCTCCGAAGAAATGCCCATTTACTGTGTGTAATATTTGTCGTTTTGTCGTTTAGTCAAACTTTTATTTACACCATTTTGTTTGAGTTCGTTTTTATTATCCGTTTATCAACAACGCAGCGCTTTGCTATAGGTGAAGATATGAAGAAAAACCATTTTTGCAATGAACCCATCTCTCTCTCTTTCCCCTCATAATATTATTTTTATTTGCAAACATTAATTAAAATATTCTCTACCTGATAATATTATGTATAGACTCTATACTCTATAGTGTGTTTGGCAACTAACCTTGTAATCTAAATTGTAATCTCCGTTACAATACTCACACAGGCAATAGATAAATCAATTTTGCGGTGTGAATTCCCTCGCACAACCAGATAATTATTGGAAAATGATTACATCACGGGCAACCCTACGAGAATAACAATTCTCAGCTTAGGCGAGATAATTTATGTTAAGTTACAATTAAGTATTCTGTCCATTCGACGTCCACTCCATAAAATAATTGCTTAACCGAAATTACTACTATATCCTGAACAATAGACTTATTAAAGACTCGAGTTACCCTGGCTTACGTCTAAACTAAACAAGAACGATGTCGCTCTTTAATTATCCACCTTAGGGTTGCCACAATTCAAAATGAAATTTTCCAATTTCTAGTGTTATATACCTGGAATTAATTTATTGATTTTTATTAGATTACAATACGTTGTCATAATAGCAAGTCGACGGCTTGTGTAATTAATAGTAATATAAAATATTATGAAAGGATAATATAACACTGCGTTGTTTAGTACACGTGTAAATGTAATGTTTTTCATGAAAACAAAATGTTGTCATCCCTAACGAGGGTATGTAGCGTACGTCGCTCAAGGCTTTTCTGTATCAGTAATAAGAGTTTAATTACAATCTGTAGTGTACAACTTCTAGCTTGTTACAGGTTAATAAGTACAAGCGCGGAGGCTAAGCGTTGAACATAATTACAATTTGTACAAATTCTAGCTTGTACAAAGTACAGGTTTGTTTGGAAGGGCGTCCACAATTGACGTGGGTTATTAAGGGGTACCCCCCCTCGAATCTCATGTGGGAAATAGGGGTCGCAAAAAATTAATATTTTTTCTGTGACCCCTAACTTATAATTTTAAACATAATAATTAATGGAGTACTTTTTAATTAGTATATTATTATGAAGTTCTCACTGAATAAGGTGTTTCATAAGCTATACATTTATTTAATTTATACTTTTTGAATAGCATTTAATGTACTAGAAATGTGTTATTATTTTTTCAGTTCAAAAAGGAAAAGAAATAAAACAAACCAAAGTAAGATTAGGTGGGGTGTGGGTGGGGTGAAACGAGCACGATAAAAACCTTAGGGGCGGGAGTTAAAAATATCGTCAAAAACGTTTCACGTGATTTATGGATGCTCCTAAGTGCTTAACACAGCCACAATAAACTTGTAATTACATCTCCGGCAGCAATAAATGTTGCCTATGCGCTATTCAGAGTCCACTAGAATCTACTTTTACTTGACTCCTTATTAGTTTAATTTTCCGTCATAAACCAGATCATCAAAATGCAAAAGATTTTGCATTCTGATTTCTATTCTCAAATAGCGGAATTCTGTCTGTATCGGTCATTGACTGCCTGTAAAAAATTTACAATGAAGTGACAGATGTTTCTAGTCTAAGGTACTTGTACTTTAATATTATGTATTATGTGTCTAAGGTTAATATCGTATTTTGCATGTATGCAAAATATAATATAATATAATTATATTATTAAGAATTATATCACTTCAAACTCATAAATAGTTGGAAATTATCATACGAAGAGGTAACCAAGACGTTTTCCGATGAAAATATAATAGTCTGTTTCTTTACAAAAATTCAATTTTATTCTTAAGTAAACAGAATGCAGTGCGAGTATTTTTCACATAGCTCCTAGACTAGAAAAGTCAATGACCGCTGGTGCCACCGTTGACTATAACACTTATTAAGGTGAGACAGCACACACTTCACGTCCATAGAATTGACGTTTTATAAATGTAAATCTGACGTCTTACAAACGTCAGCTCAATGGAACCTATAATGTCGCGTCGTATCGTGTCGCTTTGCAGTCTCGCATTTGGAGTTTTAAATAAAATATATATACATTTTTTAACTTTCTTAATAACATTATTTTTATACACAAAGTACTCGTATCAAGGTCAAAGTTGTTTTACGTGCTACTCGGGCTTGAGAAGCAAGCTGTAACAATAAATTGTGGTGTCGAGATCGTTGCGGTAAGGTGTCGCGGTCGGGGTGACGCGCTTAAGCGGGCTTTATTGAAACTTTGTGCATTTTTCTACAACTACAGCAACACTAAAATTATTTTTTGTAATAGTTAGAGAAAAATTGAGTTTGACGTTGTAATTAAATAAAGTCCAAATTCCTCTCTTTGAGGCAAAGGGAGGGATTTGGGATTTGTACCTGTTTAAACCTCCTTTAGCGTTATTTCTAATGTGCCATTTATGCTTGTCAATAATGTTTAAAAAATTTGATTTTGAAATCTGACATGTTCTTCGACTGGATCACGCACACATGTATATTTATCGACGGCCTAAATAAGGCGGGTGAAGTCCTATCTTAATTGAATTGGAATACAAGTCTTCGAGTGATCAACATTCCTGTGTTTTACTTATAGTCTCGGGGAATCCTTCCACGGTCCTTCGAGCCGGATTTTCTCAGAAACTGGGTGGGAGGCGTTATACTCGTATTATATTATTATCATAGAGTTAAGGTTTATAGCGCGGCTTATCGGCGTTTTGAGAAGGCACTATCAACCATAGATTCTGATAGACCTGTCTGATAGATATCTCCCGTCATTGTGAACTAATTACGTAGCGACCACTGTTATTAGCACATACCTTACCCCGTAAATACGTCACGTACAATTAATAAACTTGTCGCTCGATCAAGCACTAAGCCGCAATCTCTAAGTCTTGGCAGCGTCTGTTAAAAAGTCCAGTTCACGCATCTTTGGTTTTTAAATTATAATATTATGGGAATGAGACGTTTATGCTTAAAATTGAAAAATCTCATGTAGCCGACTCTCCGTTAAACACAAACTAGCTAATAGCTAATAGCGATCAGTAAAGTAATTTTTTTTCTGAGTTTGACAATTTTTTTTCCTACAAGTATATTAACTACACTTAGATCAAGTGCCTAAACATCCGTATATGCCTTTACCACATCTTTGCTGCCAAGTTATTCACTAAAAAGATTAACTGGCATGTCCGAAATGCTTTGTTCATTAGAACTAATAACGGTATGGCGCAGTGGCACGTGTTAGCTCATCGAGGGCGGATATTGCTTCCTGATGCTCTCTCTGATCGCTCTAATTGGCCAAACAAACTGCGGGATGTTCGCTAGACTTGTGATTTGTTTCCTGTAACGCACACATTGAAGTTAAATGTTCATTGAACCTTCGAATTTTTGTCTTTTTCAATAAAAAAGACAATATAATACAAAATCTAATTTATTCAGATCTTGAGGTCCACAACTCAACATGTCTATAATGAGGGGTTAAAAATTATTAATAATATAGAAAAAAATCTGATCATCTTGTATGGCTCCATGCACTTAATCTCCGCTGTCTATTTAATTAAAAGACCTCGTCCGACGACGCAAATCGCAATGTACCTCTAGTTGCTAGAGGTACATTGCGGTTTGCTAGAGTCTAGCATAATAATAATAATATAATATGTAAATGCCGCACCATGAAGAAATGTGTCCTTTTATTTCGTGACAATATCCCCCATTAAAAGAGAATTACTTTAGTTAACTTAATTTAGGATAGACACTTGATCGACCTCTACTAATAAAAGTAACTCGCTCGAGCTCACTGAGATGTTTACCGCAGCCGACTACGTAACAAAGTTGGGCAGAAAACAATTAGACCAAGTTATCCCGGATCTGTTTGTTCTAAGTTGATGTTTGCCGGTCATAAACATTGCTATGCCGGATATTAGACCCTGCACGGAAGTGTTTTGTATGCTCTGTTGCTTATTACCTCTTTTGTAGCTTAGTTCGCTGCTAAATTGAATACGGGCTGGAATCGTATTTTATTGCGAGATGAACTTGGCTATTTAAACCAGTTGGACTAACGGGACCCCAATTCCGTTTTTCTACTTTACCTACTCCAGATCTTAACAAATAGAAAATTGTATTCTCGTATTATGTATAATCCCACCAAAAACATTTCATTTAAAATGTTGCCGAGATGACCACATAAGGTTTAGCCTGTGAAAAAGATATCAGATCTCATGTAGAGCCAAGCTTCTGAATCTACACGGCCTAACTCTACCGACCCTAACTTCAACAAATTCTGCAAATCAGTAAATATGTATGGTTTCGCCGTTTCGCTACCGTTGTGGAGGTGATGTGAATATTTAGTTTCTGATCTGAAGTTAGTAACTAACGAAACAGCCGAGCCACACATATTTACTGATATGTAGAATTTGTTTATGTAGTAGAGTTAGGCCGTGTAGATTCAGAAGCTTGGCTCTACATGAGATCTGATATCTTTTTCCGAACCGCGCGTTCGGGTGGGTGCAAATAAATTCAGTCATAGTGTTGACCAATTTGAATGCGTTTGACTTTGTTAGAGACAATGTACGGTAGGATTGTAAGGACATTATTCATTAAGCGCGGTTACAGTCAGGCAGGACCACCGATTCTGAACCATAAAGTTAATATACCTAGCGGAATAGAGAAACAAAGGCCTGAGCAAGCGAGATGTCACTATCAGTAACACTGCGTGGTAAAAAGAGACGTGTGATACATGACAGCAGAACTCTTTTTTTGACGTCCAGTCGGCACTTATCGGCACGTTGACAATTTAATCTCATAGAATTCATTTTCAATCATGCTTGTGTAAGTGTATACGTACACACAGATGTAAACCAATTTCGGTTTCGTTTGATAGCTCTATTCCGCTAGGTATATTAATTTTATGTTCTGAACTGTACTGCGAAAAACTGGTGCGACTAAACCAAAAAGATGAGAGGATGTGCCCGGAATTAATCAACAAAAGGGGTGTAGTTTTTCACCATGATAACGTTAGACCTCACACATCTTTAGCCACTCAGCAAAAATTACGAGAGTTTGGCTGGGAGGTGATAATGCATCCGCCGTATAGTCCTGACCTTGCACCTTCAGTTTTTCACCTCTTTCGGTCTCTGCAGAATTCCTTAGTCAGTGTCAGGTTAACATCACGATGAGACTGCCAAAACCACTTGTCGCAGTTTTTTAATCTGAAGCCTAAAATTTTTATAGCAATGGGATCACGTCCCTACCTACAAGATGGCAAAAAGTTATCCAACAATATGGCAGCTACATAATTTAGTCAAATGTAAATAAACTTTATAAAATACGTATGGCACTCGGGGACTGCCGCGGTAAAGCTATTGTGTAACACTTGTAGTAGGTGTTAAATAAAATTATTAGTGAGTAACTAAAAAATATATTACAATAAGTATAGATTAAATTAAAATTAGAATTAAGGAAGCATGGATCGTGGTTCGGTCGTTCACAAAGAATGTACCTTGTTGTACCAATGGTACTTTACTTTCCTGGTGGCTGGAGTGCAGGTGGAGGAGTCCCGGAAGGTAGGTTGTAGATGGTTAGGCTGCGGAAAAGCAGGACGCAGGCAGGAGGAATTCGGGTCGGATGTAGGAAGGACGCAGGCAGGTAGAATTCGGGTAGGATGTAGGAAGGACGCAGGCAGGTAGGTAGCTCTCGCAACGACTGCAGAGCCCGTCGCGGTGATGCCCGTCGCGGTGATTACCGTCCCGGTGATGCCCGTCGCGGTGATCCCTTGAATCAGCATCCAGACATTTTCTGTATTT
The DNA here is from genome assembly GCA_905187585.1 of Cyaniris semiargus. NCBI lineage: Eukaryota > Metazoa > Arthropoda > Insecta > Lepidoptera > Lycaenidae > Cyaniris > Cyaniris semiargus. The sequence goes on from LR994553.1 coordinate 6,091,409, forward strand.
GCTGTTTATTTTGTGTTCTTTGACTGCCTCAGCAATGATTACTAGCATGCAATAACTGTACTTTACAATCTTGTCTGGCTGGTAGTTTAAATTGACGATGAATAATTATTATAAATATGAAAATTATAACATCTTACAAGTTATTAATTAATGTAAAAAAAGACTTATTTCTGATACACAACGAAATAAATATTTACAAGAACTTTCTATACCCATTTAGTTACATTACCAAGAATAGTCATATTTATGAAATTGAGTAAAAATATAAGTGGTTTATAAAGTAAACTTACAATAATTATTGCAACACTTACCCAAGTGGGGATAGTATATATTATTATTTATAAACTGCAAAAGTGGAGAAATTATTTAAGTTTTCCCAAATTCGTCTATTCGTAACACGTAGCAGAAGAAAATCAGAAGCAAAATGTCAACGTGAAAAAAAAACAAAAAACAGTTTTGGCGTCCCAGCCAGTATAGAAAAAATTACATATACAACCTCATTCATAAGATTTGTAGGAACAATAAAATCGTTACAATTGCATAGCATTTTTTATCAAATTATGCGATTATAATTCGCGTACGTCTAGTCGCACGCACACAAGACGTTAGACGATGCACCGTAACGCTGCACGAGTTGGGGGTGTTAACTGTTAAATTTATTTTCGTTACAGAATTTTTTGATTCGGTCGCCGCTCTGAAATCCCGCGATAAAAGCTATGCAATAGCTTAAAAAAACTTTTTGAATTTTTATATAAAATGCGAAGATACCTTTCCCTCACATAGATACTATATTATTAGATAGATATTTAAAAGTTGAAATTTTTCTTGTGCGTGCTTAAACCGCTGAACCGATATAGATTAATGATGAATCCGCATAAGCGGATCCTGAGCGGTCTTGTCTTTGTATGTAGATTCTCTTGGTCGTAGAAAAAGATAAATTATCATTTTTTTATTTAGGAAAAAACCGCGTATTTGACAAATTAATGGTCAATAAAGCTGCGAGCAACATTTAGTATGCTACAAAGTCATATTATTAGCAGGGGTGGCTTCCGTTAGTGTCAGGGGAATGACAGCGAAAGGAAAAGTCAAAGTGAAGAATCCGAGTCTCCGTGCTAGCGTTATTTACATACTCCCGGATGTGAAAACAACACATCGGAGACACATGGCTTTGTAGAATGTGAATCACTACATTATTATTTAACATCTTTTCCAACGTAAATTATACTTTGTAAGAGAATATTGTAATAATTATTATATTTAAATTTTAATGGACATTCTAACATAATTTACTTAAGCACAACATTAATTATTATTTGAGGTTTATTAATATTTACTCTAAATTATAATCAAAACTGCCTTGGTTTCAGAAATGTAATTATTATGGCGAAAAACAATTTATCTTTTAGGTACGCGGATCAAATCATTCCAAGAAAGAATGTAACAATGAAAAAAAACCTGGAACATGAAAATAATTTTTAACATAAAATTTTAAAATATTGTGTCAAAAATTGAACGCAGCTCTTAACACAACGCGTTAAGACGTACCATCAGATAAATTAATTCACAGACAGATTTGGTAGTCATTTGTCGTTTGGGCTTGAAACATCCCGATCGAAAATAGGACTCTGATTACATCACAACACGACATCTCCTCATCTTATTCCGTAGAATCCTCATCATTAGTTGTGTGTATAATATATACACACAATCAGTTATACGTATTGTGTATATTTTTACACTGTATAATATATTCAATCTATTATACATCATAGCTGATGTATTTAGAATTCCGTATTACAATAATTAAGATTTTACAGTGCATAAAAGCCTGATCGTGATCCTCATAAGCCGTGTTTCATACGCATTAGCTGAAGCTTTGTGTTTCTGATTTATTTACTGTATCGTGTAAAAGCATCATGACTGTACGTCCCGTTGTTTGTTTTGCGTCGTCATCTATACAAACAACTATGTTTATTGTACGTTTCGAATTGTGTTAACATTATCATTCTAATCTGGATCATTCTAACCCTTGCTTTTGACCTTTTCGGATTGACGACCTTCGGACAAGTTTGGAAGTGACCTTTAGATGAAGAACAAGCGGCGAATTCGTGATGGTAACTACTCGCATTGCTCTACCTTAAAATCACTAAAGTTTAAACGTATACTTGTAATTTGAGGATTTAGCATCGAACTGTGGGTTAAATACAATGTTAACACCGTCGATGTTATTATTTAAAAGAAATGATCAAAATTACATTATAACCCAGGGTAGGTTTTAACTAGCTCTACTCAAGTCAACTACTGAGGCCGGTACTGATAAAGGTAAATGCTACTGGGCGTAATTCGGTTTCGAGTTAAAAACAAGTATTTATTAGTTCCGAAATTCCTCTGTCGAGTAGGCCAATTATGTGGCTCATACAATTTCGTACAAAGAATATTTGGCCGTGAATTTTCGCGTTGCTCCACTGCAGTTACGCCTAATATTAATTGCGGTCTCAACTATACTGGATTTATAAAAGCTCATAACAAAGGACTAACATATTTGAACTCGCATTCCTTAAAAAGGATTTTTTGTTTAACAAGTGCACACAAGTTTGATGCGAGTTCGCAATACGTATATCTAATTGATCGGAAGACTGGCACAGGCATGTCTCTGATTGGCTACGTGAACGTAACTTTATGCACCGTCGCACATGAAGTTTATTTGACTGTAATGCTGGCATCGAGGTGAATTTGCAATATTACTGCTATTTCATGTATCAAAGGTACGACGTGTGTGTACAAAACCGAGACATATCATTGAGGATACTATTTGCATTTACAAAGGTTCAATAATTGCAAACGTTTACGTAGGAGTCGAAATAACGTTCTTTGGCCCACCACACATTCCAACCATCTCCTGGCCAGGATCGACAGCGGTATTCAGCACTTTGATATGATCTCAGAGACATGCTAAAGCTGTAGTTTTCATACACAACATGAAAACTTACCTTGGCGAATGTGAAGCAGATGAGAAGTGGCAGTTCAAAGGAGGGTGCCGCCTGCTCAGTGCTGACTGGATTGCAAGAACATTTTTGTTGAGACATTCGGTTTGACACGTGCGAAAACTGCAGTACACTATTTGACGTTATATTGAAGAAAAAAAAGAACGAGCTTGAAATGTGATTGAAGATATTTACGTTTTTAGGGTAAAAACGGGACCCTAATTACTGAGACTTCGATGTCTGTCCGTCTGGCTGTCTGTCTGTCCCCAGGCTGTATCTCAAGAACCGCTATAGCTAGACTTCGGAAATTTTCACCAATTGTCTATTTATGTGGTCGCTACAAACACTAAAAACAAAATAAAATAAATATTAAATGACCCGCAACATGCATAGACGTGCGCGTGTTGCCCGCATGACAAGAAAAACATCTATGAAGGATACGGGTAACTTTTATGGCCGATAGGAAAAGTTATGTCAAATAACTAGACGTTCCGCGCGGCTTCGCCCGCGTAAAATAGATATTTCACAGACAAATCAGTCTACAAAAAATAGCCTATGATCCTTCATGTGGTCTACTTCTTATCTGACCCAAATAACAGAAACATTGCTCTAGTAGTTCGTGAGATAAGCCCTTTCAAATAATTTCCCCCGTTTTTTCACATTTTCTTCTATTTCTTCGCTCCTATTAGTCTTAGGCCTTAACGTGATAAAATATAGCCTATAACCTTCCTCGATAAATGGGCTATCTAACACTGAAAGAATTTTTCAAATCGGACCAGTAGTTCCTGAGAATAGCGCGTTCAAATAAGCCCTTTCAAATAATTTCCCCCGTTTTTCCACATTTTCCTCTATTTCTTCGCTCCTATTAGTTTTAGCGTGATAAAATATAGCCTATAACCTTCCTCGATAAATGGACTATCTAACACTGAAATAATTTTTCAAATCGGATCAGTAGTTCCTGAGATTAGCGCGTTCAAACAAACAAACAAACAAATAAACTAACAAAGCTTTATAATATTAGTATAGATAAGACGCTTTATAATTATTAGTATAGATATGATGTTATTCTCAGTATGGAAAATACTTGTACTTAATAGCAACTAAGCTTTACGTTTTTGTGATAATCTTAAGGTAAAAATTAATCCATAGATATTTAAAAAAATCCATATTTTGCCGAACAAAATTGATTTAAGGTAACCTAGATATTTTTATTAAAAAAAAAAATCTAATGCCATTTAAAGGATAACAGAGAAACAATAATTATATTTTTAACTTTATTTAACGTTAAGTTATAATAAAAAATACTTAAATACCACGGTGGATTATTTGTATACCTACCTAGAAATACATTTAAATTTTCAAACTAAAATAGATTTAATTATGAAATGGAATCAATATATTTCTAACTTATTCTAGTTTTTGTACGCCACTGATTCTTCTTCTTCTTTCTTAACTGCTTGAATTAATACTAGAGACATAACAGCGTTGATTACCTGAAAGGAAGTTTGATTTGTAGAAAATCATAGGGTTCTTGTTAATAACCATCACTGCGTGAGAAGAGTGAATTAGTATTTCCAGGAATAATAATAATAGTTAATTAACAGTTATCCTTAACTAATAAAAGGTGATATTACGTTGCCATTTTCTATATTTAATCAAAAAGCCTAGAACAATAGACCAATTCAGGGAATTTTATACAGCTAGCTTTACTAACCTAATGTATATTTTGTAAGGGAATAACTGATACAAAATCAGTTTGCCAATAAATAAATCCATATTTTAAGCAATATATTGTTATTCTTTATAAGCTTTGTGCTTTGAGGATTATGTTTAAATTATACAGCTTCTTTATTTATGTATGCAGTATGCTACTGTTATTTTTGCCTTAAACGTTTATAAAATTGAGATAATATTTCATTTCAATTTTATGAAATAAATCAAGATATATCATAAAATGGACCGTAAAAAATATAATGATTCACTCAATAAAATTGTGGAATTTTATATTGATAATATTCTCTCTATTCTCTCAATATGTAATTGGAGAATTTTATTTTATAGTTTTGTTTAATTTAACGAAGTCATGGAGAAATAAACAATAAGGTTTTACGACTTAGGATAGGTTAAAAAAAATGACGATCCATGCTTCGGGTAGGCATTTAAAAAGTCGGTCTAATTACAACGGGGTCCATAATCCAGAGTAGATAGGAAGGTACTGCGCAGTGCGCATTCACTAATTTCACACGAAGTTAAAAGTAACTATTATGCTAAGTACTCACACATGGTTTTACTCGATCGAGCAATCACGGAGAGTAAAAACCACGGCTTGGGCTTTCGTCCACACATTCAGCATTACTCGATAGTTTTACTCCAAATGGAGTAAAAATTATCGTGTGGACTGCAAAACTCACACGCTTGAGTAAAGCTCGACGGCTCGAGTCAAGTAAGTTCGAAGGAAATTAGATATTATTTTATTCCATCGAGCCGGCTCGATACGAGCCTTCGAGTTGTGAGTTCTGTGGTCCACACGATAATTGCTTACTAACTTACTTGATTTGGAGTAAAACTATCGAGTAATACCGATAGTGAGTACTGACCATTACTGAGGGATCATTCATTCGTTTACGGCTACACTCAAGAGTTTGACAGAAATTGAGTTTAATATGTGAAACTCTTCAATCAATTAAAGTTAATCGTTAAATCTCTCTGAAAGTATTTCAGATCAGTCAAAATAAATTATATTCAAAAAACTTTTTGAAAAAATGCTTTTATTTAAACACTCCAAAAAGAAGAAAATAAATTTCTCCTTAAATTTTATAACTATTAAGTTATAACCTAAATATATTATACAATTTGCATGATAATAAAAAATAATGGCAGTGAATCTTGGCTTGTTATGTGACATCATAACAGTACTTACGCAAATCATACAAGAAGCGAGCACGATGCCGGCCAGCCAGGCGGTCTTGCCCTCCAGGTACCAGGTCATCTCGTCAACACAGCCGTGGAAGTAGGCGTTCCCGGTGACTGAGTCCCGGCACTCCGACGGCAGGGGCTTGTTCAGGTTGATGAAGTCCATCGGCCCGTCCGCGCCGCAGCAGCCGATCTGGAATATTCCAGTGTTTTTGAATTTAGAATTTTTCGTGGCGCTATTCAATTTATAAAATAGAAAATAAAAAAATATCGGAACCCTAAATTAAAAGAAAATGTTATGTGCTTTATTTTAAACTTAATATTTATTCATTGTTAAATGAATAATTATTTACGTAGTTTATAAGCGACAATAAATGCATAAGAACTAATTTGGACAATTAGTAGCAAAGATTTATTTTTAACCGACTTGCAAAAAGGAGGAGGTTATATGTTCGGCTGTGGATATTTTTTTTTGTTTTTTTTTTATTATTATTTTTTTTTTGTATGTTCAACGATTACTCCACCGTTTGTGAACCGATTTTCAAAATTTTTGTCTTGTTCTATTAGGTTTTCCTCCAATTTGGTCCCATTTTCACAAAAATGGTGATCTGCTGGTGGGATCCATGAGTAATCGAGGGAACTCTTCAAAATTTATATGGAAACATATGGTGATTTTGGTTTTATGAGAAGTATCCTAAGCATATGCTACCAAAACGCAAGATTTTGCACCAAGGTATACTATGGTTCCGAAGACACTAAGAGAACTCCGGATTCCTTATAGATACAAGTTTGGGGGTTTGGGCGCTGTTTTAAGAACTGAAAGCATATGCTGATATGCAAATTACATTCATTATCATCATCATCATCATCATCATCATTACCACGTCAGGGTCACCAGTGTCACATGGTTCTATATGGATACAATATGCCCCCACTACACCATAATTATATCATCACGTTATGTCCTTATTATAATTGGTACTTTTCATAGCGATTTTAATAAAAATATAATGTTGTTTCAAAATAAATGATTCAAGTTCTAAGCGACTTATGTACCACAAAATTGAACATAACAAAGTCAACCTTAACTCCAGAGCGTAAGGCACACATTTGACATTACTTTTGAGATTCGAAAGAAAAAAGAGAAGTAAGTTGCTTCCATAGGTACTACACAAGTTTAACTATTAACCCATCAATCCCCAAGCGGCACCCGGCTGCCGCATAATAATTAAAAATCTATTGTGTCTTCGATTCCCACGATCGAGGTAATAAATTGGACCCTTAGTATGAAAATACTTACATAGGAAAACAATCTACATCGTAATAGGAATAAGAAACACAATCGCATTGAGTGTGACTCTTAACAAATTGTAATAAGAAACGTAGAATATACGCGATGGTTTACTAGGTAACTAAAAAGAGTGAAATTATTATTTTTAACAAAAAATTAAAACCGACTTCCAAGGTAAAAACAATAATAACATCCTTATAATATGAACTAAAAAGTATTAAATAATTTTTCCTATCTAATAGTGCCTTTTTTCGAATTCGGCTAAACCTCAACTATTTCTGTACTCAATTTTCATAATTTTGAAGTCGGTGCCAGTTCCAAAAGTTTCAAATACCTATTCTGTTAGAGAACTGAAGATTCAGCTATATCTGGTACCGACTTCAAAATGATGAAGATTGAGTACAGAAATAGTTGAGGTTTAGCCGAATTCGGAAAAAGGCACTATTAGATAGGAAAAATTATTTAATACTTTTTAGTTCATATTATAAGGATGTTATTATTGTTTTTACCTTGGAAGTCGGTTTTAATTTTTTGTTAATTCTCACTACTACTCACTACTGTATGGACGCTCTTGAGCATTCCACCCCTAACCCACAAAAAAATTACGTATTGAGTCCCTACAAAAGTTTTCCGGAGTCCCAGGGCTCCGCGGAGCACACATTGAGTGATGCTGAGTTAGAGGAAACACCTAATTTTGTCGGGTTATGTTAAGCTAGCTTAGTTATCATGATTAGTATTGATTTGACATTACTCTACCAAATTACTTAGATCCGCACTTTGCCTTTGAATTAATTTCTCAGAGAAAAGAGTTAAGAATACAGCACAAAGTAGACTTTCTTTACAAAAGTGACGGTGTAGAAACTTAGGTGACAGGACATGTCAAGTGAATAGTCGAATACAATGTAACGGGTTTTTCTCGTCCCCCAAAAACATTATGATGGATTAATATTTTCAGATTTTATTCTTTTTAAGTTATTGCATAGCTTTTCGCGGGCTATGAGCGCGGCGACCGAATCAAGAAATTTCATAACGAAAAAACCTAACATCCCCCATTCCGATCGGCACAGCGGTGCGGCATTGCCAGACTTTGGCACGGTGTTTGTGTGCGTGCGACTAGACGTATGCGAATTATGCTATCTAACACTGCAACTGAAAGAATTTTTCAAATCCGACCAGTAGTTCCTGAGATTAGCGCGTTCAAACAAACAAACAAACTCTTCCGCTTTATATTATTAGTATAGATAGACCAAACAGTAGTAATAAGTTATTGGAAATACAGCATGACTGAACTTAAGGCCATCCCCCGAGCAAATGACCTTGACCATACGTTTGACGCGTTGCCGCGATCGCACAAAATTCCTATTTTTTTACTTATCTTAGTTCAAAATGAATCTAAAAAAATAAATTAAAACGTATATGTAGTTATTGAAATTGTCTATCTATTGTCATGTGTTTCAAATAAGATGCTGAAAGTATGCTTCAATTTTAATAAATTGGTATTACTTTGGAAGCTAATATCATGAGTATAATAAACAAAAATAGAAAAACCGGCCAAGTGCAAGTTGGACTCACCCATGAAGGGTTTCGCAGCAGCAATAAGGTTTATTTTTATGAAATTAAAATGTTTTTGATTTATTTTTATATTTCAGTTGATTTAATAAAAGTTAAATTAAGTTTACCATTTATTGCTAGATTTCGTTCAAACCAATTTTCGTTAGTAGTTTTTATAGTAAAATACATCATATATTTTTTTAGACTTATCATGCCCCTACTTTAGAAGTAAGAGGGGGGGGGGGGGACACATTTACCACTTTGGAAGAGTCTCTCTCGCAAACTATTCAGGTTAGAAAAAAATGATATTAGAAACTTCAATATGATTTTTGAAGGCCTATCCATAGATATCCCACACGCATAGGTTATTTGAAATTTATTTTTTATTTAAATATAAAACAAAAACTACTTGCTACATTTCATTCAAACCAATTTTCGTTGGTAGTTTTTATAGTAAACTACATCATATATTTTTTTTAGACATATCATGCCCCTACTTTAGAAGTTAGAGGGCGGGGGACACACATTTTAGCACTTTGGAAGAGTCTCTTTCGCAAACTATTCAGGTTAGAAAAAAATGATATTAGAAACACTGACATATAAGTACTAGTAGTACATAGTATCTCTATGATTAGAAACCTCAATATGATTTTTAAAGACCTATCCATAGATATCCCACAGGTTAGATGAAAAAAAATTTTTTTGATTTAGTTGTTATACCCATGGGGACCCCTAAATTTTTTAATAATTTTCCATTATTGTATCAAAATATTAATGCGGTTCACAGACTACATCTACTTACCAAATTTCAATAGTACAGCTCTTATAGTTTCGGAGAAAAGTGGCTGTGACATACGGACGAACAGACAGACAGACAGACAGACGTGACAAATCTATAAGGGTTCCGTTTTTTGCCATTTGGCTACGGAACCCTAAAAACGGGGAAAGGAATGTTGATATACTGTAGATTATTGCTGTATTTTTATTATAACTTTGTAGCTTTCAAATTATGAGTTTATAAGGCTCTAAATACGGTAAATTACGGAATCTCCGTAAGGAAAGGCCCTTAAGGAGAGTGCTCGGTACTCGATTCTCATTATAATTATGTAATAAAATTAGGTACTTAATTTTTGACCAAATTTCCCTTTAAATAAATGAATCATGGACACTAAGTAAATTACGACCTTCAACGAGCTGGTTTATGGATGAAAAGTATTTTATATTCAATAACGTTATATCAATAAATTTATTGCAAGTGAGTTGCCTAAAAAATTTCAGTCCAGAATAAAAAAATAAAAACATTTAATTTTTTTAAACATTTCACTGGTTTGGTTAATAGACAAATTCCATACCAATGGAAAGTATGAACCCCGTAGAATATGTAAACGTTAGTTTGTCTATTTTTTTCCCGTCACAATTCTTGGGTAGGCACGTCTAGGCAGGTACTTATAATTTATAAACATGTAAATCGATACTAGTACCGGTCTGGTTAATGCTTAATGCATATTCTAAGGGCTTCGTACTTTCGATTGGTATGGTATTTGTCTAAATTAACAAAACCAGAGAAATATAAAAAAAAAAATGTTTTTTTATTATTTTTTTTATTCTGGACTGAATTTTTTTAGGCAACCCACTTGCAATAAATTTATTGACATACATAATTGAATATAAAATACTTTTCATCCATTAACCAGCTCGGTGAAGGTCGTTCTATGGTGGGATCCTATACTATAACATGCTTACAGCGGTACTCGCGCCGATTCGTCGATTTGTTTCAAGTCGGTTTACTGGTTCGTTCTGTCTATTGTGGTTCCAATGAAGAACTGTTTCTTACCGTCGCAAGATACGCAAATATCGCAAATATCTGCTGTCTGTAAAATTTCAGACAAATAGCATTTGTCTGTAAAACGTCTATTATTATTAACGGAATCACCCTGCCGATTTCACCTTAACATACCATGATTTTTTTTAAGTTATTATTATTATTATTTTATTATTAAGTTTTATCTCTAAAAAGTCTTTTGTAAGACTTGTTGGGGATAAAACTTTTCTTAATACAGTTTGCTTCAAGATGTCTAGATATGAGATGACAGTGGGCTGTGGGTATAGTAGGAGAGCGCATTTTTCATACAGGAAAGTAACCAAATATGGGCCACCATTTTGTTTTTACTTTATAAACAAAAAATATTAAAAAATTAACAATTTGCTGACGTCAAAATAATAACACATATTTTTAAAGGGCTAAGTAACAATCTTTTGTTCTTATTATTATCACATTTTATTATATGGAGCATTAAACGAAATATGAAAATAGACGCTAAACATGGGCAGGGTACTCAAATATGGGCTACAAATAGATACTTATAATATCTTGTACGAAAATAACAACTTTTATAGGAGTCAGGAGCCACTTATACCATCAGGTTCACTTTGTGAATCAAATTGGGTATTATCTTCTTCACGTTCACTTTCATCCCTGGGCTTGGCTTTCTTATTTCCTATACTTCTTTTCTTTTGCTTGGGTTCCTTATATTTTATTTTTTTATCTATTTTAATTTTCTTCTTATTTGGTCATTTTTGTATGGAGGCGTAGTTATAACCTAGGCCACAGCAGATTTTATGCCCCAATATTAGATTATTTCTATAGGACCATAGTTATAGCCCATATTCGAAATTTTTGACTAAAATCATCATGATAGTGTACATTATAAATCATGTAAAGTAAGAAATAAATCGACCAAAAATCATAAAATTAAACTTATGTTCTACAATGAAATACAGCGGGGCTAAAATGGTCGCATAGCAATTCCTCTCAAGCAATTCACAAAATGAATTGTCAAAACTGTCAAAGTCACGAATGTCAAATTTAGACCAATTCAATTGGTCTAAATTCGTACTAATTTGACATTCGTGAGTTTGACCAATTCAATTGGTCTAAATTCGTACTAATTTGACATTCGTGACTTTGACAGTTTTGACAATTCATTTTGTGAATTGATTGAGAGGAATTGCTATGTGACCATTTTAGCCCCGCAGATTTACAGTATTTACACCTAATTTTTATTCATTAAATAACTCATTGATTTGTACCACAGAAAGTTTTTTAACAGCAGCAATACAAGTATGGCCAAAACTGGTGACAGCTCGCATGCGACTTACGAAAATTAGTGGTTGCATAGTAAAGCAAATAAATACAATAGACAATCGTCGTTTTTCTTGCGTCTTTCGATTGCAGGTTTTCGAGACTTTTTGTCACTAGCCCATATTAAAGTACTAGCCCACAATTGCTTACTGTCCACATATTTTGCTTTCTTATATTCTATAATAATATGTGGGCTACATTGCTTTGTCTGCCTCGTTTCATTTACGTTGGGCAACAATAGCTACTGAAGAGAAAATATTAAAGAAGCCATGAAAAATGTTACCTCGAGGTTTTGTACTGATGAATATACTTAAAGGTAAATTATGTTGATTAGGTTTCGCTGATCGTCATAATCTAGGTATTTTATCAGTATACTTATTACTTACACGAGTACAGGAAGTAAAAATTTAATTTTGTTCCTAAAAAACAACCGTTTGAAACAGGAATAATATAATATTTTAATATGCTAACGAGAAAAATAGGATATCATTTTTTCAACACACAATATGATAGCATTGAAATCATTTTTAGGATTTTTTACCGTGTTTTTATTCACGCACGGTTTTAAACTTCGAAAATATCGAAAATCCTGGCAAAATGAATATCCGGCTCGGTTTTTTGGCGACTTTTTTTGTAACTAATCCGAACAAATTGAAAACTTAGAGCTAATTCGATTTTTGGGGTTTTGCACGTAAAGTGTAAAACCTTATCATTATCTAGGCTCCGACCTTCCTATCTCATGAATTTTCATTCATACAAGTTATACATAAGTACAATATATTTAATCCAACTACGTCATGTACTGCTGTTGCCTCGACGACGTTTTTTTTTAGTTTAAAATTAACTAAGCGCCCCGCTCTCTCTTCCCCCTCCGAAAAGACCTTAAGTACTTGTACTAATATGTATTCTGTGCCTTAAGATAGATAATTGCTCCTACCGCTTCCATTTTGGCCAGGAAATATTAATATTGTAAACGACCCGCATACTGTACAGCCAACATCGGCGCTTACGTCACTCCTTCCAGTTTCATTTCACCAGCCCGTTACGGATTTGATTTCTGCACTCTCAAATTCCAATATTGATTTTGCGGTGATTCTGGGTCAACATTTTAGGCAAATATGCCCTTTATTTTCGGTTATGCCAATGTCTATCAATATAGAGAACGTGCACAACGAAGCTAGGAACGGATGCTGTCAATTCTAAACTTAAAATTGAAATATTTACTTAAAAGGATACACCAAGGGCTAGAGAAATGAAAAACAAGTATTTGTAAAATCTATTGCTGTCTCTCTAACCTCAAGCCTCCCCCCGCAGAGCGCGATAGAGACAACTGCAACTTGAATTGAAAATTCTGAACAGAAAATCAACGATTCGTTGTCCCCTGATTTCTACTCCAAAACTTAACCGATTTAAGTACTTTTTCATTAAAAATTAAAACAAGGCTTGAGCTATGTTCCTATGTTTTTTTTTTTGTATAATCTAGCCAAAATTGTTTTCTGGATGTTTGAACACAGCGGAAAATCTGGCCATTTTTTTGGGTTTTTGAACGTTCATATATTTTTTAATAATTAAATTATGAAAAGAAAGAAAACATAGGGACATTCTAATAGTAGCCATAGATATTCAGGAAAAAAATTATAACTCTACCGGCATTATCCAGGGAGGAAACAGGGGACAACGATTGTATGGAAAAACGGCCCTAGTGTCTCCTCCTTACTGGCGTCACAAATTCGAAACGTGTACTTAGTTATATTTTATTTGACATACCACCTATAGATCATGCAGGTTTGCCATAGGTAAAAATCATCGTGTAATGTGTCGAGCTAGCGAACGGTCGTGCTCCACGTTACACACGCCGCAAATATTAATTAATTAATATTTTCGCGAATCGCGCGGCACCTTGCCGCTGCACGTGACCATGGCGCTCGTGGCCAACGAGTTGCTGGCGTTTATTCAGCACGCCATCGACACCATGGATGAGGTCAGCATCATGCAGATCTGCAAGTCTTCCTTCACCAGTGAGGAGATTTGCCAAGGGAAGCAGCTGCTGTATATAGACGCTCGGCCAGAGCGCGAACATGCCGTCGCGACGAAGAGACGGAACCGAAAGGAGTGTGCAGGACATCATCTCCCTGCTGAAGCAGACGGATCCGGATGAGGTGCCGGCTTTTGTGGCTAAAGAGCTGCACAAGCTGCCGCCCGTCACGCTGGACCACGTCGACGTCGTCAGCCTACTGAAGGACATCAGGTTCCTGAAGGAGGAGCTGGCCAGTGTTCGGGGTAGATTGCAGGCGTCGGAATCTATCATCAGTGACCTACGTAGTGAATTATCACAATTAAAAAGTAATAATTCATTATGTAGGTCACCTGACGCCGCAAATGTCACCCGTCGCCGAGGCGCGCAAGCGATCACGTTTAGCCCGTCAGCATTATCGGATGGGTCAACGAACACCAACGCTGCCGCCCCCGCCCGCGTTCCCCTCCCGGTTGCGCCGACGCCGAGTCCACAGGCGACTCAGCAAAACTACGCGACTGTTGCTGGTCGCCCTGCGCGTCCCCCGCGGGCGAATAAAAATGGGGAGAATGAGAGCCGTAAGACTTCGGAGAGTCGTAAGTCTACGGAGAGCCGCAAAGCTACGAAGAGCCGCAAGGCCAAGTCTTCTCGACCTGGCAAGGACGAGAGCAGGGGGTGCGATGAGGAGAGCTTCATACTGGTGGAGAGGAGGAAGAAGAAGCCCGCCGCCCGCAACCATCGCGGCACCGCGCCCTATGTACCTGAGCTGCGTCTGCGGAGCGAGGTTCCCGCGACGCCCCTGTACATATATCGCCTGCACTGGTCCATGGAGGTCGAGGACGTCGTGAACTACATCAGTAAGAAGACATCCCTCCACTTGAGGGTCGAACGTCTGCAGTCTCGCCACAAGGTCAACATCAGTTCCTTTGTGGTGAGAGTACCGACGCATCTTCTGTCGACCTTTGAAGTGGAGGAATTCTGGCCGACTGATGTGGTCTACCGAAGGTTCCGGGGGAGACTCCGAAATGAAGCGCGCGTCACGTCGCCGTTAACTCGTGATAAAGTGTAGTTATATAATTTATATGTATGTTAGTTATTAAGGTATATATTGTAGCCTGATATAAATAAATAAATAAATTAAAAAAAAAAAAAGAGAAGAAGACAATAAGTTATAAGCAAAATTGAGATGGATAAATAGAAGAAAAGCATGTTGTGATAATAAGTGACAGTACCTTAACTGTTTTACTTTCAGAATTGTTTGGAGTATTATCTTTAGCATTAAAAATCAGCCAATCATAATGTAACCTATCGTTTTCTCTATGATTTATTTCTGTCCATCCCTTCTTATGTAACAGCTATTATGTAACCTATCCTTAGTTCTAAAGTCATTGCGTACAGAGTACTTACTCCTTCTTGTACCATCCTGAGTATATCCCGGCTGCCTTCGTGTTGTGGGTTGTTCACCAGCCGCAGTATCACCTCCTTGATCAGGGGTTGTATGCTGGAGTCGTAAGTGGAAAAGTCAAGGACAACGCAAGCACCGACCAGCCCGAACACGAACGAGCCTATCTGTGTTGCTATGTACTGAAACAAGTGAATAGTACTTTAGCACGAAGGTAAATATATAGTAAGTACTAGCTTTTGCCCGCGGCTTCGCCCGCGTTAGGAAGTATTATCTAATATATAAAAATAAGTCGGGTTTTCCTTCCTGTCGCTATAACTCCAGAACGCACGAACCGATTTCCACGGTTTTGCATTCGTTGGAAAGGTCTCGGGCTACGTGAGGTTTATAGAAAAAAAAAATTCAGAAAAAACTTCATGAGAAAAGCAAGAAAACAGGCAAAACAATGTTTGCCCGGGCAGCTAGTTATATATATACAACCTTTCATCCCCTATTTAAATGTGAAAGGTCTTACCGCATACAAAAGTTTAATGTTTTCCATCAAAGCCGAACCGCAGCCGAGGAAAGCGATGACCATGATGGCCAGGGACGCTATCAGGATGATGTAGATACCGATGAAGTACTTCTGCAGCTCCAAGATACGCATCCACTCGTTGAAGCCCGGCTCGAAACATATCCACAGGCAGAGGGCGAAGATTGATACGCCGAAGAGCTGGAAAGAGAAGTTTGGTAAGAATTACCAAATACAAATTTAGATTCCTCTTTAAGCTAAAGTATATTATGCTTAGTCAGGCCGAAATACACTGTTATCATTGCAGAAATTATTCCATAGGCAAAAGGCGTACCTATATAATATAATAATTATACTTGAACTTGACTGAACACTCTACCGCGTGTCTATACTTACTGTACTCGGCAAAACATGGCGGTAGCGGTCATTTACTCCCTGTCAAAAACGTGTCATTTCCTATATAAACCGCGATTGACAATGAAGTGTCAGATGTTGTCAATCGCGGCTTTGTATAGAAAATGACAAAATTGCTCGTCACTCGTCAAACCTAGCTGTCAGATCACGAGCAATATTGAATTACTAACCCTGATAAATAATGTATATGCCTATGAATCAATTTCTCTGGTGGTACATGTCGCACAATCGAATCCAATCTCAGAAATGTGTCAGAATGTCTAAACTTACATGTCGCGGTTAATGAATGTACGTTGTTTGGTCCCCTACAACGCGACGCATGGAAAATATTATATTAGCATCGATTCTCAGACATTCAACAAAATCGGTCGAACAGTTTTGGAGGAGTTTGACTACAACGCGACTAGAAAATTTTTCATAATATTAGATTATAACTTGGTGCTAGATTTTTCACTAGTATCACTAAATAATATGGTACGTAAAAACTTGATATATACAATATACTTACATAGATAAAAAATACAATTAATGAAATAAAGTGACCAGTGTACAGATAATGTAACCTGTAATTTTTTACTCTTACTTTACGGAGTAATAGCAGTACATCGTAAATCGTAGGCACACTACTGCGATGATAGTATTCATTTAAAAAAATTCGCCACTAAATTTTGTATATCCGAAGGTTGTTTGTTTATTCTCTGGAGGATTGTTTAATTTTCCTGAACAAATGGAAAGCAAGATTTATTGAAACGCTCCATCTATTTGTAAAGACTTCGTTCCGATTTATTGAGCGAACTGAATGACAGTTTTTAGGTGTCCCCCAGGAGCCGTTACGTGCCTATAATATATTTTATTCGCTTAAATAAAATGTGAGTACCTACTTTTCTTGTGGGTTATTTGAATGTTAGTATTGGCGAAGCGAGCTATGATTTAAGGGAATATCCAAGTAAAAAACAACAACACTTCTTCTATAATGAATCGTTGTTGGTTATAGTATGTGACCCAGAAACTACAGGGACCCAAATTATAGAGCAGGGAACTCACGACCTCCTCGACAAGAGCCAAGATAGAAACCACGGAGGCTTATATTAAATTATTTCTATTATTACTAGCTGACCCGGCAAAGGTTGTTTTGCCATATAAATTATTTCTAGTACAAATATAAAAAGTAGATAAAAACCTATTCTCAGGCCTAACGAATGTTCATTTACAAAATTTTATTAAAGTCGGTTGAGCCGTTTTGGAAGAGTTCGCGCACAAACACTGTGACATGAGAATTTTATATATTAGATTTGAAATGATACATACAATAAATTCATCGTTAGCGACGACGACCATGCATATAATTATGTTATGAGAATGACGAATAGTCATGTGAAAAGATAATAATCACACATCAAATGTTTACTTACATTCATTTTATACTTCTCGAAATTTACAACCAAAAATATTTTAAAATTTTCAGAAGCTGTGCTTCTCACTCCTTATTTCTGTAAACACGGATGTTGCCCCTTTTTAATTCTTTTGTATGAGAAAAATAAAAGAAAAAATATGAATATCCTTCTTGTTTGGCGAAACATAAAAGGTCTACAAGAAAATTTTCGTTGATTACTTTTAAGCCGTAACTTCAAAGGAATAAAAACATTTTTATCTATGTTGAGTAATCTTCGTCTGTCCCTTATTTTTTATATTCTCATAAATATTAAAGGTACAACCTTAGGTACTTACTAGTTGTTACCCGAAACTTTGTTCCTCCCAAATTCCTTCCATGGGAGAATCGTTAATTAATATATAAATGCGAAAGTGTGTCTGTCTGTCTGACTGTTACCTCTTCACGCCCAAACCACTAAACCGATTTTTCTGAAATTTGGTATGGAGATACTTTGAATCCCCAGAAAGGACATAGGATACTTTTCATCCCGGAAAAATGTACGGTTCCCTGTGCATTTACCCACTTGCGTATACAAAATGCACACAGTGTGGTACTCGTATACGTATGTAGCACCGGTGAAATAGTAACTTTTTTTCCCGATTTGTATGGTAAAATTAATGACTCATGAGTCATGACGCGTGACGCGTAGTTGCTTGCCCATACAAATAAAAAAAAATTGGTCTTTCAGCGCTGCTACTTTCTCAGTGAGCTCTATAATATAAGGGACACATACACACCCTAAAGTATTATCACTTGGTTTTGTTACACCCTGTATAGTTCATTGTGAAAGAAGTAGTAGTTCAGCGATTTAAATTTGCAGCTGAAACAAACAGACACACAGACACACTTTTACAAGCTTTGCAATGTGTGTTTGCGTTTAAAATTGTATTAAGTGTAAACAGTCATAAGACTTAATTTTGTTGAAACTGTTATATTCTATGCATTTCTAAAAATAATATAACAATAGAAACAGCAGAAGAGTAATGTAACACACATAATCGCACAAATAGAAATTAGGACGCGCTGCTTCACAAAGCTACATTATGACAAAAGCAAAAAGAGCCGCATCTAGGAATCATTATACTTTGCAAAAACCTTTGTTGAGACAGCGCTCGCAAGTTGCAATCCATTAAGGCTTGCAAAATGATGCGGAAACTTCACGTCATGTGTTAGTGGGGCTGCAGCTTTATTGGACGTTATAATTAATTGTTGCTAATCTCCAAATGTTATATTATGAAATTTATAATCGGCCAAATGCGAGTCGGACTCGCGCACGAAGGGTTCCGTACCGTTATAGAGCAAAAATTGGCCAAAAATTGTGTTTGTTGTATGTGGGAGGCGGGAATATGGAGTATATTTTAAAATGTATGGAGTCTGACCCAAATTTCCACCACTAACGAGACCTATATAGTAAAATTGTCTACTAAATACTGAATCATTATAACCAGACCGCAGTCAAAAATACCCTGTCAGTGAAAAGTTATGGCTGAATGAAAAGTCATGTTTTTTACCATTTTGTTTAAAAAATATTTAAGATGTAAGTAATAAAAATGTATTCAGTTTGGTGCAAATGTCCATAACCAATAACACCCGTAATGGTCTGCTAAATACGGAATCATTATAACTGGACCGCAACCAAAATATCCTGTAAGTAAAAAGTTATATCGGAATGAAAAAGTTCTCTACTATTTAATTCCATAAAATAGTGTTATTATGATCCATTGCACTTTTTAACTACTCAATCTATGTTTTGTCATGCCGCTTGGCATTTCCTATTAGGTTTTCACTAAAATAGATGAATATCTATATCAATATTTTCACTCCAAAAAATAATTTTTCATATTATGGTCATAACTTTTTACTGGCAGCTTATTTTTAATTTGTCTCATAATGAAAGTTACTATATATTTAATGGACAATAAGTCAATATGGGTCTCGTTAGTGGTGGAAATTTGGACCACTTTATTCATTCTCCAAATATATTGTTTTTAGTATTCGTTGCAGCAACAGAAATACACAATCTGTGAAAATTTCAAGTCTAGCTATAGCGGATCTTAAGATACAGCCTGGAGATAGACAAACATCGAAGTTTTAGTAGGTACTAGGGTCCCGTTTTTACCCTTTGGATAAGGACCCCCGATTTAAAACTCTATCCTATTAAATCACCGGAAGTTGCTTACAACTTTTCATAAAATAAATAAATCCAAATTTCCAGCATTGAGCCCGCTCAAGTTAAACTATTGCTTAGAACTGCACTCTCAATTATGTCAGCTTTAAGGCGACGCCTTGATAATTTGGCTGTAGTGATATCGATTTTTCTCAGCAATGACTAAAGCTAAGAAATTAAAATTCATTGTCAGTATTCACCATGTCTTTGTCTTTGAATTACCCATAGCATAACACGATTGGTCAACTTTTATAACACAGAATAATCAATCAAAAATACCTCTGTAAAAAAAGGGATTCTAATTTTGCCAACCGAGGAGAGTGATTTAAGCTTCAAAAATTTGTACATAGATTGGTTCAAGCATACACTATAATTACATATATATATATATATATATATATATATATATATATATATATATATATATATATATATATATATATATATATATATATATATATATATATAGTAAAAACCGTGTTGGATATGTTTTTTTTAACACGGTTTTTACTTTAACGCGGCGTCACCTTAAAAACTAGATTTAAATCGCTCCATTCATTCCATCGAAAGACACAGACGTCAAATTTTCAGCGCTCAATTATAGGTCTACCAGAATCTGATGGCAAAAAGTGAGAAAATAAATTGACTCTAGCAATACCGGGGTAATTGGAATAAAACATTTTGATCCTTTTTTCCTTCTAGCGGCTGATTCTGTGTGTGAAACATGCAAGTATAAAAAAATATCCAATGATCAAGGATATTTTTTGAAAATCTGCCATCCAAATTTGCCATCAGATTCTGGTAGACCTATACATCAAAAATTGAGCGCTAAAAATTTTACGACCTCTGTGGCTCAGTTGCAACTTGCAAACCCATCGAGTGGACGAAAATTTATAACGTAACATCTACCACCAATACTCAGAGAGATTTAATGATTACAATACAATATTAAATTATTAAATTTAATAAAGATTATAATATTGACATAACCTTAATGCATTTTTCGTCAATAAAAGTTAAGTTTCATTTGTTGTCTTTAATTAGGTCATAATTATTGCTAAAACGACAGTCTGTATTACAAAAGTAAAAAAAAATGCCATCACTAATCGTTTTTCCGCGGGAAACGCGGTACTGGGGGTAAACGCTCGTTTATTTCACGATGATGTATGAGCCAATCTGTAAACGACTAGCCCACTAATAAATATCTAAATTGCTTCTAGTGTACCGAAAATATTTTTCATGTAGCCTTAAAAAATAATGTATTATTATTTATTAGTATTATTTTATCTCTAGTTAGTTTTAGTTTGTTAGTATAAGTTAGCATAAGTTTAAGATTTTTTTTTCTCTTTTACCTTTTGTTGTCTATTTGTGTACATCATCTATGACAATACATCCACTAATTATAAGGTTTGCTGGAAGAGATCTCTGAAAGAGATAAGTCCGCCTGCATTACTATAACATTTAAATGTATATTTGTAACTTTGTGCATAAAGAATAAATAAATAAATAAATATTAGTCACGTGTTCATAGTTTGCTTATGAAAAATGCCCAAAAGCAGGACCGATTTTTCTTTAACATTGTCGTAATAAAATCAGTAAAATAAGATAAAAGTGGAAGTGATTGTAAAACTGTACGCTTAGGTGCATTTAGTTTGTAAGTCTTCGTGGAACATCAACGCACACATATTCAATTATAAGTTTGTCAGCAAGACTTTTATACTTGCGATTTTTTTCCGGTTCCGATGCTATATTTAGCTGATTTCCAAAAAGAGGGAGAAGAGGATACTTTCAATTGTGATTTTTTTCTGTATGTGACACAATTAATAACAGCTATAGAGAAATTGATTTATAGATATAATATGGCGGACCCAAATTTTTTGGCCGGGTTATGTCAAGCCCAACTGACAGATGACGACTAACATTAAATTAACATAAACTATTCGGCCTTAAAGGGGGTGGCAGACGTGCGAGTAAGTACGTGGACTTATGGCTCGACGATCTTAATCGCCTGTGTGTCACCTAAAAACCGCGTACTTAAATATTGCTGCGCAAGTTCGCTGTCTTGGAATTTTACTCGTAGTTCGTCTCGGCTCGTACGTCTGGCAAGACTGCGAGCCGCGAGCCGCGAGCCGTGAGCCGCGGGCCGCTAGCCGCGAGCCTGGGGACATGGTAATCCAGTGTGAGCCATTCTCGTGTGTCACAGACGTCGAGTCGAGTAAGTTCGCGAACTTAAAAACCGCGTGCTTTAAGTTCGTACGTCTATCAGGCCTTTAATATAGAAGAAGAAAAGACAAACTGAACATGAACGTCAACCTAAATATTTTGAACAAAACACCTAAAAGAAATTTCTACTTGGTATTGTCAGTAAAAAACGATCGTCAAATGATTTGCCAAATATATGAAATTTGACAAATTATTCTAACGTTTACAGCCTGATTAAAAATATATCCATACTACATATTATCGCGCGGGAACCGTACATTTTCCCAGGATAAAAAGTATCCTAATATGTCCTTTCCCGGGAATTAAAGTGTCGAATTTCTGAATAAAAAATAGGGATCTCGAAATGGAAAAATGCATTTTTAAGATAAGTTACGCCGCAAGGTAATAAAATGAGAGTATTTTTTATACTTTCTTTAGGAGTCCAAAGACAGACTTTTTGTGATGTTAAAAATTTATTGCGTCGTAAAAAGTCGCACCGCGCTCGTCTCTCCAGCGACGTCTCCTAAGTACAAATATGAATTTACAATGTAGATACGTGAATATTATCAACGTTAAGTTTTATGGCGAATAAAATATGAGCCTCGTACAGGATGTGCTCCGGATAACATAAAACAAAACAGATTTTGTCTACGGTGGAAAATTTTATCAATAGATAGTTAAAGTCTAGTCTATAGTACTCTATAGGTAGCTTATTATTCTCGTAAATTATATTTTTGGTAAGTATTTTTACATTTTTACAATTTAACCTCATCTGCCTATGAACCAATTTTATGATATACTTAATTTCAACTTAAGCAGAAGCGATGATGCTTCTACTTAACATAAAATTGTATATACGAATATTATTATAACTATAAAGTTATAAAAATATTCGTATATATAACGTCTTGATACTTAGTGCTTTATTAAATTCCGCTGAAAAGGCACTCCGTCACAATAAGCGGTAATAAAAAGAAAATGCCACATTGCTTTAATTGCTATTTAATGCCTTGTGTTAGCAGAAGTGTAAAGATAAACGTATTCTAGAACTGAGTAGCGTTAAAGTGGCGTTGGAGCGCTGGGCGAGGGTGGTTGCCGTGTCTCTCGGAGATACCTGCAAAGCTGGAATAATAAAGAGTTTTACAACGTTTCAAAATGGGACTTTTTCTCGCATTTCAACCGCGCCGCGCACTTAAGGGATTTGAATATCTTATATGGTGGATTTTATTTATTCTACGCAACTCTTCGGAACGAATTCCGAATGCTAAGTTTTCTCGCAAACAATGATACGCTTTAATCTGTTATAAGAGGTTTTAGTTTTGTCAGTGCTAAGATACTTGTGGAATTGAAAATCCCACTTGGTAAGCTTTGTTATAATATAATTATGAGTGAGCTATTTTCTATGTAATAGTGCAATGCGTAAAAGTTCTTAATTAGTTATATAAATGGCATACATACATATGCAATTAATTTGTTGCGAATATAATTGCCATATTATCCAAAGGTAATAATTTCATGATTAGGCCTATATACTTTTAACAATTTTACCAAAGAAGAAAATTATATTCGTCTGTATTTTAATCAGAAATATCAAAACCCACCAAAAAAAATTCATGTAAAATGTTACCTCGACGACCACAAAAGGTTTGCCCTGTGAAAAAGACATCAGATCTAATGTGGAGCCAAGCTTCTGAATATACACGGCCTAACTCTATCGACCCTAACTCCAACAAATTCTACATATCAGAAAGTATGTATGGCTTCGCTGTTTCGCTACCGTCGTGGAGGTGAGACGAATATTTAGTTTCTGATCTAAAGTAAGTAACGAAACAGCCAAGCCATACATACTTACTGATATGTAGAATTTGTTGGAGTTAGGGTCGATAGAGTGAGGCCGTGTATATTCAGAAGCTTGGCTCCACATTAGATCCTTTTGTGGTCGTCGAGGTAACATTTTACATGAAATATTTTTGGTGGGATCTCAGTCCTTTTTGTAAGTTGCTACTTGCAGTCTTTTTTTTTTTATTTTTTTTTTAATTAAGAGGTTTTTAGTTAATGTCTATTCCGTGTAAACTTTTATGTCCTAATTCATAAGATTGGTGAAAATCTCATATTATTTAAACTTCCATTACCCCTACTAAACTTATTTTACGGCGTAACCAAATATCGGCGTAAGTATTTTAGATATCAATAAAATCTAAACTATTAGACCTGAGAATTGAGACTTTGTATGTTTAATAAGTCTATTATTGACATCATATCCTGAGAATATGAACTATCTGCTACAACGGAAACCAATTCTATGAAGGTTCAAAAAAACAGCGAAACACTTCGAGAAAAGGTAGGTAGTGCCCTTGCGCTTCGCTTGGCTCGTCTCGGCGGGGACACTACCGTGTCCCTAGATAAAGGTTCTGGTCAACCACTTTCAAAACTTTTTGCGAACGCTACAAAAGGTTGGAAAGAAAGGCAAGATAAACTTTGTATTTACATAATATTATTATGAGTTTGCGTTTGATTCTACGGAGCCGCTAAATAAAAACCACTTTCGTGATATGCCTGTGAATCGTCAACCAATGTCAGTTTAATTTAAGTATCAAAAGCAATTCATGTAAGGTAGGTCTAAATAAACTCTTCAATTTGACATAAATCGCAATCATATGGGCAGAGTTCCATCCCGCCCAGCGACTTAGCCGTCCACGGGGAGATTGCGGAAAAATAAATTTCGTAAATGGAATGTAACGTCAGAATCAGCGAATAAACTCGAACGGAACGCTTCATCGCGGGGGAAAATTTTTCATCGCTTTCCCAACGTGCGTTACATTAGAGACGTGTTTATTTTGCCCTCGTAATCACATTTACCTTTGAGAACGTGTCCCAGTTGAGGATTATTTTAACAACTTTGAACCATATTCTCTTTTTGAATTGCACAGTAAATGTTAAGAGAAATTAATGGGAATGCTTACAATAAACGCCTCTTTTACTCACAACTTTTGCCTCATTATGCTGACCCCCTATCTACAAATACTTACATTTTGTATACAGGCGTTATAACTAGACTTAATATTTTACTAACATAACAAACAAAGATAAAAGTAACTGTGGCGGCTGTATAATACACTGGGTAGATCTTCTCAAAAAAAATAGAATACTAGAGACTTTGAATTACATTCAGAATTTATATGAAACCACGAAGGGTACTCAAAAATCAGTCTATAAGAATTTACAATAATAACACGATGAAACATGTTATATATTGGAACAATTTCATGTCTCCAGTTTTAATTAAAATAAGTGAAGTAAACAAGTGTAATGTCCCATGATAAAGTTGTTTGGCAATATCTAGAAATCGAATAAAGTCTAGAAGTTTATTAATATTATGTTACTAGATATGATCCAAGTTTAGCAATTCCACAATAGGTAGAAACCGTCTCACAAGATTTTGCTCCCGATTTGAATTTTTATTGCTTTAATGTCTTTATTTTGTATACTATTACACTACTTTATATATAACAGTTATACTACATATATAGTTAAGTTGTAATGGAGTCTAAAAAATACAACAAGCAGACAGCAGTTCTGTTAAAAAAAATATAATACTCGACAGAATTTGCTCCTGATTTTCTCTCAGTATTTATTACTTTCAACCCGGTGCTCTCTCCACAACTCTCCGGAAAAATATACGAAAACACATGTCTAAAATTTTCTATTCTATTTAGAATGGATGACAGACAATGCGTTAGCGTATTCCATGTATTTTTGTCCTGACTGGCAGCACAATATAAATAAAAGACAGAAGACCAACATCATACTAGAGCGCCCGAATCGTTTGCACGCTCAAATCAGATAACATTATAATTTATAGTATAAAATATAATATATGGGTGACAGTTCTCATAATATTCCTTGCTACGGATTTTTTTTTACGAGAATACAAAAAGAAGCAAAATGTAATAAATTATATTCCATCGACAAAAACAAATATTTCCTATAATTATAAATGAATAAAAATTAAGAATTGCTAAATGCTATATAATATCATAATATTAACTGTGAAATCTTATATATCAAATTCTCGTGTCACAATGTTAGTTACCGTACTCCTCCAAACGGCATTACTGATTCTTACTAAATTTTATATGCATATTCAGTAGGTCTGAGAATTGGCTACTGGCTACTTTTTATATTGATAATTGTTAATTTTCAACTCGAGACTGACGGCGACCATTATTGTTTGTGCAACGGGACAGCGATGGACTTTGGTCGCCATGGTGCCATACTTATTTAGTCACTTTAATAAAATATAATGGGTGAAATACTTTATATGGCAAAACAACGTTTGCCGGGACAGCTAGTATGAGTATAAAATTATTATTACGAAAACATTTCAAAAATGTGAGATGCATGAAACGGAACTTATGGCAATAGAGATTGACACTGATGAATCGAAATCAAATCGATTAAAAAGAGCGGCCATCTTTAATCGCCCGCGCCACTCTGAAACGTCAGTACGAAGTCGATAATTTCGATTGCAATTCCTTTACGAAGTAATTCGATATTTTTAAATTATCGATTAATTTTTGTTAGGTAACTTCCCTACTATTGTCAATTATCTGTCACCCATATCTTCTTATGACGCATTTAGTATAGGTATAGTAGTATAAAGGCAATTAGTACGGGAGCCCTAGAACATTTTTTTTTTATTACTATCAAGCTAATTCTTTGTGAGTAGCTTCATTTTGATAAGACGAACAACATTTTTATTTGCGTAAAATCTCGAAAGTGGTAGCTAACAGAAACAGAAAGGATTTCTTACTTTTACTGCTAAACGCATTTTGGCGCAACGGAGTTTCGGGCGTCATCTAGTATGTGATAAGTATCAAATTTTCATTTCAAGGACGCGGCTAAGTCACTGTACTGTATTATAATATAATGTGTGATGTGCTTGCAGTGTTGAACACGCTTTACACTAGTGCAATGTTTGTATCAGTTTTCATTATTTGATGTGTTTCACGACCTCTTCTATTTCTCTGCATACATTTTATTTTCGGGGTGTCGCTAAAATGTTAAAGCGAAATAAAATAAGATGCAGCATGTAAATTTAACGAACGTATTTGAGTCATTTTATAAGTTTGTAAAATACGAAACTAAAAAGTTTTTATTTTAGCATAAACTAGCGCTCTCCGAGCAATGAGCGTGAAAATTACTTGCGAATTAGTTGTAGCTTGATTAATTAGTACAAAAGACAAACGGAAAACCCCAAACTTTCGATATCGGTGTCAAATAAAGTTACGGTTGTAGTGAAAAGGTTGGGAACGGCAAAACTGATTGTTGGCGTTCGCCCAAACCAAACGGCAATTATGAGTGACCCCGCAGCGGCTCAAGCAATTATTTCTCATTTGAGCAGAACGCCTTAACGAGAGCAGGTAGCTCTGAAGAACTCTCGACGCCGACGTTTTTGGCGCTCGACTTTTGGCGCTCGCCTGCCACTCCAATTTGTATGGTGCTATGCTATATAATTCAGCGAACATGGACTATTTTGTTATATTCAAAATATAGAATTTCTTGTTTTTGATTTAACTGTTAAAATAATTTTTGGAACAGTTCACTGTAACACTTTGACAAAGTTACCAATATTTACGTGTTAAGTAGAAGAAACGTTGCGTTGGATCGCAGTAAAATCTCGGTAGTAGAATTACAACATAACTTTCTAATACAATATGTTATTTTTATATAAAATGTAAAGGTTTCGCTTATTTTAATGCTTAAGATGCATTTGTAATATAAATAATATTATTACAAATCTTGGAAGCAAAATAAGCGTAACAGGAACCGGCAAATATTAGTACAGATGTTTAGAGAACATTGTTTAGCGAATGAAGAAATGTCTGACGGTGGATTCGTTATCGTTGCAACGTAAATAGAAGGGTTAGACCCTTTCATTAGGATGACCCTCAGGCCAGCCGACCCTATTATCATTCTCCTAATACAGCCGATTCATTTTGATTTCGATGTTAACTTTGTTGACATCAAAACAACAACGTACACAGATGGCGTCGTTTTTATTTTCTTCAGAGTGGAAACTCAAAATAATAGGTTTTGGTTTTCTTAATAAATGTTATAATATTAATATTATAACATTTATTAATTTTATAATATTAATAATATTATTATACATTATTATAATATTAATATTATTTTTATATTAATATTATTTTGATACACCTTTAAATTACATCTCAATATAATCCACGTTTTGTTAAAACGTTTAGAAAATGTAGACACTCGTATTCATTTAAAAAATACTTACTGCCATCAGTTATAAATTAACAAAGAATAAAAGAGGACTACCTGAATAAGTTTGTTTAAGAGCTCACATAAATGCAAGGCCTGTCGATCGGCCTTGGGTACATGAGGGTTTTAGCCATTGTCGGTCAAATGCTTAAAAGACGACGATATAGATTAGTAAACTCTACCTTAATCTTTATGGTACTTAAAGAAGTATCTCTTATTTTGAATTATTGTGTACTTTTGCCTTTATCTTCTTCTCATTACGCAACGTAACGAGGTATGTAGTACAGTTTCGCAAGTTAAGAACGTTTAATTCTGTGTCGGGAAGGAGTAAGACAATTTACCGTCCCGCCACGTGCCGCTAATGTGTACTTCGGCTCTCAGCCTTCCGCCCCTTCCCAGAGAATTATCCGCCATAATTGGTCTGTCCATCTAAAATTATGCGAAACATCTGTTTCATAAATTCCCTTTATTTTTCCACTTCGTGTTTTTATTTTATGGAGATACGTATACAATAAGTTTGCAAGAACGAGAAAAGTTTTGGCATTAATTTGTTATGATTTTTCTTTTTTATTATACGTTTTAGGTGCAAGCCCTATCCTGATTTGTGAGCTTAGTTTTTCAATTCTTAAATTAACATAATGTGTTTCTGTTTGTCTCTCCATGTTTGTAATCGGTTACCTCTTTACCCTTTGTTCTACTGCATTTATTTTGATGAAGGTATTGAAATACTTGAAGTACCGGGAATGAATATAAGATCTACATTCTACAATTTATTGATAGACTTCTATCAAGGAAAATGGACAGACCCACACATAAGCAATTTTAATATTAACAAGTTTAAATATAAGCGATTATAACATTTAAAAAGTAGCGCACACAAAAACGCGTGTGGTGTAATATTTTTATTGATGTGTGACTCACACATGTGAGTAAAGCGAGTACGTGGAAAACAGGACAAGGTGCTTATCACACTGATAAGCGCGGCATTGCAATTTAATGAAATCAACGTACACCGCACCTACTATATTTGGACTGCTTGAAACAGATAAAAATTCAAAATATTTTGTGTTCTGGATTAGTAACAATTTATACTTTTAGAATATTCTTACTCGGTACCATCCATAGCATGTAAAAGTGTCTCTATTTGCCATAGCTCATAAGTCAATTGAGAAAGATTTAATTACAAAATATTATTTAAATTGTGTACTTTAAAGTGGTTCTTAGATGATCTTGTAGCAAGCTAAGTGTTGTAATATTCATCTGTTTTAAAAGCAAAAAGCTTTTGTTTGTTGAACGTAAAAGGCCATTAATAAATCAGAGTTCAGAATACACACTCAACAATAATGTCGCTCTCTTCATATATTTATATCCATTCAAGTATTATAAATACGAAGGTGTGTCTGTTTGTCAGTCCATCTGTCTGTCTGTCTATTACATTTTCACGCTTAAGCTGCTGAACCGATTTTCATGAAATTTGGTATGGAGATAGTTTGAGTCCCGGTAGAGGACATAGGAGACTTATTTCCTACTTTATTTCATAAAACACAGGTAATAAATATTCCGCGTATTTACAGAAAAACTTCATTTTACCCATTTTATTAGCTTGGTGGAAACGTTCTGGGAAACTTTTAATTTTTACCGGATGGATGCGTTTGAAATATGCGAAAGTAGTTTTCCCAATATAAATAAAACGTTCCAAATTCCAATCATCATAAATTCATGAAATCAACGCTAATCAATCTAAGTTGCTAATCAACCATAAAGTATAGTTTATACACAGCCAATACTGGCTGTCAATAAGGCTGGCAGCCAGTGCTGGCTTGGTATATGCCGCGTGTGAACAGTTTTTCAAGCCAGGCCAACGCTGGCTGCCAACACTGGCGAGAATAGAGCGCTTGTCTATTTTTCTAGCCAGTGACCTCCGCCCGCATACCCCTCAACCCCCGCGCCAGCGTTGCCGACGTGTGTAGTCACTGGCGAACGTTTGTACGGTATGCATGTGTTTAGAATTTCTGGGACAAAATACCGAGAAAATTCAACGAAGAGGATATTTGAAAATTTATACAACTTTATAGAGAGCACAAATGCTTGTGGGATAAGCGTTGAGACACAAAAAAAAAAAAATGCGCTCTTCGGTACTCGATTAATTCGTGTAGGATCAACTCAAAAGGATCTTCTAATCTTAGTTGTATGTAGTTATATTTTTTTTCTAATATCGCAATTAACTCTTCTCATAATAGTGCAGAGACTTTCCTAAAACATTTCTTTTCCAACAAACTTTGCCGCGAATTCATTATTTTTTAACTGCAAACGTGTTGTGCACACCCGAAGAAAAATCCGTGAATGCGATGGCTTTGTCTAAACAAAAGGGGCCAGGCCAGTATTAGCTTCTGCAGGACTGGCTAGATTATTGGCTCTGTTATATACCGCTCAAACGAGCGGTTTGGCCGCCACACCGCGAAATTACGAGCAATTGTATATAACGATGTATTTAAAAAGCGATGCGGTCGTACTGTCATTTACGCACAATTGCTTGTAGCCGCCAAACCGCGCGTTCGGGCGGACGCATAGAAATCGCGCGTAAAGTGAATTTGCCACACGAGAATATATTGTTCGTGACCGTAGTCGACACTGTTAATTTCCTTTGTTTTCAGTGATAGGAGTCGTTCTTAGCAGACAGCTAAAGCTAGGCATGATTATTATGTCCACAGGGTTAGGTTAGGTTTGTTAGTTAGGACGGATTCTCAACCTGGGATGGGCATAAAGCCATAATAAAAAAAAAAAAAAGATTGTATCCCAACATTATTTGATACTTTTGACAATACACTATTTCCTGCAACGGCTGCTGTAACAGGTTTACTATGTCAATAAACGAGTGAACAAAGGAAATTACGTCATTCTTACCCACAACACAACGTTGAAACAGAATAAGGTGTACTTGATGCAGTATATCTGGGACTCCAGTTTGCCCACTGCTGGGCCTTGTCCAGCGCCTGCCATTTCACAATTTCCACTTCACCACTTTACTGACCACTAGCACAGTCGCGTCGGTACTGGTACTTATCAGATAGAAGGCAGGTTATCAGTGTTTGCTCAGATAAGAGATAAGATTTAGCATGAATTGCCCTACCTTTTCGTAAATGAGCATTGTTTTTCAATATGGAAGATAACACCGTTAATATTTAATTGCCTAAGAGGGCGACTAACCCTAAAATGTCGATTTTATAATTAATTTTTATACTTGAAAATAAGCCCCGAATTGTTTCATTTTCTAAATATAGATACTACATTATATTTCCAAGAATTTGATCTGATCGAAAACTCGATATCTTAAAATTTTCTCGATAGAAAAATATCACAAAGATGCATCTAATTTTCACGAAATTTTCATATATTACCATAACCGTACAATAAACTAAGTTAATATTTTAACACATTGTATAAAATTCTATCATTGAGACACTGACCTGGCGGATAAATGTTGTATATTTATCGAGTTATTAAGAAAAAACTAACATGGCGATAATTCCGCGTCGTCCTTTTTCACCTGGCATATGAAAGACGGGCGTGAGTGTGAAGAGAGAAGGACGATGTTTGATTTTTTGGGTTAGTCGCCCTCTTAAGCACAGACCGAAACGTGATGCGTAGATGCCGTGAGCGGTGAGATGCATTTTTAAATTATGTATGGAATTTGCATATTTCCATGTAACTTGCATGACGTCTCACCGCTCACGCAATTGAAGTCTGTCAATTCAATACAAATTTAGAATGCATCTTATATGCATATCTATAGTATAGATGTATACTGTATAGATTATATATACACCTAAGGGTTAATAATTAACGGAACCGTACATTTTTCTGGGTAAAAATTTCCTATATCCTTTCCCGGGACTCAAAGTAGCTCCATACCATATTTCAGCAAAATCGGTTCAGTGGTTTGGGCGTGAAGAAGTAACAAACAGATAGACAGACACCATAGTATAGAAGTATAGATTTATAGAGATAATATATAGAAGTATAGACATACATTTATACTCCGGTCGGAGTATAAATGTCTCCGTATATTTTTTGTCACAAACAAAAAACTAAAGAGTTAAAAATAAAATAAAAACAAAAACTCTCTTGAAAAGATAACGCTTCAAAAATAGAATTTCATAGCCGTCGGAGTTCGTTATTTAAATTCGAAATGTTTCCGCGTCGTCTAAATTGATATTTCTAAGCAAATAACCGTTCTCAGTATCCGAAATACGTTGAGCATAATGGCGGTCTTATTAAAATTCAACCCTTATTTTTGACTCCGGGAAAAACCAATCCGAGAAACACCATTTGAATATTATTTGCAATTTATTCGTATTGCTCGAGGTATCTTTGTGATTTTTTCCCCATAACTCAAAGGCAAGGTTGTATATCATGACACTGGACGTGGGCAAAGTCCGATACAAGCGTTACCAGAATTTTAAATTATTTATTACTGAATTTTTCTAGATTTTACCCGAAGGGAAAAAAAGCGAAGCCAAAAGGAAAGGTAATTTTGGCAGTCTTTGTATGTATGTTTGTGCTCTCGTAGCAGCAAAACTATTAGTCTGATTTTAACAAGTCTGATTTCGCAGATGGCTATATTTTTTATATTATTCTTTACGAAGTTGTATATTATAGTTTTTTAAACATATTACTTTCTTAAAAATATATTGCAAGTAATACAATAGCATTTTTAAACCATTTTACTAATGAAAACTTTTCAGTGGTTTTGATAAAATTTAAGGTCGGATGCCGTGGAATTAAAATCTGATCGTTCAATGGTTATTGTGCTGTGTTGTGTTGTGCTGTTAGATTGATTTTTTGTTGTTCTCACTGAAATAGTGATTGAATTCCTGTTTCGAACATTCAATTAACTAACTTATATATTTATTATATTAAATGGCATGTATATCCGAATGCAGTAATTTAATTTAAAGAGCGTTTTTAAATGCTATAAAAAAGGAGAATTCTGAATTTCATTATTTTAATCATAGAATTATAACCTTTAGAAGAGGCATTCCATACAATCGTCAGCGCGAAAATGTGTCACCCTCGAAATGAGTGAGCTCACTCATCTGAGAGCAGTGTGCCTTAGGACGCGGTGACAGTCGGACGTGTTTAATGCATTGATTACGTAAAATATGCATTGAAAGCGTAAAATGAGTGAAAGAGAAAGTAGTATATGCTAATACTGTAAGAAAAAAAGGACGACAATATTTTCTCGATACACATTTTGCATGCAAAAACATTGCTACAGTTTTGATGGCGTATGCCATATCCATGTATTGACATCGTTGATTTTAATAATAAGATTGATTTCAGTTGAATATCTGTGACGTGTTTATGCACCAGCATTTATTTATTGCATACTTAAATATAAAAATAAATAAATAATATAAGTTTTTGTTGCAGAGGGGAATCGTTTCCCTTTCAATGGAATCTCAAAGCGAGGGTTGTGTGTAGCCTCAATGGCTACGTTTCAAATACATATTCGTAGGGACAACAGGAAGTCAGAGACCGTAGATTTTCGTCAATGAATAATTGATCTATGCCTTACACTGTGGTATTTTATCCAAAATCAGTCCAGTAGTTTAGGAGCTTACGCTTGTAAGCAATTTTGTGAGACTTAAAACTTCTTTAGTGACGTTATGTACTTATTCTGGGATGGGTAAAAAATGTTAAAATCGCATTAGTATCACGTGATTCCATAGAAAGTTCGTAATACAGAGGGAGATTAGTAGAGGGAGATAAGTGTTATTCCTAGCTATCTCATTGTAATACTCAACAAAAATGCTTGCGTGCTTTACCGTTACACTTCTAACGGCACTGAAGTGCAACCTATTGTATTTTTAATCATAAGACAAGATTAATTTTTTGATAACCCTACATCCGGTGCACTCTCACTTGTAATTAATCTGCAAGAAGCCATTGCGGTGACTATTTACAGAGCTTCCTCAAAGCGTACCTCCCCTTCGCTCTTCATTCGCTGAGTTGCGATTGACAATAGAAGAGTAGGGTTGTCAGTAATTGCAATTTTTTGGAGAATACTTATTTATTGTTTTATGATTTATAAGGTTTATGACACGAGTCTTTGCTATTACTAAGGTTAAACTTGCTTAAACTACGTTACTTTGTAAACTCTTGCATTCATTAAAAGACTGCCTTACTTTTGTTTGACTTTTTGTCGGTTGGAGGTGTTTTCTACATGAACATAATATTACTATTAATTATGAAACAAAAAATACAAAGATTTTTCAAACTTTAAAAAAACACTATCAAACTTGCAAGGGTTAATGGTTGGCATCTATTTATTATGTTTGGAAATGTGGACAATAACTGAAAACAAATAACATTTAATATTATATGAGTAGGTAATAATATCAAAATACATATTTACATAACATCAATAATATGTCGTGCTGTCTTTGCTATTCCTGAAAAATATGAAAAATCCATGCAGTTTCCCCTCTCTATTCAATCTACAGATTGCGAAATCAAATTGGTTTTGCTCTAGGTAGAGTCCGGGTTTCTACCTGTGATCCTTTATGTTGACGACACAAGGATCAATATCACAGAAACTCCGAGGTAAAATAATTCCGAATGAACTGTATGGAGAAGTGGGAGTTGAGTTCGGGCACTTTCGTTAACTGGATGTCGTTTGTAGTTTGCACTACCGATTTCTTAAACGTTGATTCGAAAACGTATTTGTAAAGAGATTAACTATCAAGTTCATAATTGAGGATGGAGTTGAAATAGAAATACTTTATACCCCTCTTCTTCCTATTAAAGTTTTGCTAGTCCCCCGGGACTTGAAACCAAAGAAATGAAAGGGTTTTTGTGGTTGGTTAACAGGACCGAAAACGAAATAGGGTACATTTTAACATTTTTTTATAAACTATGCAAGTAGTATGACTCAATTTGTTTAGTACGAATAATATAGTTTTATCTGGTACATATAACTAAAAATAATAATTTTACCTTTGTGCTTGTAAGGATATCGAAACAGGGTTTTTCTGAGTAGTTCCTATGGATTAAATTTTTGCTTATTCATATTTTGTATGTAAACAGAAATCATGTGGGTTTTGTATACATTTATTCTCGTAAAATGTATTGTCCCAACGTATGCATAGCTTAACAAACAACTTTCATTTTCAGCGTAATTTGCACAAATCAGATATATTTTTATTGTTTTTAGGGTTCCGTAGCCAAATGGCAAAAAACGGAACCCTTATAGATTCGTCATGTCTGTCTGTCTATCCGTCCGTATGTCACAGCCACTTTTCTCCGAAACTATTAAAGCTATACTATTGAAACTTGGTAAGTAGATGTAGTCTGTGAACTGCATTAAGATTTTGATACAATAATGGAAAAATTATAAAAACATTTTAGGGGTCCCCATAGGTACAACTGAATAAAAAAAATTTTTTTTCGTCTAACTAAGCGCGTGGGGTATCTGTGGATAGGTCTTCAAAAATCATATTGAGGTTTTTAATATCATATTTTTCTTACCTGAATAGTTTGCGAGAGAGACTATTCCAAAGTGGTAAAATGTGTGTGTCCCCCTCTAACTTCTAAAGTAAGGGCATGACAAGTCTAAAAAAAATATATATGACTATAAAAACTACCAACGAAAATTGGTTTGAACGAGATCTAGCAAGCAGTTTTTTTTTTATACGTCATAAATGGTAAACCTCAATTTAACTTTCATTAAATCAACTGATATATAAAAATAAATCAAAAACCTTTTAATTTCATAAAAATAAACCTTATTGCTGCTGCGGAACCCTTCATGGGCGTGTCCAACTCGCACTTGGCCGGTTTTTTAAATAATGTGCAAAGTGTGCGCAACGTTGTTTTGCATTGTAAGGAATATACTAGTATACCATACATGTTCAATGTGACTAACGTATTTATAATTTTTGAACATTGTAGTGTAATTATTAACGTACGTAACATTATTATAGAATTCATGTACCATCAAAGAAATTGATTCATAGGCAGTTGACGGACCTACGTCATTTGGTTAGTTTATCTCAATTCAATGTTGGTCGTAATCTGTCGGCTGGGTTTGACATAACACGACCTAATTAAGTTGGTCTGCCATCTGCCTATGAATCAATTTCTCTGATAGTACTATAACATCATAATTATTAAAAGACAGCTTGATAGTAAACATAAAATGATATAGTGCTATATTCAATATAAGTCGCGAGCTAGGCTTAACCTAATTAATAGTACGTTAATGAATTACATTTTAATTTACTGATATTTTATTTAATTACAGTAACATATTTGAAGATACAGAATATTTATGCTCACACGCCCCTTCAGGGCATCAAACATTTCAAAATAGTGGTAAAAATAGTGATAAAAAAAATGATATTGCTATGGGAATAAAAAAATGTATATAATAATATTATAATAGTAATTTTATAGAGCAAAAATAGGCCAAAAATAGTGTTTTTTGTATGGGACTCCCCCTAATTTTTTATTCATTATGAAAGTATACATAAAAATAAGGATTTAGTGAAATTTTCAAGAAATATCGAGAAAAAAAGGCCAAAAAAAATCACGTTTGTTGTATGAGAGCCCCCCTTAAATACCGTATTAATTTTATTTTGATTTTAGTATTTTTTGTTACAGCGGCAATAAATATACACAATCTGTGAAAATTTCAGAAGTCTAGCAATAGCGGTTTTTGAGATACGGCCTGGAGACAGACAGACGGACAGACAACGAAGTCTTAGTAATAGGGTACCGTTTTTACCCTTTGGGTAATGAACCCTAACAAAACGAAATTTACGTCGCCGCATGAACGCGTTCAATGGGAACTAAGTTTTATAAAACGAAGTTTTATGTGTGATTGGTGAAATCCCACCAGATATCAAGACTGAGGTTTTAAACGTATATGATACAGACGTAAAGGCGTGGCACAGGTGGGGCACAATTAAATTGTGCCGGCAGCAACGTCCGAGGAAATGTAATAAACGAGTCACCGCCGACCAAATATTTAGAGAAATACACGGTGGCCATTTTAACTGAGAGAGCGGGAATATTCCCGTCTGCACTATGTAAATTCTGAGGGAAATTAATATCCTCGGATAAAAGGTTTGCACAGGAGAAAATTTAAAATAAAAAATACAACTGCAATCTTCATGTTAGATGTGCTTGGTTAAATTCCTTAGTAACGAAATCTGATCCAAAACCTGCAAAATTTTTACTAAAATAACGAGGCACCGAATTTCAAATATAATTTTGTGCCACGACTCGCCGTTTAGTCTTTTGTAACTTGTCGTCACTAACGTCTCCATAAATCCATGAATGCTGGTGCATTAATGTTCAATACAATCATGACATGGAGGTCCATTGTTATGAATAACATGATTAGACCATAATGGAACATGTGAATTGGGCTTGCTGAACCGATGAACGGTATTTGTTTGTTTTACAAAAAACTCGGTATTGTATTATTATTAAATCTTAAAAAATATTAACTGATTTTAATAAAAAAGATATTTCGTGATTTTGATATTAGCTCTTTTTCATTTTAGTGCTAACCTGGAAGTAAGCCAGACGTGACAAAACTATAAGGCTTTTAAAATTAAACTAAAACCTATTTTCGAAAACCTCTGCGGCTCAGTGGCTAGCGCGTCGACGCTCAATCCGGAGTTCGCGTTTTTGGAATTCCATTAACGGGACAAAAATTATTTGTAAAGAATAAATTTTTTAAATCGGTTGTCTGGTACCCATAACTTCTTGAAGAAGTTACCCCGTTGCCAGACTGGCGTAATAAGAAGCATCTATAGATATAATTATTATAATTAACTTTATTAATATATTCAGACTGTAAGTTACTGTCTTCACTAAATGCTCTACCATATTTAAGACCAACTTTTGAATAATCTTACGCATAAACGCTACATCTTATAACTTGCGGCACATAGTACGCGTCGCTGACCACCAGATATTAAACGTATTCCCGCCTCGGCCCCCGGGGCTATCTTGATTCTATTAAGCCAGTAACTTCTACACCAAACAAATGTTTCACCCCATGCGTCTTAATCGAACTCGGGATGCTAGAAGGAGGAGGTTTAATTTGATCAGTTCGATGCTACTTAATCACTGTGTTACTTTATTACACTTTCGTTGAGTTTCTAACATTTACTTTCTAATAATAATAAAATATTATAAACAATGTTGAAAACTCAACTTAATAATTTCAATTGTTATAATGGAAACTCAAGTCATATCCATTTCTTTTTTTCACGTCTCATTTTCCAAAATACTATGTGATCTTCAGTTCCGTGTTTTCCTTTTGAAGTTTGGAACCGTTCAAATGTAAAATGCCACTTTAATTTGTAAAATGGCTTCAGACGGAACTGTCAAGTAGCCAATTAGTTAGCCTGAACATTCTATTCCGTATTTGTCCCTAACGAAAAGGTTTATACGTTTTCTTATTTTCGAGATCAAAGGAAGGGAAAGGGAATTTCCACCCTGGAAAGGTAAGTAATGTTATACAGTATAATTATGTTTGGGTCCAAAAAGGTACTAAGCCTCGGTGAAATATTTTTATTGGATAAAAAGTTCTATAAAGATTCTGACTTTTTTTTTTTCAAGAATTATTCGAAACGGCTTACGTCGGGTAAGAAATTCTATTTCGCGATAATCTGTTTCTCTTTCCAAAGCGGGTCATAAGGTTCGTAACTTTTATAAGAAAATATTTAGTTTTTTTATGTTTTGTGTTGATTGCCATGTGCTCGGCACTATAATATTATAATCCACCCGAGTATACTATAATAATTATAATATACTAGTTTTTTTTCTTGACTTTGTCATAATGAATTGACAAAATTATTTTCCGGGGTATACGCTAGCCCTAAAGTCTTACATACCTAATTATTAGGTGTACGGACAGGACTCACTACTACAGGACTATGCCGGAAAATAATTTTGTCGTTCATTATGACAAAGTAATGAAAAACATATTTTGTTCTATAATAAAAGTGAGACAAGACAGACGAAAAAAATATGTTATTTTAGGCATTTGCCTAAATATTACATACTACTTTAATTATATTTACCTCTAATCATTAGGTAAAAATATAAAGACGGTTGACGAACTCTAACCCAAAAACATCTCATATAAGTGCATGCACTATGGGTGCTTCTCTGACTAATGCAAACCATTTTTCTACTGTAACACTAGTTTTTTTATCAAACTTACTTATTGCATATAAGTAGTAGACCAAGTTTATAACATCGTTGTTTGAATCTATCGTATTTAGAAAATTCAATCACTTATTTTCTATCAAAATTGAGTCATAAGAGCTTACGCGTGGAACATTTGAATATTTTACGAGAAAACTTAATAATGACGTTACACGTGTTCCAATAATAGTATAGGATCCCACCATAGAACGACCTACATCGAGATGGTTAATGGATGAAAAGTATTTTATATTCAATTACGTATGTCAATAAATTTATTGTAAGTGGGTTGTCTAAAAAAAATAGTCCAGAATATGATTTTTTAACAATTAAAAAAATTTTTTTTTAAACAGTACACTAGACAAATTCCATACCAATCAAAAGTATGAAGCCCATACAATATGCAAACGTTAGGTTGTCTATTTTTTCCCGTCACATCACTTGGGTAGGCAGGTACAAACAGGTAAATTGATACTAGTAACTTGCAACGGTCTGGTTCATGAATTAAATTTAAATAAATGAAAGATTATTTCATTACGAACACGGTGGTTTAGGGTTTTCTGCGAAAAATCAGTCCTAAATTCCGGTTGTCGAATTTAAAAAAAAAGTGAAATATTGCTGTGAGTGAATACATACTTTTTTAAAAAACTTCTCACTGTCTTTAGCAGAGTATTTTTTTATAAAAATGCGAAATCTCGGATCATTCACTTTTTTGCAGTTCTTGAAGCAGACAGACTTTTTCGCAGACAACCCTATACCACCGTGTTCGTAATGAAATAATCTTTCATTTATTTAAATTTAATTCATTAACCAGGCCGATGCAAGTTACTAGTATCAATTTACCTGTTTGTACCTGCCTACCCAGAGATGTGATGGGAAAAAAAACAGACAACCTAACGTTTGCATATTGTATGGGCTTCATACTTTTGATTGGTATGGAATTCGTCTAGTGAAATGTTAAAAAAAAAAATACTTTTTTTATTTGTTAATTAATCACATTCTGGACTGAAATTTTTTAGACAACCCACTTGCAATATATTTATTGACATACGTAATTGAATATAAAATAATTTTCATCCATTAACCAGCTCGGTGAAGGTCGTTCTATTGTGGGATCTTAGACGATAATGATTTAAGCTTATAAACCGAAACCATTAGGTTCAAGCAGTAAAGTCGACTTAATCTGGACTTACGCAAGACAAAACTGAATAAATATTAACGCGACGTATTAATCCTTTGAGAATAAATTGAAAGTTTGACAATAAGTGCTAAAAATATTATAACGACAAAGTAAAGGACGCCATTAGCACTGGATTCTTAATTTAGATCAGTAGAATAGCATGGTAAAATTCTCAAACAATAACTGCGCTAATAATATTTTAATGATAATCTCTAGTTTATTATACTTACATAATACATTTTGCGTGCGAAGAGCAGTTTTATCATCAGACATCTATGTGGCCCGCAACTCCGTTGCGCCAAAATTCGTTTATCGCACGGGGACCGTACATGATGAAGGGATCCATAAGAAATCGAGGGAACTCCTCAAAATGTATATGGAAACATGTGGTAACTTCGGTTTCGTGAGCAGTATTCTAAGCATATGCTACGAACAAGCAAGATTTTACACCAAGGTATACCATGGTTCGGAAGGTGCTGAGAGAACTCCTGACTCTTTAAAGATACAAGTTTGGGAGTTTCGACGTTGTTTTAAGAACGGAAAGCATATGCTACTATGCAAATTACATTCATCATCGTCATCATCACTACCATAAACCATTATAGAACCATGTATCGTCCCGTTTTGACCCAATTATTGGTACTTTTCATAGTCTTTTATTATATATCACTTAAACCGCGGGGCACAGCTAGTAAATAATATATTACTTATTATTAATATGGATTATTATGAATTGGTACGTTAGTATGGATTTTGTAGCTACCTACCTTTTTTTAGTTGATGAATGTGGATGATTCATCGGAGCTTGCGCGCGGTATATAATTCTATAGTACTAACTACTATCAGAGAAGTTGATTCATAGGCAGATGACTGACCTACGTAATTTGGTCACGTTACGTCAAACCCAGCCGACATTTACGAATTACATTGAATTGACATAATCCCACCAAATGACGTAGGTCTGTCAAATGCCTGTGGATCAACTTCTTCGATGGTACATTTATTTTGATCGTGTGGTTTAAATATCGTCCCTTAACATTATTTTCAATATCATATTCCCTGGTGACTGGTGTTATATTCGGCTACGGGTTTAGGTCGGTTAAAATAAGAACAAAATAATTGGCAGCCTGCACTCTGCAGGTCTCAATATCGCAGACAACGATTTGCTTTCAATCTATTTTTAAGATATCTAAAATTTCTAGACAAAACAAAGGTAGGTAAGCAAAACATAACATAACGTATCGCATTTGGCCGATATTATTTTGTATATATCTAGGTAGTATTAACTATTATTATTATTGTTTTTATAACTTTTATAATAAATAAATAAATAAATAAATAAATAAATAAATAAATAAATAAATATATATATATATATATATATATATATATATATGTATATATATATATATATATATATATATATATATATATATATATATATATATATATATATATATATATATATATATATATATATATATATATATATATATATATATATAAATTATTATTTTTATTATTATTATATATGTAAATAATTAATATATATATATAATAGTTAATAAAAAAGCTTGCAGTATTTTTCCTTACTTTATTTTAATAAAGGACAAACTATCTATTGTAATGTAAAGTAAGAAATAAAACTAAATTCAATTCCGACGTCTTTGTAGCTTTTAAGTAAGTTAAAATAAAAAATTGCTCAGTATTCAGTACTAATTAAAAATAAGGCTTAACCTAAATTATAGCGATTTCTTACTGTCCGAACTCTGCTTAAATATTCTCCTTTAAAACACTTCCAAAGGCTTAGAGATGAAATGAATTGATGATGTTTTTAAGAAATGTTTGTTTAAGAAAACGTCTTAGATTTTATTTTGGCTATTGCTAGTCATTCGGTAATCGTACGACTAAAATTTATGTTATTAAACCGTTTAGTGGACGACTAGACACCTTCGTTATCTGTTGCTAGTCGTCCGCTAAACGGATGAATAAAATAAATCTTAGTCGTCCGATTACCGGATGAATTTAAAAAAAAACATCCGCTTACCAGACGACTAGAGTGCGCGCACGATAACTTTGCGCGCGGCTGAAATCGGAACCAATTGTCGGGCCGCCACGTTTACATCATAATGGATACGCCTATTCCTATACATAATTTAAATAAGTAAATAAGGATATTAAAGTAAAACTAACAATGTTATTTAAAAAAATATCATTGGGATTACCCATTTTTTTAATAAACCCCTACGCTGGCACGCCACCTGTCGCGCGCAGAGTTATCGTGCGCGCACTTTAGCAACATCGGATGAAATATATTTTTTTTAATTCATACGGTAATCGGACGACTAAGATTTAGTTTATTCATCCATTTAGCGGATGACTAGACACTTACTTTTATTTTAAATAGATATTACACGCAAGTTCGTTCACATGGAAATTAATTTGTGGGGAAGCCACCTTTTACCTTTGTAAGAACAAAGGTAAAAGGTGTGTGAGATGAGATAATAATATAATATAGATAGGTATTATCTCATCTTTCTTACACATGAGTCCTGACACAAAATATCGTTTTTTTTTTCAATCTTTAATACACAATCACTTGTATCGAACAATCCAGTAAAGGATACATAACATATCAAACTAAAAACAAGCAATAAAGCGATTCACTACCCCATTAGCATTCAATTCATATTCAAATCCGGTCCTCGAAGCGTCGTGTTCTACGATTCCGCTCACGCAACTTTTATACCGCAGCGAAAATTTCATGATTGCCCCTATTATTTAAGCGCCAAATTAATGATATTGTGTACGATATTATAATTGAATCACAATATTTCGACTTCCAGCAATCTTAATTTATTTATTGTGGTTAAAATGAAACCCTTGAAATGTATTATAAACAATATTAAGGAGTAGTATTTTTATTATATACCAAAATTTAGTACATTTATATTCTAGGAATCATTATAAAATTTTACAGTAATTTTCTATGATGATAGAGTAATTAAAGTTACGTTTTCAAAATATTCACTTTGTTTCATCCGTGAAATGAAAAAGTACTTTGAAA
Organism: Cyaniris semiargus; assembly: GCA_905187585.1. NCBI lineage: Eukaryota > Metazoa > Arthropoda > Insecta > Lepidoptera > Lycaenidae > Cyaniris > Cyaniris semiargus. Next base: position 6,135,199 of record LR994553.1, read on the forward strand.
TAAATGAAAGAAATAGAAATTGAAATATAATTTTAAAGTTCGATAAAACAAAATATGGTGGACGGTGTCTGATTTATAACCTATCCGGGCGCAGAGAGTGCGACTATTCCGAGACAATACACACGTTTTTAGGGTTCCGTAGCCAATTAATGGCAAAAACGGAACCCTCGTAGATTCGTCATGTCTGTCTGTCTGTCCGTCTGTCCGTCCGTATGTCACAGCCACTTTTCTCCGAAACTATAAGAGCTATACTATTGAAACTTGGTAAGTAGATTTAGTCTGTGAAATTTTGATACAAAAATGGAAAAATTATTAAAAATTTTAGAGGTCCCCATAGGTACAACTGAAACTCTTCCAAAGTGGTAAAATGTGTGTTCCCCCCCTCTAACTTCTAAAGTAGGGGCATGATAAGTGTAAAAAATATATATGATGTACATTACTATAAAAACTACCAACGAAAATTAGTTTGAACGAGATCTAGCAAGTAGTTTTTTTTATACGTCATAAGTGGTAAACCTTAATTTAACTTTCATTAAATGAACTGAAATATTTAAAAAAAAATCAAAAACCTTTTAATTTTACAAAAATTAACCTTATTGCTGCTGCGGAACCCTTCATGGGCGAGTCCAACTCGCACTTGACCGATTTTTTTTTGTTGAGTTACGAATGTAGTCTTGTTCTAAAATATGATCTAAAGGACATGACTCCATTCATAACTTAACACGTTCGCTGCTAAGCAAGGTATTATTTGCCTGGTTGATGGCTTTCTGTCTGTGCGCGCTCTAAAATCGTGACTTCTCGCTTGGTTCGGGCGCTGTAACTCGAGAAGTACTACGCGTACGAGAGAGATAGTTATACAGGGTGCAATTAAACCTACCGGCCAATTTTTTTAAGGGCTTAGGTATCTTTAGGAGAGTCCATTTAACAAAAAAAAAATTGGGATGTTGTAATTTTTTACAATAACATATTCTATCCCACTTTAAATCGTTGCAGAACGGTCACTTTGCGGTGGCGGGTAGAGCGGGGGTGATGCGCGGGGCAGGAAGGCGAGGGAGCCACGCGCCGGCGACGCGTAGTGTCCATTAATTGTAGTATTTTTTAGGATAACTTTCGGATACTATTTCTCAACATTTTAGTACTGAGTGATTATAAAAGATAAAATACGTGTATTTTTATTTTAATAAGGATCAATATATTGAAATTTGGCCGGAAGGTTTAATTGCACCCTGTATATCTAACACCAATTTTTAAAGCTTATGACGTTTAATAATTAAAACTCACCAGGTTTTTTAACATTTTTTGCACTGAATTTAAATTGAATAAGCTCAGTGCGAATACCAGGCCTTGGTTTGTAAGTGCGAGTGCTTTGTTTGTTGTCGATTGTGCGCACGTGTTTTCAGATGTGATATTTATGTTTTAATCGCGTGGTAAATATCAAAGTATTGTGAAATGGCGTCAAATAATATTGTTTCGAGTAGTGACAAAGTCCTTGACATATTTTCCGTTGGACCTGTTATTAAGCCAAAAATATCGAAAGTAAAATTAAATTTATCATCGCCGACTGTGTCCCACGAAGAACGCAGAGCTCGAGAAAAGCATCAGCATAGCATTGAATCAGTTTTCGGATTTGAGTAAGCAAGCAGACAAGAAAATTAAGAAAATAATGCAATCGGTGCTATAAATCGTATTGTTTGCCATGTTTTAATGAAAAACACTTTAAGTCTTGTCATTATTTTTAATAAATTTGTCGATATGATGCATTTGTTATACTGTCCCATCCCTATTATTATATTTTTGTAGTGCTTTATCAGGTCTCGTAAACCTGGTATCGCTTTTTATAAAAAAATGCATCATGTTTCTGTCCAATTCTCGGGCGAAGGTAGTTTCAAATAGGTCCACTAATGAACTTTATACACACAAAATTTCATTCATTCAATCATAGCATTGTTGATCCTGGGTTCATATTTCTATGAACGGCTTTTACCAGGCCATTAAAACCTAGTTCGCATAGGATGAAAACTTACTGCCAGATCGAAAATAGCTGGTATCGCATGGTATGCTAGGTGCAAAACATCAGTCTCGCAGTTAACGTGTTAATAAGTTATTTTTTGTGGGATGATAAACAAAATGCTTAAAAGCGTCCAATTATATAAGAAAACCCACCACACATTGAACAGGGTAAAACCGAGCTTCAGCTGAAACCGTAATACGAAAGCGCTGGTTTCTCCGCTATAATTCCACGCTACCATATATATTATTTAAGTGTTACCGTCTCACAGGGATGGGAACAAATCAAATAACAACGTTTGAGTCCCCGAACCGCAGCTAAGGATGATGTACGCCCGCTGTATGTATGTGTGCCGTGTATCCAAACGCTCGTTTATCAATGCTCTCTTTGGCAGATCTTGGCACAAACCCGTCCGGGAAATAGAATTTCGAAACAAATTTTTGCAAACCCGTTTTGGATGAGCGTGTTTAATTATGTTTGTTGAACGAATATTATGTAATATTAAAAGCGCGAAATACGTCTATTTGTTGCCTCTTTACTTTTATAACACTGCATGAACTTGCTTATGTACCGATTTTGATGTAATACAACAAAACTAAGTGAAAATTTTGGCCTTTCAGCGCTGCTACTTTCCCAGTGAACTCTCTACAAGGAACACGTACACACCCTAAAGTATTATCACTTAGTTTTGTTACACACTGTAGAGATACCTACTTTGTGTCCCGTAACACATGATGTTCTTTTATTATGGAAGAATTTGTATTTTTAGCATGATATATAAATGTTTACAAAAATGATGTTGCGGCCAACGTAAGTATGTATTTTACTAAAAAAAAAATCAACCTTTATCCATGTAGTTTGTAAAACATCCTCATTTCTTATTGATGACAATATATAAATGTTCAACTAAACATTAGGATAATTACTCAGAATACAGAACGAGTAAGTAACGGGCTGAAGTAAAACCGCTGACTGTACATATAAAACATACGTCGTGGGTTTCCGACGCGACCGTATAAAGCAGCACACCTCAATTTCCTTGGCACGGTCGGAATTAAATTCCAAATTTAGGGAGTACGGTGCCAACTTGTTTTCATGGAAACTGTTTTGCGAATGCTGACTTGGCTCCGTGGCTCCAATTTCCTACTGTTTAAATTTAGACTAAGCTGAAAGCTCGTATCATAAACTTAATCTTTACTGTTTGCTTGAGCCTGATATATTGTATATTCGTTGGATATCTCGCTGAAATTTTTAGAGAAAAGATACACTTATATTGAAGGGATTTAAAATTAGTGAATTTTTGGCGTTGTATGGTGTAATTTATTAATGAACTGAAACCGTTTAGTTTTAGTCACTGTACTCACAGGAGTATGGTGATTGTCAAATATATAAAAAATGATTTTTTTTCAAAATTCAACTATTTCACGAGGATAGCTGTATGTAAAAAATTTGTGCATTGCGAGATTACATTGGGAGATTAATAGTTCACAGTGATTCTGGTTTTCTTATCTCGTATTGTTGAATAGTTATTCAGTATTCACGGATATCTTTAACTTATAATTTATATAATCGATGAATAAAATCAAGTGAACCATACCATTACATTTCAGACGATCGACAAAACGCCTATCCATCCCTTTTTTTATAAACTTAGAAAAAGAGTAAGCTTAAAATTTAAAGTTTTAATTAATTCATTTGTATATAAAGGATCTCCTTGTTCCAACTAATTGAAATCTGAATTAATTAACGTTTTAGGCAAGACAACCATAATTTGATAGTAGTCCCCTTTAGTTCGAAGCTTAGAATACAAATCCCTTGAGCGCGGAGGTGAAATATATAAGCATAGACCTTTTCTCATTAACTATGTTGCCTAATTGTAAAGTTGAAGGTGTCGGCGGAATAAGTCGTAACGACTGCGATATCGTCATTACGTAACGCGACATACTAAAACCACTTTTCAATGTCTAAAATTTCACTTATCGTCCAGCAAATGACAAAGACAGGTATCCGTCTGTCCCAACACTTATTTTATTGTGAGATATCGTGCCCCGCAATGTGTATAAGCGCTTTTAGATATTATTTAGTATTAGCAATAAGTAAATATTTGCAATATATCTGTGGTGCTACTGCTCTACAAATGTACTTATGAGGCAAGCGTTTAGCAGTAGCTAAGAGCTTTTAGATAAGTAGCCTTGACTCGAAGGTTGTGGGTCCAATGTAGGGTGTGACGTAAGAAAGACAAGATCTTGTTTCTAACAACGCAAAAGCCAGTGACAGCCAGACTGTCGTCATTTAATAAAAGCTGAAAGTTTACCTGTTTATGACCCCTATAGAGGTAAGGACGTCAAACAACTATGGAGTTTTTGTCTTAATTACTTTAGAAGATATTCAGTTCTTTACTCTTAAATCTCTTCATTTTTTTTTTCTTTTTTTTTTCAGCGTAACTTTTGAAATCTCGTCTTTCTGCCGGAGATTTTCGACAGTTGCTTCCCACTGTCAGACCACTTCAATGTTATAAATCTTAAGGGTAACTTTACTATGGTACATTCTTTAACTTTTATATTGTAATAAAAATTCTAGCTAAAGAAAAACAAGGTAGCGAAACTGGCGTATGCGATATGTCTTAATAAATACATTATCATCGCTATCAGGTATTACAGAGTTAAGAGCTTTGGTAATTTCAGCGCCGCGCCAGCTGCGGCTTAAAAGGCACCAGATAATCCGATAATATGGGGAGATAGTACATTAAAAATTTAATTAAATATTCAAAGGTAAAGTTTGAAACAATTAAGCTTGAAACAAGCTAAAATTAATAATTAATTTAGCTTGCATTAATTATTATTAATGTAAGCTAAATAGTGGTAAGGGATTTGGTTTCACACAAATAAATAGAATATTTTGGTATATTATATAATAATTTATAATTATTGTCCTTCGGTTCAATTCTCAAACACATTGCGACGGAGCTTTTTAAATGAGCTATTGGAACAAGCAGACCGACACTCTGTCTGTCAATTTAATGTATATTTTTGTGTAGTAACTAAAGTTTAGTTTTGATTGGGTCCAGGAAATAAAAAAATGCATCACATTGTATCGTCGCGTTACGTTACAATACATGACCCTGATTCTAGCTATCAGTGATGGCAATGTTGTAGATCAGGAGTCACCAATTAGTTTCGCTCGGGGTCCATATTAAGAAATGAAATGACCTTTGCGGTCCACACATAAAAAAAAATAAACAAGGATAGTTACGGAATTTACAAAGGTATATAATTTTATTGATTGATATTGATGTTTGGAGTGAAATTGGTGCAAAATTGGTATTTAATCCTGGAGATGTTCATCGAAACCGAAATTTATTTTTAACGAAGTTCATCTTCGAAAATGCTTGGTCCGCACACAATAGGTCGGCGGTCCGGATGCGGACCGCGGTCCGCCATTTGGTGACACCTGTTGTAGATCATTTCAATGTCATGCCCAGCGTATTAATGGCACCCATAAAACTAGCATCTGAAGATCCTTATCACGGCTATAACGGACACGATACGACAGATTCAGGCCAAGTGGCTCACCATTTTGATGTGCTACAAACGACCATCGTTAAATATAACTGACGACGTTATAACCACAGCGATCAAAATTATATTTTAGGGAAAAATGCATTTTATACAGTGTGTAATAAAAATAAGTGATAATACTCTAGGGTGTGTACGTCTTCCTTGTAGAGAGTTCACCGTGAAAGTAGCAGCGCTGAAAGACGATTTTTTTTCACTTTTGTATGGGCAATGGCCCGAGTCGAGCGTCACGAGTTTCCCCATACAAAAGTTAAAAAAAAATCGTCTTTCAGTGCTGCTACTTTCACAGTGAACTCTCTACAAGGAACACGTACACACCCTAAAGTATTATCACTTAGTTTTGTTACACCCTGTATACTACTAGATGAGTCAGTGGACTTCGTATCTTTCGTATATTTTCCTCGCAGTTATTTTTATATATTTTTCACCGTACAAACTTTCCCTTACTTCCACGAATATTTCAAAACTAAAATAAGCCAAATCGGTTTAGCTGTTCTCAAGTTTTAGCAAGACGAACGACACTGATCATTTTTGTTTATAAATTGCTAAAAGAATTACAATAAGTAAGTAGATTTAAATATAATTAATAATGGAAGGCTCATCGATTTCCAATAAGAATGCGCAACCATTTTTAATTTTATATCCAGCCTTTATACATCTTTGTGCAAAGGCTGCATATAAAATTAAAAATGGCTGTATAGGGGATATTGTATGCTGGATATTGTTTAACATTTGCAATTCAATGTTGTGAAAATAGAGGATTAATGTTATAAAAATTTAAAATAGACTCTTGAACAGTCGCAAACATAACGCCTAAAAAGGATTTACAATTTCGCATACATAATATTTCCCTTCTTTGTAGTTGTATAATAAAATACACAGTCGTGGGCTAAATCTATTGGAGCTACACAGATATCTGCAAAACAATCTTATATCTCAAACGAGTACAATGAACATGTTAACATAATGGAATAGGGTACAGTTGTTGACGTAAAAACATCCAGTTGTTGTGCTTACATAAAAGATAGGACAGTCACAGTAGATAATGTACAGTAGGCCATCTTCAAACTTGATAATAAACAACCCAAATGGGACGCAAGCGCACATAAGCGTGATTTCAGAAAACTTTCAAAAGCAGACCAATAGGTCGTATCAATAACATGTCGCATAATATTTACCGTCGCATTCAGAGATATTTAAGAGGGAACGCGGTTGTAGTAGAATTTAAATGAATAAACTATTGCCATCACGCTTCACCTTGCGCCGGCACGTCTATTGTAAATTGTGATAGAGACAGACAGATACAGTAAATCGAGGTAACGCAGTCCTCTGATTCCTCCTTCAAAATAGAGCCTATCTAATTATTATTTTTATAAATATCTTCAGGAAGAGTGAGTCTATGCCTCTACGTTTTCATTTTATCTTAAAGATCTTTCAAATTTGTTTTTGATTTGAAATGGTCGGTGGATTGGCGGGGTACGGGGCATTCATTTTTTGCGATTTTTTAAGGGTCATATTTTTTTATTTATTAGTAAACTAGCTGTCCCGGCAAACGTTGTTTTGCCAGATAAAGTATTTCGCCCATATCAATTACGTTTAGCTTCATGTCAAATTTTTTACCATACTTAACCATAGACAACATAGACAAAATTACGTTTAGCTGTCATTTTTGTTTTGTTATTCTATGTCAGATGCGTTTTTGTTATACCACGTTTTATACTGACTTCACGGAAACGCGGTCGAACGGGATAAAATATATCCTATATCCGTCTCCTGGTTCTTAGCTACCTCTCAACCAATTTTCAGCCAAATCGGTTCATCCGTTCTTGAGTTATAAGTAGTGTAACTAACACCACTTTCTTTTATATATATAGATTTAGAAAAAGTCTAACGTAGAGGCATAGCTTTAACAGATCCCAATATTGTATAAAAAATCATTTGTCTAGACGCATTGTCCAGGGGGTAAATTGGGGAATACGTTTGTATGGAAAAACAGTGCTAGCGTATCCTCTTAATGATGAGTAAACTTCAATTTAATACAGGGTTTGACAGATAATGTATGGGGATTATGTCAAAATATTCATTTAATTTCGTCTCTGAGTGCGGCAGTTAGAGTTGCTCACGGTTACTGTACTGTATGATATTTATACTGCGATGCAGTGGAGCAATAGAGATACAAGAAGTGATTGATGAAAATGCCGCTGAGATGGAAAAAACACTGACAGCCTCGTAGCGCCATTATGTATGATATTATAGGCTTTTATTTATTTTTAATCTTTTTTCGTGATTTTCTTCATCGAGATAATATTATATTCTTTAGTAGTTTCCACGTCAAAAAGTTATCGTTCGTGCTGTATGTCAGTAATATGTTGGCCATGTTACATTTAATGATTTCGACGGCGAAGTTGGAAATTAGAAATGAATACGATTCGACATAATAATAATAATGAACATGGCTCTTGCTATGACTTAGGACTGTTATTCCGTTTTAATTATTTAGAAATTAGATCTAAATGCAAATAATAATTAGATGTGTATATTAACTTAATAAAAAAAATATACACGCATTTTGGCGCAACATCTAGTAGATGTTTTTCTGGGATAAAAATTTTATATGAAATTTCAGCGAAATCGGTCAGCGGTTTTGGCGTGAAGAGGTAACAGACAGACAGACGGACAGAAAAACTTTCGTATTTATAATATTAATATATATCATGTATGTTTACACCCGACATTTCAGCTGACTTTAAAAAGCCATCTGATCTTTGTCATTTTTACGGTTCTGTACCCAAAGGGTAAAAACCGGCCAAGTGCGTATCGGGCCACGCGTAATATAGGGTTCGGTAGTACCGCTAGTTTTTGCTAATTTTTGTATGGACAATGAATGTACATTTATAACGTGTTTTACACTACTAACAACATCATCTCAGTTACGTTCAAAGGAATTTTAACGAAAAGTTCCTTTATACTTCTCCGAATACATTTCTTTTAGTTGATCGACTATTACTCAATAAATTATGAACTCTTCTGAGCCGTGATAGTTTTCCTTTTAAATTCAGCATATTTCCTACTGCCGTGAATTTTTTCACATTTCCAACCGTTTAGCTGGTTAGAAGGGGGGGGGGGGGGACACTAAACACTAACGATTTTTTCCACTTTAAAACTTCATATTTCACAAATGGATCCCTAAAATGGAAAACGATTTTTAAATGTCTCTACGTGGGAGAGCCATGCTTCAGCACGAATGGGCCGGCTCGACCGGAGAAATACCACGTTCTCACAGAAAACCGGCGTGAAACAGCGCTTGCGCTGTGTTTCGCCGAGTGAGTGAGTTTACCGGAGGCCCAATCCCCTACCCTATTCCCTTTCTTTCTCTTCTCATCCCTACCCTCCCCTATTACCCTATTCCCTCTTAAAAGGCCGGCAACGCACCTGCAGCTCTTTTGATGCTGCGAGTGTCCATGGGCGACGGAAGTTGCTTTCCATCAGGTGACCCGTTTGCTCGTTTGCCCCCTTATTTCATTAAAAAAAATACTCGTAATATTTTTAAAAAATCTATCCAACGACACCTTACACGGTGGGGTGGACGCGAAAAAAAAAACATCCCCGCTTGATGTGCAGGGGAGGTACCATAAAAAAAAAGATCTTATATGCCATTTTGTCGGCATCATTAATATTATGTGCATTCATGCCGAATTACAGCTTTGTAGGCCCTGTAGTCTCTGAGCAAAACCACGGACATACATATGGACAGATAGATGGACAGACAGACGGACAGACGGACTGACAGACGGACTGACAGACGGACGGACAGACCGAAACTGTAAGGGTTCCTTGTTGACTACGGAACCCTAAAAACGGGGCCCAATAGCTATAACAACTAAGACTTTGATGACTGGCCACCTGTCTGTCTGTCTCCAGGTTGTATCTCAAAAACAGTAATAGCTAGAGAGTTGGAATATTCATATTTTATGTACTTCTATTGCTGTTATAACAACAAATACTAAAAACAAAATAAGTAAAGTATTTAAGGGGGCTCCCATACAAAAAACACAATTTTTGCATAATATCTTTTTCATATAATAGTACAGAACCCTTCGTGCGCGAGTCCGACTCACAATTGGCTGTTTTTTTTAATAAATTGACACGCTTTTAACTGAACTTCTAACGCGGTTTATAACTGAACTTCTTAATTCGACTGAATATTGGAATAACAAATAAAAGAATAAAAGTCCAATTGGACTTAATTACCGCAGTAAATTTTATGCTACGTTTTATGATGTAAGGCCCGTGTCTCCGTCCTCCAAACTCCCCGGGCCGCCTAATTTACGTTGTAGCCCTTTTGACTTTCGTTTCATTATTTTTAAGGTTTCTCTCATATTAAAATAATTGTAAGTATTTTATTTATGAAATCGTATTCTTGTAATCATGCTTTTTGAGTTCGTCGTTATTTGAAGACACGAACAACGTGATATTAGGAAAAAATATATTTTTTAATTATTTATATTGTATTTACCCGCATTTCCCTTGACATAATATTATAAATATGATTTGGGTGCGGAAATACTTGGTGGCAGATTCTCAGACCCACCCGAAAAGCTAAAGACATTAAATTTAGTAATATAAAATTGGATTTTAAAAATGTATCTGGAGACAAAATTTGGTATAATACTTTGACTCCCAAGAAAGGTAGCAATTATCAAAAGTTTATAAAAATTATAAGTTTTAAAAAAAAATCTTTATTTTTTTTTAAACTTAAAAAAAAACTTACGATTTTCGGGCGGGAAAAATCAAGTGCAACATAATATTATCTTGACTTAGTAGCGGTAAAACATATTTAAATCCAAGGCGTGCTCGGCGGAGGCTGTGTTTGACGTTTAGTTGATAAGAGCGATCGAAGATAAGATGAATATTGGCAAGAATATTGAGGATGAAGCTTTTGTGAATTTCCACGAGGCGTAGTCGTGTAAAGGACGTAATATGACGATGAGAAACCTTAATACGCATACTATCACAATAGACATTACAACATAATATGTTATGTACAAGTCACATTGTACCATCAAAGAAACTGATTCATAGGCAGTTGACGGAATATAATTATTTGGTTGATCGATTATGTCAATTCGATGTAAAGTCGTAATCTGTCGGCTGGAATTGACATTACTCGACCAAATTGCGTAGGTCCGCCATTTGCCTATGAATCAAATTCTCTGATAGTACAACCAGAGTAGACAGAACTAAGGAGTATGCCGACTCAGAAGTGTTGTTGAATTTTTTACGTTTGACGTATTATGACAAAAGTCGTCGCTAGGGTTGTTACCTACAAATTTAAATCTATGACATATTATAGTAGGCGTAGGGTTTTTTTAAGTTATTACATAGCTTTTATCGCGGTCTTTGAGCGCGGCGACCGAATCAAGAAATTCCGTAACGAAAAAACCTAACATACCCCACTCCGACTGTGCCGGTCGGTGTGGCGTTGCCGTGCCGTCTAACGTCGTTTCAGTTTGGCAGATTTCGGCACGGTGTTTGTATGCGGGCGACTAGACGTATGCGAATTGTAATTGCATAACTTGAGAAAAATGCTATGTAATATTATTATTGTATTTCTCTGGAATTACGTTTATAAACAATATGTTAAGTTTAAATTATTTATTACTGCACAAAACTCGACGGGAAAGATACGTTACGATAAAAGTGATAATAACTAAGCAGCGTAAAAAACTAAAGGCAGATTTTTTATTCTTAATAGTATCCAACAAAATACCTATCTTGAATCTGCATTCCAAATCAAGAAATTTTATATTTAACTACACTCATATAGAAAACTAATAGATAAAAACAAAGAATACTGGCGTCGGAGCGTTCAACAAAGGGATTCTACACGTTTTCTTTTTTCATTACGGCACGGAAAGTAATTAGGCTTAATTTATCCAGAGTCTTAGTTAAGTCGATGTAGATTGTATCTGCGAGGGTCCCTACCCTTCCAATTCCATTACGACAGCACTTTTTCTTCGGAACAATGGCAAATGTCACGTAGATTCCTGTCGTTTTCTCCTCGAATAACTTAATTGTTTTCAGGGAAGGTTTTTCGGCATCAATAATTCTGCTCCTCTGTACAATAACACGTGTAGTTTATGTGACAAAGTAAACTAATCACACTAACATTTCAAAAGCGAGTAAGTGTATTTTTGAAACGAAACAACATACCTACTTTGTAAATTTCAAGGAAGTGTGAAAGAAATTCGTAGAAAGACCATACGTAATGTTTCCGAAATAATCTCCGAAACACGATACTGCGAGTTCGCTGGCAACAGCGATGAGATTTGTGTTTGGAAATGGATTGAAGGCTTTTGTTGTTCGGCACGGAGGCTTGGGTTTGTGCTGAATTTCGACGATTTACTTGTACTAGATAGTTTCGGTTCATACAAGGTGTTTAAGCAAACGCTGTTTGGGGTAAGCTTAACTTGATATATATAAATTGTAAAGTATTGTAGCTAGTATAGTAGTTATAGCTAGAGAATTCTAATTTCGCACAAGTACACCATTTATATTGGAGCATCTAATGAAAACGGATTTTTTAAAACCCTTAGGGGTGTACCTAAAGCTTGGTCGACGTAACCATGGCCGGCCAAGAGAGAGATGGCGCGACGAGCTGGAGGCATACCAGCCGGGCTGGCCAAAAGAGGTGCAGGAGCGAGAAAAATGGAAGACCCTGGGGGAGGCCTTTGCCCAGCAGTGGCATTAGCATAGGCTTATTTTAAAGAAAGTGTACAAATATCAAAGTTTGTTAGATCAGACGGGGGTTGGGGGAATAAGTCAAACACAAAATATTAAAAACTATATTGACTTAACGTGGGTTGTGCGAAGGTTGAATCACCACTTGTCTTGCCGCCCTCCTCCGGGGGAGGTGAAATACGCAAATTAGTTAAAAAAAGAAAAAAAAATGTTGATACTAGACAGGACGAGGGCTTATAAAATTATGCTCTATTCATTTTACTCTCTGTTGGTAGAGACCAAGGTAAATACACAGGCTACTTTTGAACGTCATTTTACTTAACTGAGTACCTACATTTGCCGTCAAAATCATAAAATAAACTTCAATTTCATCATTTTACTGGGACGTTAGTGTGTGAAAATAACAATAAGGTTTATAAGGAGTCCTGCTAGTAAATGAAGTTCGAAGGGTCCTGGATTCCCCGATAAGGCGCCGAGACTGCGCACTGCTTATCAACAGAAAATCTTCCCTGCTATTTTCTACCCGTAATTGGAATTACAAAACGCAAACAATACTTTATCGTTAGTGATGTAGTAAAAAATGAAATGAAAATTGAGGCATAAATACTTGAATATGATAAAGTCGAAAGTTTGCGAGTTTATGTTTGTTGTTACAAAGCTACCTTTCGAATTTTGATTTTCATTATTTCCACTGGTTGAGAAAAACTGTAAACGTAGCATTCCGATCTTCGGCGCACGCGACCGCGACTGACAAATTTAAGGTTTCATTTTCTACCAACAGACCAATGTTGACACGACCCAGACGCCACGGCTTTGTAGTGGCGTAAACCAAAATGAAGTCTAGGAGAACTAGACTATATGTAGTCTAGGTCATAAAGTGACATTTAATTTGAATTTTTGTCGCAAGCATGCCGCGAGCCTCCTTGGCGTAGAACAAGCAAAAACTTTTTCAGAAACACATAACATCGAATGGGTTGCTATATTCTTTTTTATCGTATTTTTATAGGATCTACTCATTTTTTTCATTACGCCGTTGTACCCCTATTATGATATTGCGCATACATTCGGTATTTTATGTAGGGGAACGCATGTCAGGCTTTTTTACGACTATTACCTTGTCGTAGCTGTTTGTTCCTTACGACGATGGGCAAAATTGTCGGGCAAGTCAATGTGTGTACTCAGTGATATGAGCCTGGTATCTCCTTTTTATGTTTTTTTCAAACATCTTAATATTTTTCTGGCATAAAAGTATAGTTATTAACGACTTACTTATTATTATTTTATTTAAAAATAATGTCTTCTGGCAACACTAGAGTTGTAACTTGTATCTGAACAAGTTTGAAAAACATAAGAGAGTAGATCAAACATTAGTTGGCTTTGATTCGAAGCTTTCAATGTGACTTCTCGTCTGATTTTACTAACAGGCAATAGATACAACGCTATCACAGTGTGATAAAAACCTCGATTTTGTTTCACCTCGTTTTTCTTTCAAAATACTATAGTTGATAGCTATATAAACATTACAGTAAAACTCCGAGATCGATATTCTTTGTAGTTTTTATTTTAAAGAGTGTCAAAGTTGTCATTTTTCCGGGTCATAAATTTGCATAAAAAATTAATAAAAAAAAAACTTATCAAGTAACATTAATTTTTTTTTTACCAATTGAATAAGCACTTAATACTTTACTTTTTCTCCAAATATGGTTAACCTACTGTGATCAAGTAGGGAGATATTAATTTATTTATTTATTTTAGTTTTTCATTTTTAATTTTGCGATTAGATCGAATTAGAAAAAGTTTTAAGCATGAAACGATAGTGTGAGTAATCCTTTATCAATATTATTAAAAATCACACTCTAATAACCTCTGTGTCAGAAGTTATATCCGATTCAATTTTTTTTAAATAAAAATTCGGATTTTATGTACCTAGGGTTGTCACTAAAGGTCTGTTGTTACATTTATCCGGTTAATACGCAAATTCGCAATCGATATCCTATACGAAAATTATCAAGATCACGTTTAGGTAGGTCTAATAAAAAAATAATCTAAGAAGTGAAAAGATATAACGTATATTAATGAATTTATACGCTGAAACAATATCTAATCAGTAATCACCTTCTGATGTAGTCGGGGACAATAAAATATCAACCGAAAAAATCAAACAAGAGACCTTTAGTGACAACCCTAGGTACAAAAAAATTGAATTGGATATAACTTCTGACACAGAGGTTATTAGAGTGAGATTTTTATATTGTGATATTAGAGTATGGTTATTAGAGAGAGAGAGAGAGAGAGAGAGAGAGAGGGAGAGAGAGAGAGAGATCCAATCTGAGCGTAATGTTATTGTTGTCGACAGACCTACAAGAATATTACATTACTACATATTCCATAGATTATTATTATTAGATACGAGTATATTCATGTGTGCGAAATAGTTTTATTACACGACTAGCTGTGCCCCGCGGTGTTACCAGGTTTTTTAGTGCAAGTAAATTGCGTATTAACAGTAGATGATTTTTCGCGAATACATTTTCATTGATTTTCCATACGAATAAGACATTTTTCCGAAGTAAAATGTAGCCTATGTCTTATACTAGGATGTCAGCTAACTCCATGCAAATTTTATTAAAATTGCTCCAGCTGTTTAAGTGTGAATAAGTAAGAAACAAACACACTCACAAACTTTCGCCTTTATAATATTAGTATTAAAATTAATATAATATGATAATTCGTAGTTCGGCCGCATGAAAAAATAATACTTGTATGGGTGTGAAACAGTTGTCACTCACGTAACGCTTTACAAGACGGCAGGGTTAATTCTAACTTCACAACCTTGTACCATATTGTATTAACTTATTAATTACTTTTTGATAATATTAAATACTTTAATGTTACATAATTTGAAAGACCGATTACGCGACTTCTGATCAGTAATTGTGACTCAAAGCGTTTCAAGAAATGCAAATAAAAGTTATACCGAACTCAATTCGAGGGAAATCATTTTGAATCGCAGCTTTCTCCGTAATGAAAGGAGACCTCATCAATCTCAGGTGATTTCAATGAGGAGTTTCTCATTCATCGGAGATTTGCTAAATAACTAGTATTTATTATAGATAGACGTATTGGAAGTATTATTGATTTAATTAGATGGTCGTTAATTTTTATTCATATTAATACTATAAATTCGACTGTATTCATTAAAAAAATTGTGGGTTAATACACAAAATATGCTTAACACGTTGGTACGTAGGAGTATTGTATAGTGCCTAAGGGGCGATTACACCAAAGAAATGGAACGCGTTCAATGCACACTGAACCGGTTCAAAGCGTATAGACGCGATTATAACATCGAATTGCATTACACCAACATAAACTGAACGCGTTCACAGGACATCCAAGTTTTTTTTTTTATGAAATAAGGGGGCAAACGAGCAAACGGGTCACCTGATGGAAAGCAACTTCCGTCGCCCATAGACACTCGCAGCATCAGAAGAGCTGCAGGTGCGTTGCCGGCCTTTTAAGAGGGAATAGGGTAATAGGCTAGGGGAGGGTAGGGAAGGGAAAAGGGTAGGGGATTGGGCCTCCAGTAAACTCACTCACTCGGCGAAACACAGCGCAAGCGCTGTTTCACGCCGGTTTTCTGTGAGCCCGTGGTATTTCTCCGGTCAAGCCGGCCCATTCGTGCCGAAGCATGGCTCTCCCACGTAACAAAAATTTTTGTCTTCTGAACGCCCAATGTCCGAAGTTTAACGTCATAAAACCCGTTCAAGCCCTGTCAGTGTAGTGTCATGGCGGAACGAAAAACATAGACAAAAGAAATGTCAAGATGACAGTTTTGACACATGCATTAGGTTAGTTTATGTATTGTTTCTTGCTATTTTGTTGTTAAATTAACGTGACAAGGCTCCAAAATTATGAAAACATGTAAAATTATCGTGTGACGTCGTGTGAACTTAGATTTATTAATCGCGATCAAAAGAAGTTTGTGAAATCCATTTGAAACAGAACGAGATTTACGCCGCCGTATGAACGCGTTCAATGGGAACTAAGTTTTATAAAGCGTTTATGTGTGATTGGTGAAATCCCACCTAAGAGTGTGAAAAAATATCTCTTGCTGTTTCTTTATTCTCATAACTCGGAGGAGCCGACACGACTGACGGGAGATTAGGCAGTAGGCACACTTTTTATACTCGTATGCCGATCCGGCGCATGGTCCATGGATCATATTTCTTTATATAGAAATAAAATATCATAATATCAGCTGCTTCTTCCAGCAATTGCGTCCATGCAAATTCATGATTCCAGAGAGTCAATTTCATCATAAGCTGTTCATTATTTTCTGTGAGAATAAGTTAAAAACATTAAACTTAGTAAATATTCTGTAATCGTCCATAAAATTATGTACCATTGAGGAAATTGATTTCTAGGCAGTTGACATACCAACGTCATTTGGTCGGAACATGTCAATTCAATGTTAATTGTGATCTGTCGGCATTGTGGGTTTGTCCCCCATCTGCCTAGGAATCAACTTCTCTGATAGTACCTTTTAATAGGTACATAATTTGATGGAGGAACTCGTAGCGAGATTGTGAAGATGGGGGGTTTTAGTCGGTAAACCTCCGGCACACCGAGTTGGTGGGAGTCCAACATGAGGTATATTGGACTCCCCCGGGGGCAGCGGGGGATGCATTAATGCATTTCCCCTCCTTATAAAATAGTACATAATTTGCAAACAAAACTAGAACCTGTGGAAGCCATGACTAGAATACATTTAAACCTCTTAAAATTTAGTAGGCACTGAAAGATAATTCCGATAAAATGTATTTTTACTGTTTACAGTACTTACCCATTAAAGATTTATCTTTGATGGGTCGATAGCTAGGAGCTTACCAAATGCCAAGCTATCAGGATTATAAAGCTTTCTCTTTATCATTTTGATTACAAGGGTGCTTTTGGTGGAAATATTTCTATATTCTTTATAGATTTACTTCATGCAATTTCGACTTAAAATCAAATTCGAAGATAAAGATTGATGTATTTCGTTTTAAGGGTTCTTTCTATACCAAATAGGTAAAAACGGACAGATGGAGAGACATCGAAGTCTTAGTAATAGGGTCTCGTTTTTACACTTTGGGTACGGAACCCTAAATAAAAAAAATCGGCCAAGTGCGAGTTGGACTCGCGCACGAAGGGTTCCGTACCACAATAGAGCAAAAATAGGCTGAAAATTGTGTTTTTTGTATGGGATTTTTTAATTTATTAAAATTGTATTATAAATTAATAAATAACAAATACAACTGAGTATTTCATGAACATTTAAAGTGCCTATGTGTTGCCGTTATTGATATCGAGCAAAAAATAGCAAAAAAATCACGTTTGTTGTATGGGAATATTTCTCCTTAAATATTTAATTTATTTTGTTTTTAGTATTTGTTGTTATAGCGGCAACAGATATACACAATCTGTGAAAATTTCAGAAGTATAGCTATAGCGGTTCTTGAGTTACAGCCTGGAGACACACAGACAGATAGACGGACAGACGGACAGACGGTCAGACGGACAGACGGACAGACATCGAAGTCTTAGTAATAGTGTCCGGTTTTTACCCTTTGGGTACGGAACCCTAAAAAGGCATTGGTGAAAGTTCCAAAAAAACTTTATAATATAAATTTTATTAAATTATAAAACGCCTGGTCATGAAAATAGAAATCAGTCCTCTATACTAGCAGTTACTTGTTTGAAAATGAATGATGGATATATTTTTTTATTGCATTTGACATATTATAATAATAGTGAAACCGCACTAGTGCGACACGACACGACGCGACACTTCTGACGTTTGTAAGACGTTAGTTTTGTGAAAGTGCAGTGTCGCGTCGTGTCGCACTCGGCACTAGTGCGGCTTCCTCTCCAATAAAACATTACTAATCTTATTAAGAATTAAAAAATCCATTCATATAATACGCATGGCAATTGACGGACCTACGTCATTTGGTCGGATCATGTCAATTCAACGTTAATTGTGACCTGTCGGCTGGGTTTGATGTAACGGACCAAACTAGGTAGGTCCCTCATCTGCCTAGGAATCAACTTCTCTGATAGTACATTTGTTTGGGCCTGAGAATCTGAAAATAGGTTTTTATCTACTTTTTATATTGATACTAGAAATAATTTATATGGCAAATCAACGTTTGCCGGGTTAGCTAGTACTTTCGTACAACATATTAACCCGCCGATTGTAGGAAAACGAGACACAATAGATATTCTATTGTGTCTCGGATTACTGAGGCTTAATGAATTAAATATTTTTTTGGTAAAATTACTGTACGATATTGAGAACCGCACAGAAACCACAGAGAAGAATTTTTGCCAAGATACTGCCCCTGTTGAACGGAGGCAAAATCTTGTTATTTCTAAAATAACTCATTTTCCTCATGCGCTGTTGTTGTCATTTATCCAATACCTTTGTGCTAGCCGCAGACAAATCGATAACAACCTGTTTAGTGTTCACAGCTGATCATATTTGAGCTAATGCACAGGAAATGGACACATTTTCTACGTGCTTGAACAAATACAAGCGTAGTGTGCGGGGCGTAAAATATTTTCCGTAAAACTTCTAGTTACAACGGAAGTATGATTCACACTTCTACGGCATCTTATCAGGCTTTGTGCTTTGTATTGGGCGACAGAGATAAAACGTCTGCTTAGCTTCTCATTTTTATGCAACGGGCTCTTTTATAATTATTTTTAACCGACTTCAAAAAAAGGAGGCTATTAATACGGCCCGTATGTATGTAATATTTCCAAAACTGCCCAGTTTTCGTATAATGTTAGTCTATATCAGCGCCTGAACAAATGTGCCAAATTCAAAAGTGTATTTATGTACGTTTGTGTTCGCATATCTCCGTAACTACAAGTCCGATTTAAGTAATTCTTTTTTTTGTTGTACTAGGTATTGTTCAACTAAGGGAACGCTGCAAGTTTCATCAACTCGGTTGAGTAGTTTTTGAGATAGAGAATTTTAATTATCAATCACGTACAATTGTGAAGTCGGTTTTATCTTTTTAAAAATACTATGTAGTATCTAATAAAATTTTGTTAGGAATTTGAATAATTTAAATGTTCAAATACAATTTATCGGAGACAGCACTCAGATCGGCATAATGATTAAGCTCTCGACACTGTAAATATTGTGTTGTGTGATGTGCAAAATAAACGTTTCTTATTCTTATTCTTAAATTGTCAACGCCCACGCGATTGAAAGCTAAAGATTTTAAAACTCCAGATAAGCAAATATTTAACAGAAAATTGTATAGACAAGAATAAGTTTTTTATTTTTTCGTTAAATTCAAACCTAAAGCACCCTTGACTTGGCTTTACAGAACGCTCGGTTATTAAAGTACAATTATTTTTTATCAAAAATATAAAATTATATAATATTATGTTATTACATATTATTATGTATAATTTATAGGGTGTTACAAAACAGACTGCTAATACTTTAGGGTCCTATATGTAGGTGTCCCTTATATTGAGTTTCCCGACAAAGTAGCAGGGCTTAAAGAGCAATTTTTTTTGTTACTTATATGGGCAAGCCTAAAGTATTATCACTTTATTTTGTAACACCATGTATTACCTAAAATATTAATCATCAAACTAGTGATTATCTATGGTGAAAGTAGGTAACTGTTGAAGTTAGGCTTAAAACTGACGATCAAAGATTTACTGAAGGAGATTAGGGAACATACCCATACTACTTAAAAGGGGGGTCTTAAAAATACTACGATCAGTCACAGGAGGGGGGGAGGGGGTTTAGATTTTTGTCACGTAGTCGATTTCGCCGAGAGAAACGTCACGCTTTTTGACTATCTTCGAATCTGGCGCGCAATGTTGGGTGGAACTGATACACGTATATAATAGCACTATAGAAGTAGCAACAATACAGTTAGCATGTCCTCATAATATATTACGCACGGACACTGTACCACCACGAATCATGGCGGTCGTCGATGGTCCATCCGTTCTGTACCGTGAGAGCGAAACCTTGTTGCGGACGACGGTTTTACGATAGTGTGTGGTGACCTACGAATAATAAATACTATGGAGCGTGAGTCAAAAAATGGTTTCTCCGAGGCCTATTTTTAGTTGGTGGGCAAACTCGAGTATAGCGTGTTTATGTCAGAAAATAGAGCCATATTTGAGTGGTCAAATGTATGAGAATTATCTTACCTGTATATTGTATTTTGACGGTGGTTACACTAACCGAAGGATGAGTTATAATTTGGATATGCAAGATTGAAGTTAAAATAATATTTCAAAGAATTAATATGAAACATCCTTTTTTACTGCGATGCTTCAAGACAATTTTGTTAAACTCTTTATTTTTAGCACCAAGGATAGAGTGCTCAGTAATGATCATGTTAAAATATACTTAATATTATACAGATAAAGTATATATTGTTTGTTTGGAATAAACACTTCATAATATTATGTTTTTCCGAGCAATAATATTAAAGCACCAATTTATTTATGGGGTAACAAAAACGCTGAACAAAAAAAAACTTGCGTCATCATCGTCTGTAGTTCGATAAAAACTCTCACTTAAAGTTGTTTCAGTTTAACGGAATTCGTACGTTGAAATACTTGTAAACATCGCATAAAGTGCTGAAATAAAATTTCTGAAGAAAATTTTAGAACATATTTCACGTGTACAGTTTAAATTGCAGTTCGAATGGACCGTTTTGTGAAGGTGGCTCGTACTCGACGCACGATAAGAGTGAGCGATTTATAAGTGATAGCGATCTATCGCCCGGGGGAGAAGTAATCTCTTGAACGTTTTTTAACTACTCTAAATGCTCACACGAAATATGTGTTTGATGCTTACTCCGTCTCCTGAACACACGTTCTCTGTGATATATTTCTAGGATGAAGTTCGTCTGGTCTTAGTGTTTCGTTAGTTGCGTTGAAGCGAGTCTGTTTCTGTCCATTTGTCAATAGGATATAATTACTGCAAAGTTTTCACGTTAGACGGCAGCACCAGCACAGACAAACAAGAAGTTTTCTTCGATGTTTGACAACGATTCTGTCAATACTCTGATTATGACGTGTGTTACTAACACACGTCATAATTAGATTATGTAATGCCCTCTGCTCCGACCTTTACATAGCATTCCCTATTACCTCGTTTCGCTTAAGCAGCTAAAGTGATGTATGAAGAGGTTAAATATACTTTTATGCTAAGTACTCACATACGGTTTTACTCGATCGAGCAATCACGTCGAGCAAAACCCGCGGCTTGGGCTTTCGTCCACACATTCAGCATTACTCTATCGAGTAAGCTCGCCGTTCAGTATTCACCGAACCGTTCGAGCCAAAAGAAGTCTGTTCAACTAAGGAGAAGGTCAACTCGCGCCACTCGAAGTCACGTCCACACGCTTGAGTAAAGCTCGACGGCTCGCGTCGAGTAAGTTCGAACCCAACTAGCACATTAGTGATAAAAACAGCCAACGTTGCAACTTTTAACTGTACTATGGCGCTTTAGGGAATCTTGAAGCAGTTTTTAGTTCTACTAATGCTTCCGTTACTCTTTAAGACTGAAAATACCACTAGGGGTCGCAAAACCTGAACTTAATGCCACTCTAAGCTAAATAGAAGTTTTTTGGAACCCATTTGGAGATTATAGATTTAAAACAGAGCTACAAATGGGTCTACTGCCGCAGCTGTACGCTTTAGAACTGGATAAAGACTGATAATGCAGACTCCTTGAAGAAATAGTTTAAAAGGTTTTTTTTGTCACTTTTCTGTAGTTAAGAGTTTCATTGTAAAAATAATTTTCACTTTTGCGCAGGTTTAAGTAGCAGTTTGATCGATACTTAGCTTAATATTAAGCGTACTGATTACTTATTCGATTTCTACTGTTTCCATTACATAAATCATATTTTATAACATATTTGAGACCGCTCAAATAAATATGGATTTAAAAAAATGAATGAATAAACAAAGAATGGGTAAATATCGCAACAAAGTGCATTATAAAGTTTATAAAAATTATAATCGTAATTTAGTAGTATGGTTTTCAACTAAAATGCTGCTTACTTATTTGAATATGCATCAATAAGTAAAATACAAATAATTTGACGTATTTTTAAATTTTATTCACAATATTATATTTATTATTAGTACGTAGGGGAGCTCGGTACTTCTTTTTTGTCATATCGTAATTTTACATAGTAAATATATCGTAATATTAAAATATTAAAAACAAATGAGGAAATCAAATAAAATATTTATTTAAAAATATTTGTTCTGTCCGACTGGAATCGATCCTAGGCACTCTAGCGTGCTTCTCATAGGTTATACCGTTGCGCCACGACGACAGACTGTACACTTTACCAAATTAGCGTTATCTAGTTATAATCAAGTTTTTAACATAAAACCGACCGCCGATCGACTCATGGGGCATATGGTTTCCAAAAGGTTCCAGGTTGCGCAGAGAGATGGCGCTCTGACAAAGAGAGATGGTGAAAAAAAAACAACTTTCTTAACCGTATGGTATATTATATTGAAAAAAAATATATAATTGAGGGTTTTGCTTATTCTTGGGTTGGTTTTTTTATAAAATCCCATCGTCCGGTGGCACACCGCTGCCGTCGCCAGCGCAGCGTTTCCAACGTGGCGCAGGAGATGGCGCTTTCCGGACTTGATCGCTTAAAACATGGCGGTAGATTATTATGACTGCTAGATTATGCATGGGTGCTATTAGGGGATAAGATTAACGCTCAGACCCGCAGTAAGGAACTATTAAGGATCATGTAGCTGCTTCTTGTGACGCCATTTTAACAAGACAATTATTGAACAAAATTAAAGGTTTTTATCACAATTTATAATAAAATGCATCTAAATATGGAACCAGAACATCACAAAATATTATTTAACTCAACCATGTGGTTATATCGTTAACGGGGTATTCTAAAATATTATGTAAATATTTTCATTTTTCATATTTTACAATATTTTGAGGTAGTTATGAGGGCGCGTTAAAAATACTCCAATAATATCAACTATATAGACGATAGACATACCTGCGTTTTTAAAATAAGTCACATTGTTGAAAAACACTTCACTTCACTGATTAGTTATTTTATTTGTATTTTAATAATGGCTGATTTCGTAGTGCACATGTCATAATAAAAAATGTGACTGAGGCCGGTGAATGATCTTATTTTACTTACCTACTCTGCTTTGTAGCTTCCCTTACGCCATAGGCGCCGCAAGAGGGTCAGTGTGGTGCTGATAAATAGTTGCAGCTCATATATCAACGTAGTGCCACTATTCTGGAGTTCCAATGGAACGTAGGGTTACAAAAGTTGTGCCTATTTGGCTGCAGAATGCCTGCTCTAGGTCTGCAGAAGACAATCTAGTCCTTGAGCTTGGCGTCTTTGGAAATAATCGGATTAGCTCCGAAGCTCTTATGCAGTAAGTTGTGCTCCTTGGGAAGGAAACATCGAACCGGCTCGATGCGAGCCTTCGAGCTTTGAGTTTTGCGGTCCACACTGTGGTTTTTGCTCGATTTGGAGTAAAACTATCGAGTAAAACCGTATGTGAGTACTTAGCATATGTTCCGAGAAAGGAAATTGTATTTTATTGTATTTATGTATGAAATTCACGGACAACATCCAGTTCTTAGATACATTTTTAAGTAACGCGTAGCGGTCAGGGCATACTGCAAACATCTCCTATTACAGCAGCCTATTAGTAATGTATAAGTATAGTATAAACTATTAAGTATAGTCGAAACCTTCGGTAACTAACCAGACCAACTTTAAAGTATATTAGTAATGAAAAGGGTACATGAAAACACACAGGTATACTCCTGATTTTGACGTTGAAAACTGTTGATGTGTTTCTTATACTTACATAATATATTATAGGCTTTTGGTGTAATATTTATATAAGCATCAAGTCATTCAAGTAAATCAAAATCAAAATAACGTTTTTAGTACAGTAGGAACTCGATTAACTGGACTAATTGTTTAGTTAGGTATTTGGATAATCGAAAATCTGGATAATCGAATGTATGAAGGAAAGCGGTTTGCATATTATGTACAGTACATAATAATATTATGTGTTTTTAAAAACAACACAAAATATCTATGTTTGTGACGAAATTATTAAGAGAAACGTTTTCTGATACCAGTCCAGCAAAATTAGTCAATTAACCGGACTACTCTGCTGATTATATTATGATAATTATAGTCCAGATAATCGCGAATCACTGAGAGCCAGATAATCAAGTTTCTACTGTAGGTATATAATATTTTCCGATGACTCTGTGGCGGTAACCACGTGACGTGACGTGATTGGGGTCACCAATGTGGGATATATGCGTGGTGGCCACAAAGGAAGATCTTCCGACCGAGCGAGGTGGTATGCTCGGCCAGGCCGGAGCCCCCGTGATACATTTCAGCTGTCGTATATATACCGACGCGCTCAGAAAACTTCGATAGCGCGATGCAGGAATGTTAGGCGAATTGTGGTTACCGCCACAACTCTACATGTACCTACTATGTAGAGTTTATAAACGTAGGTACTTATACCTACGTAATTATCTTTGACCGCAACGATTGAAAACAAAAGTGGTCACCGACGCCAATTTGTCGCAGGCCGTTCCATTAAAATAAATGGTTTTGTGAAATCCGATTATAGTTTTTGGGGTAACAGCGGTAACCCCTTTTAAAACTTTACTAATAAATCATCTCGGCTATCGAATTTGATGAGTTTTGTGAGTAAAAATAATGGAACTTTCCACTTCAAATCCCTTAAATACTTACTAAAATATTATGGAAATAACAACAAACGATTGGATAATTATTGCTTGATTAATTCAAATAATATACGTCCCAAATTAAGTTTGGTAAGTAATAATGTTTTATAATAATTAAAGACATGGAGAACCATGTTTCGGCACGAATGGGCCGGCTCGACCGGAGAAATACCATGTTCTCACAGAAAACCGGCGTGAAACAGCGCTTGCGCTGTGTTTCGCCGAGTGAGTGAGTTTACCGGAGGCCCAATCCCCTACCCTATTCCCTTCCCTACCCTCCCCTATTCCCTTCTCTTCCCATCCCTACCCTCCCCTATTACCCTATTCCCTCTTAAAAGGCCGGCAACGCACTTGCAGCTCTTCTGATGCTGCGAGTGTCCATGGGCGACGGAAGTTGCTTTCCATCAGGTGACCCGTTTGCTCGTTTGCCCCCTTATTTCATAAAAAAAAAAGACATGAGTGGAGGAAGTGGGTAACTAACAATCTGAAAACTGACGTTTTTTTTGCATAAATGACGGCTCTAGGACCGGGAACATCAAACATGATTTAAAATTAAAAAATGGGAATTATATGAATAAGGGCCGCGCCATACCGGAATGGCAGCGGCGCGGTGAGCACTTTCAGTGTCATATGATTTTAAACTTTATCTCATTATTGTAAATTGTAATACATAGTATCGCATGAGAAATCGCGGCCGCCGGTGGCCGCGATAATGAAGATAAAGTTTAAAATCACATGACACTGAAAGTGCTCACCGCGCCGCTGCCATTCCGGTGTGGCGCGGCCCTAAGCTAGATAAATTAACTAGATGATGAAGTAGGTAAGTTACAAGGTTTGCTCAAATTGCAAGGAGAAAAATTAGTAATTGTCCTTATGTTAAAAAAATTTAGTTACCTACTTCATCCACTCATGTCTTCAATTAATTGTTCTTCCACGTGTATTCCAATATGATAATTCAGATTTTAATTTACGTAATGGAACAAGAATGTGCAAATACGGCCGAGCTTTTAAGAAAATAAAAAAAATGTTAGACAAAAGCCCCTGTTTACCTTCAATATGTATTTCCTAGGCCCGCTAAATAGCCACTCCAATCTCCTCCGAGCAGTAGAAATAAACAATAGCACCTTTGTGAAAAACCGAACTTTTCTTATTATTTAAGCGCGCCCCAAAATGTTTAATGCATGAGAAAAGATTTATCGGGGGAGTGAATAATGTGTTCGGTATAATGAATGTCCAGAGTCGGCATTTCAATTTAAATAATTTGATTAGATTTACGATGGGCTGTAGTGATGGAGAGAAACCATGGCCTCTCCATAGAATGGCCTCTCATAAACCAGCCCTAAGTTTTCTTTTTTTTTATTCCCTTCTGTTGAGTATTGTGGTTTTTAGATACTCTTAGGTGATAGGTGTTCTTTTTTATGAGGTTGTAACTTGTACTTAGTGTTGGGTTTTTAGTTTTTACTAGAGATCGCCCAATGGTCGAAATTCGACCTTAGTTTCAATGACATTAGGACTACTACCTATATTTTGTAAAAAAATATTGACTTTATCATATTTTTTTTCAACTCTTGTCTCTGGGACTCAGCTGATCTCAGACAGGCCGTGTAAGCATTGTCTAGTATCTCAGATTCAATAAAAAAATATATAATCCGTTTTCAATTTGTCAACTTGTTGTCAACAGACTTCAACCATAAATAAAAGAGTATAATACGTATGTATAGGCTTGTCACTCAAAAATCTGTCATCTTTCCTAGTGTGTGTGTTGTAGTGTGTGTAATGTTTTATTTGTTAAAAAAATGTATGATAAAAGCATAGTTTCAAAATAATATTAGCTCGATGCACTCCTTCACCATATAAACTATAACTGTGCAAAATTTCATTCACCTACGTTTCCCCATTTTTCGTCAAAAGGGATGTAACAAAGTTTTTCGCTCGCGTTTTTAAGTAAGTTACTGTAGTCTATATACTTATTACTGTACTTTATTCTTATCATAAATTTTAATATTATGTTGTAACCTCAGATAATATTATATATTTATACATTATAAACTTCTCCATATCTTTATTTTCGTTCATACAGCCACGCAACAAAATGAAATAGCACAATATTTTGTTATTGTACTCCCAAAACTTACAAGCGTCGCCCCCGTACAAAAATATTATTTGTTTTCTTATTTATACCGGTGACATTTTCCTTTAATAGAATAAAGCCAAGTCGCCAACTATCGACTCGACAAAAACACCCTAGTAAATCAGTAAATGAGGGTGTTACAAGAAACATTTACAAGTATGGACGGCAAAAAATCTGTCGTACTGATAAATGACACTCGTTAGGAGTATAACAGGTCGAGAGAAGTCGGGAGGCGATCATATATCACGACCCCACTAGCCCCACATGGATTAATGCTCGGTAATTTTATAATCCTAGCGGGCTTAATTTTTTAGGCGTGGTAAATGAACAAAAGTTTCGAGTTTCGACTATTCCGCCTAGGTTGTGTGGGTTTGCGAAATAGTAGATATATGTTTAGATATATGTATGTTAGATATATTATGTTTGTTAGATATATTATGTTTGTATAGTATTTTTGTGTTCAACAGTTATCAATACAGTAGATTTATTTTATGTTGTATAGGTACCTAAACTTTTTATATATTATGCTTTAGCTGTTGTCGAATGTATTATTTTGTTTCATTGCTTTTATAATTTTTTTTTTATTTTATTTCCTAATAGGTCAGAAAGTGACTCTTTTTGGAAAGTCTACAATTCCTGTCACCGGTTCGGGAACTAACCCGGTGAGAAGAACCGGTGTAAGAAACTCGAACGGGTCACTTTTAGCAAAAAAGTGAAAAATTGATCTTGTTTTTAACATCTATTAAAATAAAGGGGTATAATTAAAATACTAGGAATTTAAACGTTTCCAAGATATTATGTTGAGAGAGAATTTTCAATTCCAAGTATTTTCAACATGCTTACGTCAGTTTTAATTTTGCCTTTTTTTGTAGGTCTATAAATTTAGGCGTAAAATAAATTTTAATTATTCTGATTTATGACGATCCAGAATTAAAATCGTCGAGCTTGTATAAGCTTCAGCCACCTTTAATTAAAAAAGAAATATTCAATTGAAGAGTAAGTCATTATTTTTTACGTTTTTTTATTTGATATAATAAATTTTATATTGCAATAAAACGACATTCTTCTAATAAAAGTCTGAAGATGTTAGGTTTCGAAGATGATCATCTATACTAATTTTCTTACCGTTTCATGCTCAAATCGCTAAACCGATTTTTCTGAAATTTTGAAAAGAGATACTTTGAGTCCTAGGAAATGACATAATATACTTTTTGTCTTGTATTATAATATAACCAGTCATAGGCAGCGCGTTATCGCCACGCAATCGCCCTACTCTACTAGCTTTCAAGTTTTATTTCATTAGTTTCGTTGCTATAGTTACAAATAAATATACATAGAATTTGACATAAAGTACCGCAATAATACCACAATAGCAGAGTACAATAGGCAGAAGTCAGAAGTCAGAACTAACAAGTACCAGAATAGACAGAACTAACGAGTAGGCCGACAGAAGTTAGAACTTAGAAGTGTGTTTGAAATTTTTACGTTTGACGTAATATTATGACAAAAGTCGTCGCTAGGGTTGTTACCTACAAATTTTAAATTATGTAATATTGTAGGCATTGGCTTTTTTATTATTGTATTTCTCTAGGATTAAATATATAATATGTTAATTTTAAATTATTTATTATTGCACACTTATTTAAAAAAACTGACTTCAAAATTGTACTAAAAATTCCCTATCTCAAAACTACTGAAATATTTAAGCACTTGACACGTACGAGGAATAAAACACGATTCGACAAAAAAATTCAATTTAAACGTCAAAACTGTGAAGAAATGCGTTTGAACTAAGATGGCGGATTGTTATGATTTGCTTTATTATAAGCTCTCCTGTAATTTAATTTAAAGTTATATTTTAAACTTTATTGGTCCAGTAACTTTTGTCTAATGAAGGAAAAATAAGCAATGTTTGATGTCAAATTTGATTTAGAATTTCACAAATGCAATTAGAAATTTTTATAGCTAAGGACTCTTAGCTTGTAAATCGACGACAGTGCGACAAAATTAAGCTTATTCAACTTCCCTAGTATTAATTTCCAATGTACGGGTAAACATTAAAACGATGGTGCAACTCGATATGAAACTTTGCGAAAAACCTGCAAAATGTATTCAGTGGCACGTAGATATTCAAATAAAACTTTTAACAACTAGTATTTACCGAGCAGCGAGACTTTATCTCAACAACTTATTCACCAGATACCGTCGACATAAAATTTAACAACTCCATTTAACGAGCTATCAATAGTGGGGGCAAGATAAATATTTTACGGTGTTTTTACTTCTTTTCATGATATCGATTGAGCACTGTGTTGCGTTTTAAGTATTTTGTTGAATCATTTAGGGGTTAATGCTATAGGCACATAATATACCTTTTTACAATTGAATGTCTTATTTTTCAACTATCGAACCACGATGAATAGTTTTATATTATATATTATATTATATTAAAGGGTAAAGGAGTATAATTATAATATTATATTATATTATAATTATACTCTTTTACCCATTAAGCTGTATCAAACAACATTATTGTAATTACAATATTTGGGTATTAGTAAAAGTAGGTAAAGACATAATGATTTCTTAAGTTTACGCGAGTATCACTCATGATATAACAAGGAAACACTTACGGATTTACTTCGCGGAGCACTTTTACTAAACCCGACGTTTCGGCTGCTTTACAGCTGCCGTGGTCACGGGTGGACTGAGGTGACAGGCGTCCAATTCATTGAAGTTCTTCAACTACCCGAAGACTCATCAATTTTTTTTTTGTTTGCGTTCCGATCTACGCAGAACGAACTCACAGTGTCTTGAAGCCGAGGTGTCCTAGATTTGTGCTTTAGTTTGTTTATCGGTTCGTTTAGTTTGGTGTTCGGGTTTAGTAAAAGTGCTCCGCGAAGTAAATCCGTAAGTGTTTCCTTGTTATATCATAGGTAAAGACATGTTTGATAAAAAATTAGATAAGTTATTAAATACGTTTAAATTATAATAAAAGAATAGAAAAACTCTAATTCTGTATCCAAACCTTGGAAGAATATTACTTTATTAATAAGGCATTGGGCCCTTTTCACTTCTAATGTTACGTGCGTATAATAATCGTTGAATGTCAGACTTGACTTTACAAGGTAGACTATCAAGTAAAATATATCGATTAGTAAATTAACTATTCAAGTTATACGTAAAAAAAAAACAAAGAATGAAACTTAAGTTACATTCCTATAAATGTAAAAAGTTAGATAGCTATTGCCTTGCCATTTTATTGGAGTTTTAATTAAAACATTGTAACAAAACTTGGTAAGCGAATGATCTAACAGCCAAAATATGTCCTTCGGGAGATTTGATAGTTTAGCCTATTGGAACTTTTAATATCAGGCGTCGCGTTGGGACTATTTGTATATAATAAAATAACTTTTCGATTGTAACTAATATATTATTTTTAGACACAAATTGCAAAAGAATATATAATAGTCACTAAAAGTTAAAGTTTTTACTTCCTGCTATATTTATTATGTCTTTCCCGCTTGTATTACCAATTCGAAGTTTTTATTTTAAAAAACAATATGCTTGTAAATTAACATATTATGACAGACATCTCATTAGGGAATCTTATTTAAGCGTGTACGTGAATAAAAGTTAAACCCAGCCATATTTAAGGCGAAGTCCTATCATAACAATACCTTCCAATAAATTTCACGTGATATTGCACCTTAAATTACGATTTTTATCTGCGCCAAGTCCAGTGATTTCATGAGAATGGTTCACGAAGGGCTGACCCCTTGAAGCCTTTATCAAGTGACACACATATTTGTTACAATTTATTAGGCGAAGCCCACGCACGACAGAGCAGCGGGCGCGCCATATTTAATTAAAAATAGTCACGCGAGTCCGTTTGTTTTTGGTTCCCCAAAATGTGACAAGTAACATTGTATTAATTCATCAAGCCCCATACGGTCACCGGCGTCCGAGACACAATAGAATATCTATTGTGTCTCGTTTCTCCACGATCGACGGGTTAATATGTAGAACCTTATTTGATAATTATTTTTAATGTCTTAGAAATACTTAAGCAATCTACTAAGTACTAGGATGTCAAAGAAAAATCACGCAACTAATGTTGCTGTTGCAAAAACCCAATGTTATACTTATTATGACATTGGGATTTTGCACTTGCATTATATAAAATATTATATAAATCTAAAGCTAAATGTATTGGTAAGGGCTGATCTAGAGAACGGCTGAGCCGATTTCGCTAATTCTTTATTGTTGTATTTGCTAATATCCGAGGAAGGTTGTTACAGAGAGAAAAATTAAAAAAATTACGTTAAATATTGGAAAATTTAAGAATCATTTCCTAAGACGCTATTGACAATTTAAAGTTCATAGTAATGACGGGACGACGTCCGTTGAGCCCGCTAATACATCATATAATTTATAACGTGTTTTTTTTTTTAACAAATAAGGGGGCAAACGAGCAAACGGGTCACCGGATGGAAAGCAACTACCGTCGCCCTTGGACACTCGCAACATCAGAAGAGCTGCAGGTGCGTTGCCGGCCTTCTATGCAATGGCAAACTTAGTATAGCAATCTTGACTCGGAGTCCTATCATAACAACAAACACGTCTAAAGAAGTTTCACTTTCAAACAAAAGTGTTTATTGTTTAAATAAATCTTTTGATAACTTATACTTTTGATATACAATATAATGCAATGTATAAAAAATAATATGTATATTCGACGACCTTTGTGGCTCAATGGTAGAGCGTGTGATCGCTCAAGCTGGGGGTCGCGGGTTCGAATCCCGCCGCACAACAAAAAAGTTTTATTAAATATGGATATCGTATAATAAAAATCATAAATATATGTATAGTATAGAAGTATAAAATATATTTCCGTTGTCTGGTACCCGTAACACAAGTCCTTCAGGTACTTAGCACGGAGCCAGACTGACGTGGTGTGAAGCGTCCACAGATATTGTATCCATACTTCCATACTCTAATATTATAAATGCGAAAGTGTATCTGTCCGTCCGTCCGTCCGTGCGTCCGTCCATCCGTCCGTCCGTCCGTCCGCGCGTCCGTCCATCCGTCCGTCCGTCCGTCCGTCCGTCCGTCCGTCCGTCCGTCCGTCCGTCCATCCGTCCGTCGTCCGTCCGTCCGTCCGTCTGTCTATCTGTCTGTCTGTCTGTCTGTCGGTCCGTCGGTCCGTCCATCCGTCCGTCCGTCCGTCCGTCCGTCCGTCCGTCCGTCCGTCCGTCCGTCCGTCCGTCCGTCCGTCTGTCTGTCTGTCTGTCTGTCTATCTGTCTGTCTGTCTGTCTGTCGGTCCGTCGGTCCGTCCATCCGTCCGTCCGTCCGTCCGTCCGTCCGTCCGTCCGTCCGTCCGTCCGTCCGTCCGTCCGTCCGTCCGTCCGTCCGTCCGTCCGTCTGTCTGTCTGTCTGTCTGTCTGTCTGTTACCTCTTCACGCCCAAACCGCTGAACCGATTTTACTGAAATTTGCTATGGAGATACTTTGAGTCCCGGGAAAGGACAAAGGATACTTTTTATCCCGCAAAAATGTACAGTTCTCGCGCGATAAACGAATTTTGTTGCTATGTAGTTGCGGGCGTCATCTAGTATAGATATAATGTATACGGTAAGATACATTGTAGCCTGTAGGCTTTCACGGATTTCAGCTAAACGTTCCTCAAGTACCGTTAAGGGTCGATGAGCCCTTATGTATAGGCCGTAATCACCTGCCGTGTCGGCGCGCTCTAAACTAACACCCTATGACATTGCTGTTAGCAAACACCCTTTATCTTTGGCGGGAATAGAAAGTGCCTTAAAGATCAAAATTATATGTGAAACTACAGTAGTCTATTCATAAGAAAATTTACAAAGAGTGTGTAGGAGATTTCTGTAGAAATAAAAAAAGATAATTAATTAAAAAAAAATACAGAACTTTCAGGACTATTGATTTAAAGCTTAGAACCTTTTAACCTTAAATTACTGCTGAACCGTTTTAGTGACACTTGGCATGGAGTATACAAAAGGTCACCAAAATTAGTATGATGGTTGTTTTATCATGGAAAAATGTAATATTTGTCAAACAAGGTTGCGAATATAATGTATGTATTTCATACAATATTAAAATAAGTTATGGCTCCTTTTTTTTAAATAAAACAACATGTATTATTGCATCATTCGCTAGTATTGCTAATTTTAAACTATTTTTCCAAAGGGATGGTATACGATAAAATCAAAGAAAGGTTAGATTTGCAGCATTTTATCGTTTTCTCATACATTTATTTTAGATATGAAACAAATTAATAAAATAAAACACTTTCCTTAGTAGCCATATACCATTTATTATATACATATACCTTTCCAGAAATTATTCCTTACTAACAGCACTATAAATTGATGCAATAATACATGGGGTTTTTTTTGTACATTTTTTTTTACCTTCTACCCTTATTAACTTTTTTTATTGTCGTACAGTAAAATGTTCAACTTTTCAAGCCCTTTCATTTGGTATATGTCTCAAAGTGCTACAGTGCCAGTGGTGGGTACGATATGCCCCTCCTTCTTTATAGTCTGATTTTTATCAAAATTTTCACAAAGAAAAATCTTTAGAAAAAATGATTATGATAGTTTATTAAAAGTTAATAAATCCTCTTTATGTACAAACTATTAAATTTATTCATTTTTGTTGCTAACTAATCAAAACATAAAATAACACTCATACATTTTTTTCTAAAAAGGAGTGTAACAAAATAAATAAGATACAACCAACCAACTCGCGCCTTGCATGCAGCTTCTCATGATATTAAATTATGTAAGATACGTCTGTACGTCGTTTTCTCGATTGTATATTTACAGTGTGAATAAATATTTGAGAGTTGTTTTATAGTTTGATCCTTCAGTAAGTCTCTACGTAGCCTCCACTAAATTCGTAGCACGTCGCTACGGACTGACGTAGCACATTCGTAGCACATCAAACGTAGCAATCTTTAGATTAAAGTAGCTCCTACTGCCGCACTCAGAGACAAATATTAAGGGCCTGTTTCACCACTTCCTGATAAGGTGCCGGATAGGTTATCCACAACTTT
The DNA here is from genome assembly GCA_905187585.1 of Cyaniris semiargus. Classification (NCBI taxonomy): domain Eukaryota; kingdom Metazoa; phylum Arthropoda; class Insecta; order Lepidoptera; family Lycaenidae; genus Cyaniris; species Cyaniris semiargus. The sequence goes on from LR994553.1 coordinate 6,169,567, forward strand.
TTTGACATATTCTCCATACTCTACCTGTCAAATTAAGTGGTGGATAGGCTATCCGGCACTTATCAGGAAGTGGTGAAACAGGCCCTAATTATTTAACTGTTATTAATTGAAGATTTTAACAGATTTACCGCCGTACTCAGAGACATTTAATTATGATTAACCTTCAATTTAATGAAGAGTTTGACAGATACTGTATGGGGCTTATGTCAAAATTTTGAATTAATTGCATTTAAGTAATTAAGAAGGCGACTAACCCAAGAAAATCAAACATCGTCCTTGTCTCTTCACACTCACGCCCGTCTTTCATATGCCAGGTGAAAAAGGACGACGCGGAATCATCGCCAAGTTAGTTTTTTCTTAATAACTCGATAAATATAATAAAAAAAATCCGCCAGGTCAGTGTCTCAATAGAATTTTATACAATTTGTTAAAATATTAACTTAGTTTAATGCACGGTTATGGCAATATATGAAAAATTCGTGAAAATTTCATGCATCTTTGTGATTTTTTTCTATCGAGAAAATTTTAAAATATCGTGTTTTCGCTCAGATCAAATTCTTGGAAATATAATAAAGTGTCTATGTTTAGAAAATGAAACAATTCGGGGCTTATTTTCAAGTATAAAAATGAATTATAAAATCCTCAATTTAGGGTTAGTCGCCCCCTTAATGTATCACTCTGAGTGCGGCAGTTAATGTGTGCGGCTTATGTCAAAATCATAATTTAAGTACCGCAAAGTAATTAATATTCGGCTCTGAGTGCGGCATTTAGACATTAACGTATTATTGAAAAATTCATTTGTTTATGTGTGTATATGGGAGGGAGGGCAGTTTTAGTACACAACGGAACATACACACATTGTAGTAAATAATTAAAAGTACACATTATGTAAAAGATTTTTTTCGCGATTAAACTATGAATAAATAAACTTATATTCCGTTATTAAACTTTGCAAGCTTATTGAAATCAAATCGAATATTTCCATAGAGAATTTCAATTCGTAATATGTATGCTATTCAGTAGAAAGTGTTATTCAGTTGCGATTCTATTGCGAGTTTCCTCGCTTTTTATGACTGTTTCGATGTTATATGAAAATAATCGTCACTATTATCTATAATACACTAACATCTATATTACACTAAAGTAAATTCTTGCATTATGTAAAATTTTTGGGCATCATAATTTACTCTTAGCAACTATACTAATATTATAATTGAGTAAGTTTGCCTGTCTGTCTGTTAACCTTTTCACACCCAAACCACTGAACCAATTTTGTTGAAATTTGGATGGAGATACTTTGAGTCCCAGGAAAGGACATAACACTTTTTCTCCCGGAAAAAATGTAAGGTTCCCGCGCGACAAACGAATTTTTGCGCAACAGAGTTGCGGGCGTCGTCTAGTAGAATATGAATTAAAATATTGCCAAAACTTTTTATTATTATGTTCTTTACGCAAATATTTTTAATCTGATCGTTATAGATTCCATATCTCAAGTATCAGTAAATCACAAATATGAGGGAATTTCTGGCTCAGTCGTAAATCAAGGTATAAGATAAAATAGAGCAGGCATTTTCTCTAGCCGAGGTTTTTGTATAAAACATGAATGGATAAAGTACGGCTTATTTATACATACATGAATACATAAATGTGTTTTCAAGAGCTTGCGATATAGAAATATGTTTCTATTTTCTACAGTAACTCAACCTTACTCTATTTACTTATTGAATTATTATCGTTATTCTATTTTATCAGTGCAAATATAATATTGAAGAGGTGAATCGTGTTAAGTGGTGTTAACATACTTTATATCGCCTTACTTCGGCAATACTTCGGGTCCCAGGAAAGGACATAGGACATAACACTAATAAAACACAATTTTTCGTGCACTTTTCCCACAAAATTAAGAAATTATTATAAATTTTACAAATTACATGACCGGTTTCGAAATAAATCATCTTCGGTTGCATCATAAGGTTAAATATACTATGTATCACTTATATAGAGTTCACTGTGAAACTAGTAGCGATGAAAGATCAATTTTTTTGTGATTTGTGTGGGCAAGCAATACAAAAGTTAAAAAAGGTTACTCTTTTAGCACTGCTGCTTTTACGGTGACCTTTATACAGAGGTACACTCACTCATACACACCCTAAAGTATTCACTAAAGTATTCACAGTATTGTGTTTTCGACTGATTGAACTGAAATTAAAGATTAGAGATACTATGATGAATACGTTCGCTTAAATAGGTTGCACAATAAAATTGATTGTCTAGGGGCCCACTTACACCGTGTATAATTCAAGCTTAATTTTTATTAAGGCTAGTTTAACTTGACACTTCATTGTGTAAAAATAATACTATAAATTATTATAGGTATTATATCTATACATATTAAACTTATATGAGTACACTGGATGACGCCCGCAACTTCGTTGCGCCAAAATTCGTTTATCGCGCGGAACCCTACATTTTTCCGGGATAAAAAGTATCCTATGTCCTTTCCCGGGACTCAAAGTATCCACATACCAAATTTCAGCAAAATCGGTTCAGCGGTTTAGGCGTGAAGAGGTAACAGACAGACAGATAGACAGATAGACAGACAGACAGACAGACAGACAGACACACTTTCGCATTTATAATATTAGTATGGATAAATGTACGTGTATTAAATGTAAAAATATGTTTTTTCTTAAACAAATTATTTTCCATGAAAAATAGCAAGTGCTTACCTGGTTTGGTAAGCACTTGCTATTTTTGAACCTGGATAACTATATAATGGTGCCAGTGGCGTAACTATAACATCCGGGGCCCGTGGCAAATTGATGGGGCCCTATCGGTAAAAATCGTCACATGTATAAAAATAAAACAATGTATAAAAAATTCTGACCTTACGGCCTCTTGAGCCGGGGCCTTTTTGTGTCGGGGGCCCGTGGCATTTTGCCAGCCCTATAGTTACGCCACTGAATGGTGCCTACGGAATAACACTTAACCGTAATGATTATTATAGCTCACAAAAGAAAGTCAAAATAACCCGCTTAATTGGATCAGATATTGGAGATTATCTTAACATCTCTATTACCATCAACATACCGACGATTGAAAACAGAAAGGGCGTAACCCAGGCTAACGCAACTTTGCACCAGAGCCAAAAAACAAAAAAATATTGGGAAATTCTATCATAACTTTTTAACGGTAAATCGGAACATAATTTTAACACCTTTACTTTAAAATAAAAACCTGCATAAAGTGGCATACAAGCCAATAACTTCCTATTGCTAGAAATAAAGTTATTCAAGTTACACCCATTGTATACAAAAATTGCAGATCTCAAAAATGTCGTATATTGATACGACTTTTGTACTGAATCATAAAACTATAAGAAATTTACCGACCTCAAAAAGGTCGTAACTAGTATTCGTTTTAATTTGCTCTTAGGAACGGGGTGTAAACACATTCATAATGCATTATAATGGTTAGAAAATTGGTTGTAAGTCAAACGTCTAGACACCCAATGACGAAATAAAACGTCGTAAGCTTTTATAAACGTAAATATATTAAGTAAATAATATATTATGTCACTAAAATAACAATAAAAATACATAATATAAGGTTATCAAATATCCACAATAGTAACTTTAGGTACCTACCTAATTGTATAATTAGGTAGGTACCTAAAGTTAAAATTATTTTTCATTAAAGAATTATTTAACAATAAATAACTAATAATATTAAGAATTTAAGTGGAATATAATATGTTATTATTCCCTTCATAATATTATTTTTCCCTACTAATGTTATATATGGAGTAAATAAAAAAATAGTCAAAGATAAGTCTTGTACATAATATACAACATTACAGAACAAGATTAAACATTAAAAAAAAGGAACATAATATTATTAATATAATATACGGTAGAATTGAGAAACCTCCTCCTTTTTGGAAGTCGGTTAAAATTATAAGAAAAGATATAAAATCAATCTAACTACAATGAAATGAATACAGACTACGCTGGTCACTATAATAAAACAAGAAAATATGGTAGGTTCAGAAACTGTAGCCATTTTACGGTGAAGCTAAACGAGCTTAATTTGTGAGTTGCGACTTGTGAGTCGCAGAATTCAGGCTGGCAGGAATTCTGCTGCATTCAGTTTCATACAAAAGTCCTGTTTGATTCACACGAGCGTAATTTTGTGAGTCATGATCTGTATGAAAAGATATTTACGCGACCGAAATTCTGTGACTCCAAACATGAAACCTCCACTTTGGGTTCATAATATTATGGAGCTCGGCTCCTATAGAATCCTGGCGATGCTGCAGCAGCAGCATGCAAATATTTACTGTTATCTACGTCTTTCTAACTGTCGCAATTAGAATGAGCCCAAACAGGAAACCTCTGCTCTAAGTTGGTGAGGAGTTGGGTACCTATCCTATTGATTACCAGGTTATGCTGCAGCACCGGGTCAACTTTCCATTAATGTGTATTTATTTATGAATGTCACGAACTAGAATGCAAAATATTATAAAGCCTTCCAAACGACTGCAAGTTGCTAATCGGCCCTTTACGAACCAGACGAACCGCAATTTTCCAGCACTGAGCAGGCTGATGATGATGAACTATGGCTAAGAACACTCTCAATCATGTCAGCTTTAAAACAAAAAAAAAACCTAGATCAAAATCGGTCCACCTGTTTGGATGCTACGATGCCACAGACAGACAGACCGACTGACAGACCGACAGACATACAGACAGACACGTCAAACTTGTAACACCCCTCTTTTTTGTCGGGGGTTAAAAATGTGGCATGTTAGTAGTTAACATGCCTATAAATACGTAGGTATGCTTAGATTTAAATTAGTTGTTACATAATTAAGAAACACGTTACTACGGGAAAATTGAATTTCACGAACACCTACTTACAAAAACGGAAACTTCATACTTTAACCCCTAATAGTAGTAAAAAACCTAAAATCTTACAACGCATAGGTACCACGCAGAAATTGATTTCGATTTGTTTACATTCTTTTTGAGTTTAGCTCAAGAATACATTAAGTATCCTGGAACTTATTACTAGGTAATTAAATCTTTACAATTTATAACATACCCTGTATAGAGAAAAATATACACTCCAAGGTTTTTGCAATACGATTTCACTACAGCGAAACTGACACAACCTTTCAACACGACGCCCGCGCAGCGACTAAGGTAACTTACCTGGGGTGTATGTAAGAAAGTCCGGAATGTTCAAAAAATTGCGGGACCTGTGACTAGTATTAACTACGATTGAGCTCATTTCTACCACCCACGAAATTGTAGTATCTAAGAAGTCATTATTTGTCCTTAGAAAAATCTGAACCTTTAAAATGTCGTAACTAAGGAAGCATAAAAATTGCTTCCAGCAAAAAGGTCGTAACATCTGGGACGCATCGAAACAGGAACAGCGTAAATATGTTTTAATTAAAACACAAACTTCATCAAATCGTATCTCAAAAAAGTATAAATACGCAGTTTTGTGGGCAGTTATACCAAAAAAAATTATCTCAATTTTTAAAATACTCACTTATTTTTAAATTTCATGTCATCGTAGAGCAACCAGACCCAGACCAATCGACGCAGAAAAAAAAAACCGATAATGACCTTATACGTAGTCTAGTTACGACCTTTTAACGGGATACGCCCTTTCTGTTTTCCATCGTCGATACGTTCCCTTTTCCTTCGCTTCGATTAAATTAGTTTAAAAGTGTTTACGGAAACGATTTCCATACGTGATATGATTGAAAACGAAGGAAAGGTGACGCGACGAACTACACGCTGTAGATTACAAACACACCAAATAATAAAAACGTGTGGAAGGAAAGAGGGGATACCTTTGCCCAGCTGTGGGACACAAACGGCTAGTAATAATATGTTTATACAATGGGCTATTTACATGTTTAAAAATTTCTAATGTTTCCTCTACATCTGACCAAAAAAGCACCTCACACCTGAGACACCAAACTCAAAATCGTCCGGGTAGTTTCAATTTAAAGAAAAACACAAACCAATCATTCCCTTTAGAGTATCGGTATGGGTAAATTTCCATTTCTGATCTTTATATTAAAGCTTGAGTCATGCAAACGAGGGTTTTCACGGCCGCAGCGTTTATGCAAAATATCGTAATTTCCTTTGATACTTCATCTGTATTCAATTGATCCGAAATAAAGATTTCAAGATGCTATAGAACGACCTCTGTGGCTCAATGGTTAAGAGTGTGTGGCAGCTCAAGTCCTGGATGTGTATTAAGTATGTGTATTGTATAATAAAAATCTTAAATATATGTATAGTATAAAAGTATTAAAATTCGACGCCCCCACCGAATAACCGGACAATCGTAAAAATGGAAAATGTTCAAGAGAGCCAAAAAACTGATTTTTGTTAATAACTCATTCAAAAAAAAAACATCAAAGACTTTTTATATCTCAAATGAAAGCTAATTTTTTTACCTATCTTGCTATCTTAACAGTATTTAATTACCACCAAAGGTTTTTTTTAAATAAAGCAAAATGCAACTTATCGTTCTGGATTAGGTCAAGCTCTGATCATTAATGTCTATTGCATGCTTATTCGGGTAATTTATATTTTCGACTGCAATAAAATGCACGTATAATATCCCATTGCAATGTTATTCGGGGAAATTGTTTAGGATAAGAACATTAGTAAACAGCTATTACTTTACTATTCGGTGATTAAAAAATATTGTACACTTTATAATTAAAGTCATTGTCGTTTATTCCAATGATTTTCTACTATGGGTAAAATAAAAATAGTATGTATTTTTGTTTCAATACATTGATTATTGGATGACATAAATGACATTCTTGCAATCGAAACAGCTCTAGATTTGAAAAAATACACTCTGGAGACTAGCCGTATCATTTTAATAGAACTTATAATCATTGCAGTTCATTTAAATCTTAATCATAATTCATAACCCTTATCGCCGCCTGAGTTGGTGTCACAATATCGTATTATGTTCTAATAAAATTCATGAAAATGGCAGAAAATTGCTTTAGACAGTCTTCCGAGAGCATCGTAGGCCTTTCTAATATGACGGTGCTTTAATCGTCGACTTCTATCTGCATCGTAATACAGTTCAATGTAATCCTGACCAAAACTATGTTAAAAACGTCTCACGTTACAATACAACAAACACACTATAACCTCACACAACACACTATAACAGCACATCTTATGGTAGCTAGCAATCGCATTCTTAATTAAATACTGAATTGGGTCCCATTTCGACCTGCAGGACAACCTCCACGAATAATGTTTGACTGTCTGACAGCTGCTTGCAGGCGTGAAACTGTAACATGTGCTGTCGTGACAGTTTTAAGCGCTTCATAGGAGTATTTGTGAAAGAAGAACATATCTAAATACGTTCTCATTAATTTGTAACAGATCTCGCTGCTTGTTGGTCACGTTTAGTTTATTTTGTAGCAAGTATTGCCCATACATTCTTGTTTTTGAGAAAACCCGCTTGTGGATTACAAAAATCTAAACAGATTATTGATATATCCTGAAAATTGCACAAGAAGAGGAGATTCCTACAATTACTGTGAAGCGTAAAATAAAAATATGAGCAAAGTATATTATTTAACGAATATTAGGAAGAACTTTACCACTTGATGTCTCTTAAAGTGACCGCAACCAAACCTCCAGTCGCTGGTCGTTCTTACATTTTTGATGACTTAAGACATCCAAAAAAGCTAGCCAGAGACAGTCAGACATTCTTCTTTTTTTTAAATGAAGAATGTCTGACTATTCCTGACTCTTGGGTCCTCTGCGATGACTGATCTGATGTTGGTCTGAGATTGGAGACTGGAGGTGAGTGGACTGAGATGATCATTGCGATATGATGGTCGTCCGACTCAGATTCTACAAGTTGCCCAAAATAAACCCCAACCAATATGCCTTCATGCCCCAAAGGAGCACTGAAGACGCTCTCTATAGGTTAGTGAACCACATCAGAAAGAAGAGAGAAGAGGAGAAAATTTCTGTTGTGGTATCGCTGGACACAGAGGGGGCCTTCGACAATGCTTGGTGGCCAGCTGTAAAGGTTCGGTTAGCTAAAGTTAGGTGTTTGGTGAAACTGAGGCGGGTGATCAGTGGCAACCTGAGTGGAAGGAGTGTGAAAGTGAGATGTGCAGGAGTGGAAGTGTGCAGTAGGCATCAATGTATTTACCCGAATAAGCATGCAATAGTCGTTTATCGTCAAATCGTTTTGACATATTTTTTCGCAATAGTCTATTGCTCAGTTTTTGGTGTAAAATACAATTTTAAGTATTGTTGTGGAATAAACACATAATTTTTTATATCTTTGTAAATAACCACAGAAAAATTCTGAAAAAAATTCACGATTTATTTTGACTTCTAGATGCCAAAAATCGCATAACACGAAAAACCCCACAATAGCACATTGTCCGATTATTCGGTGGAGGCGTCGAAATATATTTCCGTTGTCTGGTAGCTGTAACACAAGTCCTTCAGGTACTTAGCACGGGGCCAGACTGACGTGGTGTAAAGCGTCCATATATATTATTATTATTTATGAAATTATACAGTCTGTATTTATTTTCTATTTTCATCAAAATATGCTACTCCAAGCTTGAAATTTGAAATTTAGAGTATGAAAATACACTCCTCAAGTTTTTGCCATTTGTGCCGCGGCAAAAAGTAGTATGAAAGTTTTTCATCTTAATCTACTTTTTGTCAACTTCACATCAGATTCTATCAAGTAGTTTCAGAGCCTTTTTAATGCTAATATTATAAGTCTCTTCATAAGTGTAGATTTCAAAGTAAAGTTGAAGGAACCTTTTCCTTGCAGGTTTTGTTTCTCTCTTTAATTATTATCGCTGATTTATGCGGGGGATAAGGAATGATAAATTACTTCAGGCCGTTGAAAATTACTCACGTAATGAGGTTTATTATAAATGAGTCCATGAAATTCGTGTTGAGACTTTTTATAGGTATAAGGTTAATTACATTACGCCACTTTATCGGATTATATTGCTCATTAAAATTCAACTTATCTTTCTGTCTCACTCATTATAAATTCACTTGCCTTCTCCATTAGTTTCAAAGTAGAACTAGTGATAAGCGAATTGGTCTCGATCTTGGTCTTGCTTTTTTACAAGACCAAGACTACAAGACCATGAACAAAATTGGTCCTGGTTTGGCAGTCTTGACCTTGCAAAAAAGCAAGACCAAGACCAATTTTTCTAATCATTAAAGACGCCTTCAAATGTCTAGTGACTTAGGAACTGGCTCTTGATTCGGATGTCCGTTGGTTTGATTCGAATTGAAATAATATTGTCAAGTTTGCATAAGACTCATCTCACAGAAAACCGGCGTGAAACAGCGCTCGCGCTGTGTTTCGCCGAGTGAGTGAGTTTACCGGAGGCCCAATCCCCTACCCTGTTCCCTTCCTTTCCCTCCCCTATTCCCTTCTCTTCCCATCCCTACCCTCCCCTATTACCCTATTCCCTCTTAAAAGGCCGGCAACGCACCTGCAGCTCTTCTGATGCTGCGAGTGTCCATGGGCGACGGAAGTTGCTTTCCATCAGGTGACCCGTTTGCTCGTTTGCCCCCTTATTTCATAAAAAAAAAACTAATCGTAAACTATTCGCGTTATAGTCATAGAAGAAGATATGCACGTGAAAAGTCGGTTCAGCGCGTACAGCAAAATTCTCGTACGATCAGTTACGGATTAAAATAATGAAGAGAGAATGTGCTTCGATGTACTGCGCACATACTTAGACACTATAATGTCACTCCTACGAAGCTGGTCTAGTTTCAATGGAAGTAAATATAATTATGAAAAAAAAAACTTTTTATTTCGGTCTATGGACCATGCAGTGTTAGTAAACATTTTACTCAAAACTATGTTAGTAATAATACAACACAAACAATAAATAATAAAAATTGTTTTATTTTTGAATAAAATATTTTCTGAACGTCATTACTACTGGTGCCTACCACCGGTTCGGGAACTAGCCCGGCGAGAAGAACCGGCGTAAGAAACTCGCACGGGGCCCACTTTTTAACAAAACAGTGGGATTTTTTTTTTTAATTTTTTAAATAAAAGTTTCTATTATTCACATCAGCATTATTGGCCTTATTTATTTTAATATTGTTTGTTAATAATTAATTACATAGAATTAATGGCTGTAATTGAAATAATAGACGAAATCACAAACAATAAATTCGTTGTTAATATTTGATCATCCTAATTTTGAATAATTGACTAATAACAAATTACAAAATATATAATATGAGGTTACGGGTAAAATTTTAAACAAATTATTGCCTGTAACGTCATCGCAACGAAATCCAGTTGCTCGGGATTCGGGAATCGTACATTTTAAGGGATCAAAATTATACTACGAGTATTATATCCGTTCTCCGCGGGATTCTCAGATTTCAACAAAATCTGTTGTTGCTGCTAACTCATCAATCCCCAAGCGGCACCAGGCTGTCGCATAACAATTGAAAATCTAGTGTGTCTGCGATTCCTCGAGGTATTAAGCGGTTGAAACGTGACTATAACCTCAACATACACACTGATAGGAACAGACAAACTTTCACTATTACAATATTAGTATGGATGACATAGCTCTCCTTAAGAATATATTTTAATTCCGCTATTTATTATTCTACAAATTAATATTCTAACAAACAGTCAAATGAAGCTGGAATTTAATTCAGCGCACGTTTCTTGCGGCTCTGTGCTGTTTATTGAATTATACAAGACGATATCCGTGCCAGTTGTATACACATGAATTGTTTTCTAAGTAAATAATGAAATTAATGGAAACATGATTCACTGCACTCAGAGACATTTCATGATTACTTCATTTTAACTTCGTGCAGATTTTTAGATAAGCTCCACACATTTTTTCTCTCGCATTCTTCAATCATTAAATGACTCTAGAGGATTGTTGATAGAAACATACGGTTTTCCCATGTTAAACAAAATTCCATTCCACAAAGTTGCTTGCAATATTCATTACATGAAATTAACATTTAGACGCAGAAAAACTAATACCAAACATAAATAATGAGGCATGAAAAAGGACAATAAATATTATGTTTTAGGGCCTGAACAGACAATTTCACGAATATCTTTCGTGTAGGCTCATTTCTTATGCAGGGAGCGGCGTCTTCGCAGATGCTACTTCTCAGGTTGCGGTTTTTCGTCCTAATGTACCAAATTGTACCCTCTTAACAATTTAGACACTAGCACACAGGGGATTGTTAGAGGAGATTTCGGACGTGAAAACGTTTTGGACAATAATATTCTTGTATTTATCATCTACGTAGCTTTTTTAGGGTTCCGTACCCAAAGGGTAAAAACGGGACCATATTACTAAGACTTCGATGTCTGTCCGTCTGTCTGTATGTCTGTCTGTATGTCTCCAGGCTGTAACTCAAGAACCGCTATAGCTAGACTTCTGAAATTTTCACAAATTGTGTATATCTGTTGCCGCTATAACAGCAAAAAAACAAAATAAATTAAATATTTCCCATACAACAAACGTGTTTTTTTTTTTCGCTTGATGTCAATAACGGCAACACATAGGCACTTGAAATATTCACGACATACTTAGTTGTATTTGTACTTTGACAATTAATAATAAAATTTAAATAAATTAAATAATTAAGGGGTGCTCCCATACAAAAAAAAACACAATTTTCAGCCTATTTTTGCTCTATTGTGGTACGGAACCCTTCGCGCGCGAGTCCAACTCGCACTTGGCCGATTTATCTGAAACACATGAGATTATGTTTAGAGATTCAAAACTGACTGAGCCAACTCGAAGCTGTATAAAGCTAAGAGGCTTTTGAATCTGGTTTATTGAATCATAAGGCTTACAGACCGTAACAGCACAAAAGGCTATTGTGATGGACTATGCCCCAATCCTGTATGTATGAAAGTGCTTAAAATTAAAAAACCTACTTTTACAACTAAAGCAACCTACTATACTTTAAAAATTCCGTTGCTCATGCCAATGTAATATTGATTTTAAATAAAAAAATTAGGTACCATCGAGGAAATTGATTCCTAGGCAGTTGACAGACCAACGTCATTTGGTAAGATCATGTCAATTCAATGTTAATTGTGATCTATAGGCTGGGTTTTACATAACGCGACTAAACTACGTAGGTCCCCCATCTGCCTAGGAATCAACTTCTCTGATAGTACATTGAAAATTTCACTTAAAGACCATAATGTAATTTTATTGTCATGACAAATCAAAAGTAAACTCTAGGAATAGCGTATCAAAACTGTAGACGTAGCAATCGTCATTCTGCAATATTCAGAACTGACTTGATTATGAACAAAGTACTACCATTAGTCTTTTCTTCTATTTAATTGAAAACACAGATTTGTAAACAAATACGCGCTTAATTGTGCTTATGTGTGCATTGCAGGATCTATAACCAACAGTTTGATAAGACGTCGCTCGATGGGGGATCACAATAAGCTGGCCGCTGCCGACCTGCCGCAGTGCCGGACCAGTCACGTAGCACTGTCGCCACTCCGATAAGGCCTTTGTGGACGAGGACAAAGATATTCTAGATCAGGGCTTCTCGACCATAGGATGCGAGAAGCAATTTCTTATATCTGGACTTCGGCTGTTTGTCAATTTTAACTTTGTACGTTTGGTAAGGTTCATTAGTCAGTACCCAATACCATCGTAGATATCGATTCAGAGGCATATGATGGACCTACGTCATTTGCTCGGGTTATAATAAATATATTATACTAGCTGTGCCCCGCGGTGTTACCGGCGGTTTAGGTGATATATAATAAAAGACTATGAAAAGTACCAAAAATAGGGTCAAAACGGGACGATAAATGGTTCTATAATGGTTTATGGTAGTGATGATGATGATGATGAATGTAATTTGCATAGTAGCATATGCTTTCCGCTCTTAAAACAACTTCGAAACTCCCAAACTTGTATCTATAAAGAGTTAGGAGTTCTCTCAGCACCTTCTGAACCATGGTATACCTTGGTGCAAAATCTTGCTTGTTGGTAGCATATGCTGAGAATACTGCTCACGAAACCGAAGTCACCACTTGTTTCCATATAAATTTTGAGGAGTTCCCTCGATTTCTTATGGATCCCTTCATCAGGTCACCACTTTTATGAATATGGTACCAAAAAGGGATGATAACCTATAGGTTATCATCCCTTTTTGGTACCATATTCATATACACCAAAAGAAAAATTTTGAAAATCGGTTCACAAACGGCGGAGTAATCGTTGAACATAAAAAACGATCATAACACCTCCTCCATTTTGAAAGTCGCTTAAAATTGTAGCCTATGTGTTATTCTGATGTATAGGCTATATTATTGTAAAGTTTAATTAAAATCCGTTCTGTAGTTTTTGCGTCAAAGAGTAACAAACATCCATACTATTAGTAGGATTATGTTAATTCAATATTGTAATCTGTCGGCTAGGTATCTTCAAAATGAAAAAAATTGATTAACAATTATCCAGCACCGACACCGGCACGCCGTGTGTGCCGGGGAAACACAAATGTATGAAAATGTATGGCTCGCTTTTTTACTTACCGGCACCGGCTTGGCGATGCCAAACCAACCAAAAGCCAAACAAGCTTCCCACTCGGTGCTGGACCGGAAAAACTGCATGTGTTGTGTATGTGCGTGTCTACGCAGGCACCTATACCACGTGGTGGAAAAACGAAGCCCCAGCGCCGTTGCCGGTGCACTGCCGTGTCGCTGCAGGGCCAGCTAGTGGAAAAACGTCCAATAGGTAAATTGAAAAAATAAACAGTTATTTTATTTTCAATGTTTGCTCAAATAAAAGGTTGGTAATACCCGATCTAGATTGAGATAGCTTTCATTAGAGATGGTAAAGTTTTGATTTCTGTATACGTCCATTGTAATACCAGAACAATGCTTATTAATCGGAATAAAAGTGTTCTTTGTTTTAAAGAGATTTTAATACCGATTATTTATTTTACGCTTTCATAGTTAAGTAACATTCATCAGTGACAATTTTAAATGAAGGTATTATTGTATTGTTTGGATATTGAGTAGATACTTATAATGAATATTTTTTTGTTCTTAAGCAACTTCTATTTAAGCACTATTGTTGATGCTCGTATCCATAGCCTAGTAGACCTTTGATTCGCACTCAAGAAGGTGCAGGTTCGATCCCGGTGTAGGTGTGTACCAAATATCAATTAGATACGAGTACTTTCAGATCTCAAGTACAAAATAAGAAGGCGTACAGTGTAGGAAAACATCGGAAGCAAACCCGCACATGGTTGGTCCCAATTTGCTTATCGAACGGGAACTCTACATTTTGCCGCATTATAAATTATCTTATGTCCTTTAAGTATCACCATATCTTATATAATCAGTTCACTTTTGCATTTATAATATGTTTAGTATGGATTGTACTACATAAATTTGCATCTATTCTCATTTTATGGATACAATATCTATAGTTACGTATAGTCGGCAATCATATTTTTTTAAATACACAATAACGTGTTACCTCGAAATATGGCCTCATCACTAAACGTGATATAATAGCTAGCATAAAAGAAAATATGGTAGAAAGCGAGCATACCGTAAATTACGATTACGTTTGAGTGTAATGTTATCGAGGCTGGTAAGAGCACAATCCACTTACGACAATATGGTCTATAACGGTTCCCTGTTCAAGTCCTAAAACGTTGTTGTAACCACCAAAATGTCATATATATATATATATATATATATATATATATATATATATATATATATATATATATATATATATATATATATATATATATATATATATATATATATATATATATATATATATATATATATATATATATATATATATATATATATATATATATATATATATATATATATATATATATATATATATATATGGACGCTTCACACCACGTCAGTCTGGCCCCGTGCTAAGTACCTGAAGGACTTGTGTTACGGGTACCAGACAACGGAAATATATTTAATACTTTTATACTATACATGTATTTCAGATTTTTATTATATGATACACATATTTAATACACATCCATGACCCAGGAACTTTTGAAAACTTTTTGTTCCGTCGGCGGGATTCGAACCCGCGACCCCCGGCTTGAGCTACCAACAGCCCACCAACTGAGCCACAGAGGTCGTCATCATATTACATTGAATGTACACAGAAACGGTTTTATTTTTATTTATTTACTAGCAAAACAAACATTTTTTTATGCATAAGACAATCAATACAAAAGTAACATATTATGAGCCAGCAAAGTTTTTAAAATTAAATTAAATATTATATTCAAACGTGAATCTGGGGTTCAATTCTCATACTCTCGAATGTCTCTTAAAAACACGTATGCACAGTCACAGAATACTTAAAAATACGATTCTGTGAACAATTAGAAACCTAATAAATTTGACTATGCCTCTGTTGCGTAGCTGGTAGAGAAACAAATAAATCGAAGGCATTTACTGTCATATTATAAAACTGGCTACTGGAAAAGTAATAACACAAATTTTGGAGAACTATATTAACACTAATGACCGGAATTCTGAACTGAATGGAGAAACTGGTACCCTGAAAAGGACATAGGATACTTTATTCGATAAATTAATATTATTTCAACTTTTAACGTTTTCTAAGTTTCGCTCTAGTTGCTACGTCACATTAGTTTAATAGACTTGTTCGCCTAGAATTTTACACACCCATTTGTTTTATATTACAGACGGAGCGTAAAATATTATGAATTACTTAGACCTTTTATATTCCCTCAAGCTTTATTAAAGTTAAAGTGCAGGATGTTATTATTTAATATTTCCATACTTTTGTATTTTTTAGCATCATAACGTAAAAAATTTAACTACTTAATTATCTTAAAAGTTAACTTTCTCATATTCCAATTTTTAACCGACTTCAAAAAAGGAGGAGGTTTCTCAATTTGACTATATTATATTATGTTACTTTTTTATGTTTGTTCGCGGATAACTTCGCCGTTCGTGAAAAGATTTTGATGATTATTTTTTGTTGAAAAAAGAAAACTTCACAAGTTTTCTTTTTCCTCAGGAAATACTGTTTGAAGTTAGTTTTTTTGTTAAAATCATGAATAGAGTGACTGGCCTCCACGACACAGGGTATCCTAGTGTGGAGTCCAGTGTCATACTTAAGTACGCTTATGCATAATTTTGTGACAAATATTTATTTAAATATAATAATATAGTCTAATGCCTCTAAAATCGATATTTTATGGTACTGTCAATTTGGGTAGCTTTGAACATTTTTTACAGTATCAGTCTGTGATATTACAAACTGATTTATACTCATAACACTTTCATTTTATCGAATAAGTAGTGTTCTTTTGAATTGTATTAATTTTCTAATAAGAATAATTTCCGGAAAAAACAATAGAATTACTTACCCAAAATTTTACCCAAAAGTAAAATTCAAAGTTACATTAAGGTTTGGGTAACTTTGAATTTATTTTTGTTTGGATGAAAACCCTCATAATATTCGAATATTTGAAGGTTTTAGTGTTTTCAAAGAATTCCTCTATCATTTCTCGAGTGACTTGAGCCCTCTTTCTGGATATAATGTGAGCAACTTTTTCTTTAAGTTCTGGATGTCTTTCCAGAAAAAGCACACCCCATTCATAGCCGGGTTATTTTTAAATTGAGGCTTTGTTGTGTTGTTGATATCTAAACTATGTCTAACTAAATGGGCTGTAAAGCTTCTTTCTTCTTCTTGACTGAAAGTTACGGGCTTGCCCATGGGTTTACTACGCTTGCCTTTCAATTTATAAAAAAGCTGGGTCACTGCGGGTATTTTGTAAAGTTTCAACACATCGAGTATTGACATCGCACCAGATCGAATTTTGCTCAGGGCTTCCTCGAGTGTTTCAGGGTGTAGTTGCTTTTTAACCCATACCTTATAATGTCGAAGTTAACTTTTTGGTTTTTTCTGGTCATATTTGCATTACAACTGTAGAAAGAAAAATTTTGATGAGAACTGAGCAATATTATTTTTATAACAAAACAATATTTTTATGATACGATTAACTTTGAACCATTCAATGTTACCCAAATTACTTAGATTTTAAACGTACGCAATACTTTATCAGTCTTGAGCAAACAATTTCAAAATAATAATATATTTACTATATTTTAAAGATAAACACAAAAACATACCGGTTTATATAAAGTTTTATATATTTAATCACGATTTCAAATTCGTGCAATAAACACGTTCAACAACTTCACTACGGAATGGCGGGTTTTTTTTTTCAAAATTATAATATTAATAGTTTATATTTTTTCTTCTCGTTTGCTACAAAACATTTTGGCAATTCATTTAACGCAGTCTGCATAGTGAGACATCAAAAAGTTTACATGTAAAAATATAATAAATCTTATTCACAACTTTGTTCAAAGTTAAACCGCAATTCAAAGTTACCCAAAATGAGCGTAATAATTTTAATATTAAATTATTAAAGTTGTCTTATCTTGTCAATTGTTCTTTTGAAAATAAAATTTACAATATAATAACATATAAAATATAATATTAAAAAAGATGACTGTCAGCATACATTTACCACAATTTATTTCCATTAAAATCACGTTTTCATCTAAAGGGGACTACACGTAGGAACACTATTATTCACACGTTTGGCAAATATGTCTCCGCCGCCCGCCACTCGGCAAATACAAAAGGAATTACTTTTATTTTCCGTCTCAACCGCAGCGGGTTGCCGTATGATATATCACTTTGGCGCTACAGCAGGAACAAACTCTACGCTCTACACTTAAAAATATACGAAACCAATGCTCGTTTTATCTCGCCCAAACAAAAGTACTCCCTTTTGTTACACTAATGGGAAGTAAATCTTTGGAAAGTAATAAAAATATTATACTACATGTCGGTGTGGAGGGAAATCTCGCAAAAAGCCGTAAGGATAAAACATGTTGCGATTTCGTGGATTCCAAAGAAAAGCGAAAGCTGTACATTTTCTTAAAAAAACAATTAATAATAACGGTATTTATATGTATTAACGGTGCCGTGAAATTATAACGCATGTATGTACGTGCATACCTAATACTTACTCTCCAAAAATGTAACTCCTCTTCTAGGGCAGACCGGTAAAAATAGCCTTTGTCCTTCCACGTCTTGGTCATGACAGGTAGAGACCCCCCAAAATTGGTGTAACAACCTTTGTCCGTACAATAGTTTTGGATCCTATTTTCATGCAAAAAATTACTTTTCTTTTGAAAAAATATGATTAACTTATAAATATGTTGGTCGACTCCGATAGAGGTTAAAACTTAAAATGATAAACTATTAAGAGTGTTGCACAGTATTAGTCAATAATATTTTGATTATAAGCTGATAATAATATTATTAGTAACTATTACAATATTTTTTTATACTTTTCCTTTACCTAGTTTATTGTGTACAATGTACATACATGAGTAAATTCATGAATACATTTATTTTTAAGTTTTTTTGAGAAAGTTTGGCTTGCAGCGGCTCTCCTTAGTCTTGCGACTAAGGAGAGCCGCTGCAAGGCTACGAAGACCCGCAAGGTGAAGTCTTCTCGACCTGGCAAGAACGAGAGCAGGGGGTACGATGAGGAGGTCTTCACACTGGTGGAGAGAAGGAAGAAGAAGCCCGCCGCCCGCAACCATCGCGGCACCGCGCCCTATGTACCTGAGCTGCGTCTGCGGAGCGAGGTCCCCGCGACGCCCCTGTACATATCACGCCTGCACTGGTCCATGGAGGTCGAAGACGTCGTGGACTACATCCAGAAGAAGACGACACTGCGCCTGAGGGTCGAGTGTCTGCAGTCTCGCCACAAAATTAACTTTAGTTCCTTTGTGGTGAGAGTACCGACGAATCTTCTTTCAACCTTTGAGGTGCCGGAGTTCTGACCGATGGATGTGGTCTACCGGAGGTTCCGGGGGAGACTCCGGAACGAAGCGCGTCACGTAGCCGTCAACACGTGACAAAGTGTAGTTTTTAAGTATATAATAATAATATGTATGTTAGTCCTTAAGGTATTTATTATAATATGAATATGTATGTTAGTCTGTAAGGTATTTGTATATACCTGAAATAAATGGTAAAATAAATAAATAAATAAATAAAATTATTTTAATGCATAATTTTTTCCTCAAAGACATTATGAACATAAAAAATTGGCCAAGTGCGAGTTGGTCTCACGCTCGAAGGGTTCCGTACCTTAATAGAGCAAAAAAGAATAGGCAAAAATTGTGTTTTTTTGTATGGGAGAGTCCCTTAGTTATTTAGTTTATTTTAATTTTATTAGTATTTATTAAAGTATAAATACAAAGTAACTAAGTATTTTATTAACATTTCAACAAAATGGAAAACCTTTTCAAAAATCGGAATAATATAATTTCGAGAGTTTTTTGAAAAACATATTTCTCAAAAAGATCTCATTTATTTCACCGCTGATCGTTAATGGGGCCGATAGCAAAAAGGCATTTGGCTGTGTGAGTAAAAGACATTTCGCATCGGTCGGACCCCTAATGTCTCAATTAGAAAACAGATGCTCCGTCCTCCCAATTGCAAATTAATGTCCTTTTTTGTACGTCGTTTTCGTCCATTAATTAAATGTTTTCTAAGCAATACTTGGGAACGACATAATATTTTGGCAAATGAAATTTTGTAGGAAAATTATGAATCATGATTCGTTTCTGGCTGACATCACAAGCAATAGTCGTCTAATTTAAATTTACAAAGTTGCCTGAGAAAATCCCGCGAGCAACGTACCACCAATTCCCAGTGGTAGCCAAATGTCATTAAAACCAGTCGCTTTTAATGACATTTGGCTTAGGCTATTAATATAAGTAATCTGGTGATAAAAATAATCTCAATTTTTGACATTTGACCCCGAATTACTTTAAACGCACACACGGGATCGATGGGGACTTTAGAGTTTTTATTTATAATGGTGAACCCAAGGTCTCGACCAATTTTTAGCTTCCCGGGAATTTTCGTTAATTCAAATGTCTAAAGTATCCGCACTAATCTTTATTATGAAGTAAAGTAAACATATCGACCGGATCAAATGCTTATGAATCCCTCTTTACATTAACGAGATCTTCATCAGCAGACCCCATCAGGCCATCAAGGATCATCGAAGCAAGCGATTTAGGTATTCTAGCTAGAGAGCTACAACATAATTCATAGAAGTTTTCTGAGGCAGGCTGCATCTGCAACTAAGTATGTTCCATACTTAGTTGTTTAATGTGTGACAGAACTGTTACTGATGAGAGCGAGGGCTAAGTACCTTTTGAGAGTTGTATACTAAACGAATTTCGTCCAAAAATGTATTTGTCAAATACGCCTGAAACATTTTTAAATTAATTTTATTTACAAAAACTTAGGTCCTATTTTCGCGTATCAGGTTTGAAGTATAACAGGGAACTATCAGGTTTCCGCCAGTAGCTCCGCGGCTATTCGTACGTGGTAGCAATTTATGTGAGCGATAATAACAAGATATAAATTCAAAGGATAACAATAAGGCCCTTTATTGCCAGTTGTTTTCGCAAAAACGAATCCATGACCTGGATTTTTTGTAACATAAAAACGGATAATGTCACGTTGTTTGATATACCGATCTTTTTTACAAGTTTATTGGAATTTAAATGTGGCATAATGGAGTTTCGATGTGTATTTTTATCGTTGTGATGATTTATTCTTTTTATTTGTATTACATTAGATTCGGTTGGCGATTAACTGGTAAAGAGAAGATGTTTTAAAAAAAGTTGATGTAACAAAATATAAATAATATGATATTATACATTAATTTATTATGATGATGTTTGACGTTCAAAAACTTTACGTTCTAACCGACAGATAGAAAATAGGAAAATAATTATTATTAATGATGGAAATACTCTTCTTCATGATAATAAAAAATAAAAAAATATGCGTGGCGCTCGGGGACTGCCGCGGTAAAGCATTTTTTATCAACTTATACAATTACAATTCGTATACTCTTGTACAATTCGTCTAGTTGCACGCACACAAACGCCGTGAAGTCTGCCAAACTTTTACAACGTTAGGCAACACCGACACAGCGGTGCGGCAACGCCGCGGGGGAGTGGGTGATGTTAGGTTTATTTCCGTTACAGGAATTCTTGATTCGGTCGCCGTGCTCAAAGACCGCGATAAAAGCTATGCAATAGCTTAATAATAATTATATTATATAGGAATATTATGATATTATTAGAATAATAATTATACAGGAATCATAATTTTTAATACTAATTACCACTGATGCGACGCTCCGAATCGCCAAGAGCAATGTGAACCCGCTCGGAGAGAATGTGTAGAAGTTGAAAAGTCATTATGATAATAACATCTAATTATGCGAAACAGCAAAATGGAGCTCATAATAATTAGGATTTCATTTAGTTACGCAAAAATATTTTTTTTAATAATATAAACTACATAATTTAATTATCACCATCATAACCCTTGTTTGATCTTCACTAAATAGAGTGTGATTCTTGATTCGGAGTGGCCAGAACATTGTTGTATCTATACTGTACTGGGCGAAACATGGCGGTAGCGGTCATTGACTCCCTGTCAAAAACTTGTCATTTTCTATATAAACCGCGATTGACAATGAAGTGTCAGATGTTGTCAATCGCGGCTTTGTATAGAAAATGACAAATTTTTGACAGGGAGTCAATGACCGCTACCGCCATGTTTCGCCGAGTACAGTATAAGTTGACTACTGCCACCGAAAATTTTTAGAGTGTTTGCATTACATTTACAACAAAGTTTATGTTTTGTAATAAAATCGTATCGTACTAACAAAAATATACAGATTGTGTATACACACAATATTATAATTATAAAATGTTTTGTCCTTGTCTATCAAGCCATGTTTGAAACGCATCGGTTGGATAAACGACCTCTGTGGCTCAGTGGTTGAGCGTGTTGTCGGCGCTCAACCCGGGGGTCGCGGGTTCGAATCCCGCCGACGGAACAAAAAGTTTTCAACGTTCCCGGCCTCCCGGGTCATGGATATTATGTATTAAATATGTGTATAAATAATATAATAAAAATCTTAAATACATGTACTTATATTATAAAAGTATTAAATATATTATTTCCGTTGTCTGTTACCTGCAGTAATACAAGTCCTTCAGGTACTTAGCACGGGGCAAGACTGACGTGGTGTGAAGCGTCCATAGATATTATAAAACACGACACAAGTAAATGTCACCGACAATTCACTTGTGTAGTGTTGTGAAATATGTGTAGATCTTGTTATTAGTATGGGGCATATTACACTAATATAATATCTATGGACGCTTCACACCACGTCAGTCTGGCCCCGTGCTAAGTACCTGAAGGACTTGTGTTACAGGTACCAGACAACGGAAATATATTTAATACTTTTATACTATACATATATTTAAGATTTTTATTATATCATACACATATTTAATACACATCCAGACCCGGGAACATTG
Organism: Cyaniris semiargus; assembly: GCA_905187585.1. Lineage (NCBI taxonomy): Eukaryota > Metazoa > Arthropoda > Insecta > Lepidoptera > Lycaenidae > Cyaniris > Cyaniris semiargus. The sequence goes on from LR994553.1 coordinate 6,192,145, forward strand.
AAAACTTTTTTGTTTCGTCGGCGGGATTCGAACCCGCGACCCCCGGCTTGAGCTGCCACACACTCAACCAATTGAGTCACAAAGGTCGTCAATACTATCAGTAGGGTCCAAAAATATATTTTTATGATTGACTTTCTCATCATGATGTTATTATAATGTGGCAAGTCATTACTATGCAGCTAAAAATAATAAACTAAAATATTATCTAAAGATAGATGTGAGTATTTAAAAGAAACAGACGGCACAAGAGTGATTTTCATTAATAACAATGATATCTTTACTGTTGTAAGTGATAATAACTGCGGTCTTATTTGTCACCGTCTACTTGAGAGGCAGATACAATGGAGCTTATTGAAAAAAAGAGTAGTGGCATTCAGTACCAGAAGCAAAACGGCAGGAATATTATTGATTATTTTTATCAAAGATAAGTCAATGCATGAGCTAATGGAAGATATCTACAAAGAATATCCAAAAGAGCCAGCTGTAGGGCCTGGATCGCTGTTCCTACCTACGCTACTAATTGTAAAAGATCCAACGAACATACAATTTATAATATCAGTAGAGTTTAAATCTTTCATTAAACGTTTAGACTTTAGAGGATCCAATGAGAATGACTCTATACATTGTAACGATTTTATTGTTCCTACAAATCTTATGAATGAGGTTGTATATGTAATTTTTTCTATACTGGCTGGGACGCCAAAACTGTTTTTGTTTTTTTTCACGTTGACATTTTGCTTCTGATTTTCTTCTGCTACGTGTTACGAATAGACGAATTTGGGAAAACTTAAATAATTTATCCACTTTTGCAGTTTATAAATAATAATATATACTATCCCCACTTGGGTAAGTGTTGCAATAATTATTTTAAGTTTACTTTATAAACCACTTATATTTTTACTCAATTTCATAAATATGACCATTCTTGGTAATGTAACTAAATGGGTATAGAAAGTTCTAGTAAATATTTACTTCGTTGTGTATCAGAAATAAGTCTTTTTTTACATTAATTAATAACTTGTAAGATATTATAATTTTCATCTTTATAATAATTATTCATCCTCAATTTTGTTATGATGATTATTATTTATTTTTCTGTATTTGCTTTTTATTTTGTGTTCTTTGACTGCCTCACCAATAATTACTAGCATGCAATAACTGTACTTTACAATCTTGTCTGGCTGGTAGTTTTAAAGATTTGATGTCGCAGTCAAAGTAAGAATCTGGGCAATTATAAAAATGTCTGGATGCTGATTCAAGAGATCACCGCGACGGGCATCACCGGGACGGTAATCAACACGACGGGCATCACCGCGACGGGCTCTGCGGTCGTTGCGAGAGCTACCTACCTGCCTGCGTCCTTCCTACATCCTACCCGAATTCTACCTGCCTGCGTCCTTCCTACATCCTACCTGAATTCTTCCTGCCTGCGTCCTGCTTTTCCGCAACCTAACCATCTACAACCTACCTTCCGGGACTCCTCCACCTGCACTCCTGCCACCAGGAAAGTAAAGTACCATTGGTACAACAAGGTACATTCTTTGTGAACGACCGAACCACGATCCATGCTTCCTAAATTCTAATTTTAATTTAATCTATACTTATTGTAATATATTTTTAAGTTACTAATAATTTTATTTAACACCTACTACAAGTGTTACAACATAATAATAAAAATATTTTACAGTAACATTTTTTACATAGAAAACAAAACTTCAAAAAACGAGTGGGATATATTAGAAGTGTAGTGAAACACATCTTAACTGTTTTTAAATTTTTTGTTACTCTGTCTGTTTGTACATGCTAATCTCTGAATCCGCTGGACGGATTTTAATAAAATGTGATATCGTGATACCTTACATCCCCGGTCAACATCTTAGATACTTTTCGAACTGACTTCCAAAAAAGTAGGAGTTTACGTTTACTTTGTTGTTTGTGGTCCGATTGTCAAAATTATTTTTTGTTGTATAGGTTATAAACCCAAATTTGGTACCATGTTTACAAAAGTGGTAACTTCATAATGAAGTATCGAGTGAGCTCCTCAAAATTTATACTTATAGCACATTAGAGTGATTTTGTTTTATTACAATTTTAATTCAATATTATTCCCCTGTGTACAGAAAAATCAGTATACTAAATAAGTTAGGTAAAATTCCATTTACACAAAATATTTTCTACGTCAGAGAAAACACAAGACCCGCCGTAAAATTACAGGGCGCTCAATACCCTCTCAAGAAGAATTACTCGTATTATGAGGGGTCACAAAGTGAGGATAGCAATATTGGACCCTCGGAAGGTGCCGCGTAGGTGCGGAGCCCACATAAAACCTAAGGAGGCAGGTGCATTCCATTCCGTCGACGCCCAAATGTGTGTTTCACGCTTCTCGCGTCATTTCGGCTCGGGATATACAAGGTAAGAAAAAGGAAAGTGTTACAATAAAACTCAAGCTGGTGAGAATAAACTGTCTGCTGACGTAACGCCTTAATATAGAGTATCTTTATTTTGTATTAGGTGTACCTGACGTCGCCTGTGAAAATGAATTTCGTAAAACGTGTCCCGTCCTTCTGGTACTATGTTTGTTCCAGATCTTACCGAAACTGGTTCAGTAGTCTCGAAGCCTATTATGGTATACCTAATATTAATGGGGAAAATCAAATTTGAGATAATCTGAAACAGATTGGCACAAAAATTTCTTAGATTGGTTTATAATATTATATTTGAATATTTTAAATTTTAATATTTCCTTTTAAAAGGTCGGATTTAAACCCCCGACGTTTTTCGTTTTCCACTAAATTCACTGCATTTTTCTACTACTTTTATTCTAAAATATGAAAATACACTTAGCGATAGCGCTTTCATTGCTTTCTCGATTTTATTGTTATGACGGAGATAAGAAAAAATTATCGCCATAAATAATGCTGTGACCTTTATGGCAATTTTGAGTTCGTTTTTATCTCTTTAAAATAAAATTTTGTCTGAAAACCTTGTATCAACACGCTGTTCTTTTAATTATTTTAGCTATGTTGCAGTGCGACATAAACTGTAAAGAAAAAAAAATGCCCAATATCTTTCCTATAAAATGGCTTGCGCTATTGTCAACCGCATACTTACTTTTTAAATGTCATTTATACGGTGGTAATGTTTTGTGACGTCACGTTGTATATTGTACGTTGTATATAATTATTATGTTCTTTCGGTTAAAATTGTTTTGACATCCAAGTTCTTTTTTCATTCACTGAAAACAAGATACTTTATCTAGATATCTCATGTTTTTGGTACTTTTTACCCATCAAAATTGACTCTTCACTCTATCGTCTGTCCGTCCATCATAAAAACTGTTGCCAAAGTAGGCAATCCTCTTAGCCAGTCTGATCCTGTATTTGCGCATCGAATTTACCACCGCATTTCACGTTTTTCAGCGGCATCCCATTTTAATGAAAATAATAATTCGGCCATTTTGAACTCAACATTCATTTCCATCTAGCGAGTCTAATTTGACACAAATCCTAATCAGAAATGAAATGCGACTAGAATTGACACTTCAATTAATCGAGTGCCCCACTCAGTGTATTCCCATTACCGCTGCAGGGGCCTGGGAAATTGCGAACCTGTTTTGCTATTAACGATTAGAACGACTAAGCTTTCGACTCCTAATTCCTATCATTCGTTATGCTATCACCCGTTTTTTTTTATTCGATGCGGTTAGAGATGGTACTTTTTAACATTTTTTGTATGAGTTGTATCAGTTCGTACTAACAACTAGCTGTTGCCCGCGACTTCGTCCGCGTCAAAGAAAACTCTCTATCAACAACGCATTTATTTGGATAAGTAATTAATAATTTATTATGTACACATTACACATATTTATACACATCCAAGACCCGGGAACAACGAAAGCTCTTACGTAACTTTTGTCGGCGGGATTCAAAAACGTTCGGCGGGTTATGAAAAACCTTCATAGTAGATGCCTTGGCGTGATGATGATGAGATGACGCCCGCAACTCCGTTGCGCCAAAATTAGTTTATCCCATACCAAATTTTAGCAAAATTGGTTCAGCGGTTTGGACGTGAAGAGGTAACATATAGACAGACAGACAGACAATATACATTTTCGCATTTATAATATTAAGTATGGATGTTTCCGTACTTTCTATTGAAATACGATGTCAGGAATCGCTAAATGTATATTTTTTTAATCTAGTACTAATGCTGAGGTATTAAGGTCGCTTATCCTGCGTGTACACAAACACTTAAAGTATATTATCATGACCTAAATAGTAGTGTAAAGCACGCGATGTAGCACTTCCATAATTCAGTGTCATAATTGGTCGGTGCCTTAATTATTTGCAGGTCGCCGCCTCTGTGCGTAGCTACACTATATATACATTCTAGACAGAATTTCATTAAAAAAACCATGAGAATTTTCAAAAATGGAAAAGTGGAAATGTGAAAAAACTGACGTTTTAGTGATGCAATGGATACGAGCGTTGCAAAGTATATTCTATGTAAATTATAACATTATTATCGTATAAAATTGCCCGTCTCGCATAATATAACTGCTTGTTACATATCTAATTTTTTTGAATAACTAGAGATATCTTGATATGTTCTAGGAATTTAGAATTCACAGTAATCTTGCAACAATGCTATGCCATGCTATACTCTCTTCTTACACAATGCTTTTCATAGGCGTACACAAATTTTACAGCACTCGTATGAGAAAATTGGTATTTGTAGAACAGTATAAGTTTTCGCATTCCAGTCAAATATATATAAAGATGATTTCTGGCGAACCAGACTTAGTTCACAGTCAATAGGATATCCTGAAATAGAGGTGTAGGAAGCCTACCAAGAATAGACAGAATACTGAACAGTAATCCTTGGCCAGTGGCCGGCCCGACTCGGCAAATCGGTTCATTTGATTGAAGGTAAATGCCGTTTGAAATGCTTTTACACCCTTTGACTATTCAACTGAGCAGCGTCAAATGATGTTCTTCGCTCATTGGTTGCATTTTATACTGGATATGAGTGCTGAGTGTAACGCAATAACCATGAAATCCTTGTGATCAAAATCCGTTTAGTATGTTTTAGCCTGAAGAAATAACAACTAATAACAACAATAACAACAAACACTTAACTACAATACAATTTAAAAAACTGTATTCCCAACTACGAAACTAATTATAGCAATCAAGTTAAAACTCGGAGCTATTTCTAACTATTAATAATACTAATTTCATTAACAGGCGCTTTATAAGAACGTACACTTATGTCGAGTTTTATCCCCTACGGCCTACTGGATGACCCGGTACACTTCGTATTTCTTTCCTCCTAATATAAACCTTTCCTGGACTTACGCGAATATTTCAAGACTAAAATGAGCCAAATCGGTTCAGCCGTTCTAGAATTTAAGCGAGACCAGCAAAATTAAAAATTAGAATTGATAAAACCGGTTTGTCGTATTAAAGGAGAATCTGATGGCAAAAAGTGAGAAAATAAATTGACTCTAGCAATACCGGGGTAGTTGGAATAAAACATTTTGATCGTTTTTATTTCTTATAGTGGCTGATTCTGTGTGTTAAACATGCAAATATAAAAATTAATCCAATGATCAAGGATATTTTTTTGAAAAACTGCTGTCAAAAATTGCCATCAGATTCTGGTAGACCTATACATACATAGACGATAATAATCGGTCTTTCCTTTTGGTTTTGCCGTTGTTGGCTAAAATGATGTCTATGTGGATTGATAACTCAGCTTCCGACTCATCGATCGACACAGCTTAATCTATTACTGTTGTCTACACTAGAGTGAAGACAAAAGGGTATAACGCTAGGATAGAGTGGTAGACGGTAGTAGAAAGTAATAAAACTATTCTTTAAAACTAATCCTTCATTATTTTCGCATTCAAAAACAAAATAATAAAATTTATATAAATGTCCACCTGTCTAGCTATCTGCTTGCGTATCGGTTACCTACAGGGAGCTGAACCGATTTAGTTATAATGAAATTGTAATTAATAAAATGTTGTACCTAAATTTTTTGCAAATAAAAAACATTTCTTGTTATTATTATTACCACAGATAAAATATATTATCCGTGGCAATGAAGATACATTTTAATATATTTTTTCATAATTCGTAATTACATAAATTATGAAAAAATATAATTTAAAATTTTTATGTTAATAATATATTAATAATAAAAATATAAATTTAAATTCATTATTTGTAACTATATGAAATTTCATATACATAGTTACAAATATATTCAATATATTATTGGCATAAAAATTTAAATAAGAATATTGTAATAATGAAAACTTAATACATTTTATTTATTAATGTTATCAAACAAATATAGAATAATGTATATAATTTCCGTCCCGCCCTAGTAAATGAAATTAAATATTTTACAACTCCATTTTATAGCGTACTAAAAAGTTAATTTTCTCAAAGACGTCTCTACATTAAGGAATTTTGTTGGTTCACTAGAATTTTGAGAGGACCAAAGTATGTGGCTATGAAACCAGGGACTAACCAAAATTAAAATTAAAATTTATTAATACACAACAAAAGAAACTAGGCCTTTGCATCCGTTGTGGATGATTTATACAGCTGTATTTTCAGAGCGAAGTCCTCAAATGCTGTAGTGCCTGGGACAAGATTGAAATGTCCGTATGGTTGCCCAAGCACATACGGCATTCTCGCAACATAGTCGGCCTGTTCCAGAGGAAAGAACTAGTCGATACGTCTGGGACTATGTGCGGGTTTCCTCACGATGTTTTCCTTCACCGTACGAGCGTCCGTATTATGTACTTGAGATCAGAAAATGTCTTATTGGTACACGCCTCCACCCGGGATCGAACCTGCACCCTCTACGAGTACGAAAAAGGTCTACCCATTAGGCCACGGGCGCAACAACATACCTACAATATAACAAAGCAGAAAATAATATACAGTATACATCCCATGCTAAGTAATACTTAATGTCTTGTAATAAACGTACAACTGAAAACTATTTAACGTTTCAAACTGAACCGTTATAAAAAGTCGTCGAGGGAAAAAACATGGAGCGATTCCTAAGTCTTTTTAGATAAGATTATATTAGTAAAACCATAAATCCGGCTGTAACGTTCCGACGTACCCGTCAGCTCATAAGGCTTTATGGGTAACCTCTACTTCCATAGTTATTGCCGGTAACATATTTCACTCGGTTTTATTTCTAATAATACCTACGTTTATGCTCTAAACGCCAGGCATCAATGTTATTTATGTGTCGGTAAAGAAGAGTAATTTTGCTTATTAATTTTGTGCGGGCGCGTCGAGGCGCGGCGCTGGCTTACATGACATAGGCCCCTTAATCACGAGGCATTTGGATCTTTGAAAAGCGCCATTATTCAGGCCGGGGCTTTATTACCAATCTTTGGCGTTCCATTTGAATTTTGATCGAGATAGGCTCCGGATATCGGATTTGTAAGTCTAAATTAAATTTCAATCCTTTTCATCGTCGTTTCGTTTGGATACCGACTAGATTATTTTTAGGGTTCCGTAGGCAAATGGCAAAAAACGGAACCCTTATAGATTCGTCATGTCTGTCTGTCTGTCTGTCTGTCTGTCCGTCCGTATGTCACAGCCACTTTTCTCCAAAACTGTAGCTGTGAGCTATAATATTGAAATTTGGTAAGTGATGTAGTCTGTGAACCGAATTAAGATTTTGATACAATAATGGCAAAATTATTAAAAATTTTAGGGGTCCCCATAGGTACAACTAAACCAAAAAAAAATTTTTTTCATCTAACCTATGCGTGTGGGGTATTTATGGATAGGTCTTTAAAAATCATATTGAGGTTTCTAATATCATTTTTTCTAACCTGAATAGTTTGCGAGAGAGACTCTTCCAAAGTGCTAAAATGTGTCCCTCCCCCCCTCTTACTTCTAAAGTAGGAGCATGATAAGTCTAAAAAATTATATGATGTACTTTACTATAAAAACTACCAACGAAAATTGGTTTGAACGAAATCTAGCAAGTAGTTTTTTTTTTATATTTTTATATTTAATTTTTTTTTTCATCTTATCTATGCGTGTGGGGTATCTATCGTCGAATCTTCGACGATATTGTATAAAGTATGAAACGTGAGCGTTTCATACTTTTTTGTATTTATGTAGTTACAATTTTCAAATTGTAAACAAAAATCATACGTTTTTGAAGTGAAAACAGAGTTTTTGGTTGAATGGACGTGCTGCCAATGCAAAATTAAGATTAATTAGCAATCTTACTGTATTAAAGGTGCACAGATTTCTCGCAAAGGTATGCTTCGTACCGGGCAGTGCTGGGTACTGACATAGTGCAATTCTTATACAGTAGAACTACATACCGTCTAAATCGAGTACACATACATTTATACGTAATCATGTAACTTTAAAGAGCTTGATAACTTTAAAAAGCGGACGCGTAAACCTTGCCTCTGTGTTGCACAATTTCAAGAACACCGATTCTATCTAAAAGATGACCCAGTGCAAGTTTCTTAATCATAGATTCGCCTATAAGCCGATTCTTTTCGCTAGTATAATCTCCGTACCGGTGGTAGGCCTATACCTGAATTAACGTTATCGCAGACTCAACGTTAAAAAAGTGGCATATTTTTTTAAACGTTGAATGTTTAATCAACATCACTGAATATTATTTTGACTTTGACGGCATAGTTATGCTACTGTATTTACCTTGCGGTTCTGCCCCTAGTCCTGTGTTATCAGTGGCCGAACTCAGTAAGCACGCGAGTTGCACAGTTTATGCCAACGAGCGGCTAAACTCAGGTAATTGCATGCTTAATTCATGCAATTCGTGGTTTAAGGGTGCGAACGCTATCGCAATCAATTTTAGACGTTTAGATTGGTAAAAAGGAATTTTATAGTAGTAATAATTGGAAAATACTTTTCATAATTTTCCAACGTTTACTTGTATCTTCAATTGTATAACTAGAAAACATCAGCCACGTCAAGAGTGCAATTATTATTTAAAGGCTATTCTTCTTATAAAAATATCCAGATCACGTTGTAAAATATTATACGTCTGTAATACATGTATCTTTTTATCATCTAGAGTATAATCAGTTCACCTTGGTCGTTAAAACATTACATAAACAATTATTTTATTACATTAGTTTATTTTATTTTATTACATTAATTCGGTTTATATAAGGTAATAAATTGCCTCCGAAAGTTTTAATTAAAGGTACATTTTGGGTAAAATCGTGATAAAACGAAACTCACGCGATATAATGACCTTTTCGTTAGTCCAAATACTTCCATGCCTAACGAATGTCCCTAATGAATATTCGCACGCTATTACAATAATATTTCATTTAACACGTACAGTCAGCATCACAAGTATTTAGAAAGAGGTTGGTTAAGGGTTGGTTAATATTATTGCATACTCTGTTAATATAATTATTACGTGTTTGGTATTATAAGCATTAGCTACCTAAGCGACAGAGTCGCACATTACTTTTCAATCAGTGAAATAATGCATACAGACTGACTGGCTGTATGCGTTAATATTGTGATATGTTATAGAAAATGATTTAATATAAAAAATACGGCTTCCTCCATGACATTCAATACCATTACATTAACGTAGCTCTCAGGGACCAAAGTATAGGAATATACTTTTGTCTCTGAGGTGTTTTGAGGTGAACCGATTACGCGACTGAGTGTCTTAAATTTATAAAATTTTACACTAAGAGACGAATAATAAACAAGTTACAATTATTACTTTTAGTATATTCTAGCAAAAATTATGTCAGAAGGCACTTGTTTTAAGAATTCTGTGAGAAATATTGTTCCATAAATATGTACATAATATTATTTTTGAACACATGGGAGCATTTCTTTACATATTTATGAAGTAGGCTTCCTCTCGTATACTAACGTTACTTTTAAAATTTGGTTCAATTTTCTCTACAAATATTTTAAATAAGGTCTGCTACATTTTGCGTAGATAATAATTTATGTAAATTATATAGAGACTGTAGCTGTGACATATTGTTGGAAGTTTCGTTAGGACTACAAACAGCAACCCAAAATATTACTTAACCTACCATTTTTAGAGTTCCATACCCAAAGGGTAAAAACGGACCCTACTACTGAGACTTCGGTGTCTGTCCTTCTGTCTGTCTGTTTCCAGGCTGTATCTCAAAAACCGCTTTGAGCTAAACTTTGAAATTTTCACAGATTGTGTATTTCTGTTGCCGCTATAACAACAAATACTAATAATCGGCCAAGTGCGAGTCGGACTCGCGCACGAAGGGTTCCGTACCGTTATAAAGCGAAAATTGGTAAACAATTGTGTATTTTGTATGGGAGCCCCCCTCAAATATTTTTTTTATTTTATTTTTGTAATTAATTATTAAAGTACAAATATAATTAAGGATTTTGTGAAAATTTCAATTGCCTAGCTGTTGTCATTATTGATTACGAGCAAAAAAGGCCAAAAAAATTCTGTTTCTTGTATGGGAGCCCCCTTTAAATATTAATTTTATTTTATTTTATTTTTAGTATTTTTGTTATAGCGGCAACAGATATATACAATCTCTAAAAATTTCAGAAGTCTAGCTATAGCGGTTCTTAAGTTACAGCCTGGAGACAAACAGACAGACAGACAGACGGACGGACAGACAACGAAGTCTTAGTAATAGGGTCCCGTTTTTACCCTTTGGGTAAGGAACCCTAAAAATGAAATAAAATTAATTATTAAACCTGTATAACAAACTTGATTTTGTTGGACTTGACTGTTCTTCATAGGTAGACACTGTGCTATCAAATACGTAAGTAAAGCCTATAGGAATGGAGTTCTAAGAGGCTGCACTGCTGTGGCTAGCCACGCCACCTAACCACTTCTGGCTAATGATTCCAAAATTCAGGATGCATTTGCCGAATATGCGGGAACTAAATTCTATTTATGCCATGCAGTATCAGGCGTTGCACCATGAAATCGTATGGTAATAGTATGCGGCCCGCTGACAGCAATATGACGTCAGCGGATAAAGCCTTTACATGGTGCGATGTCCACGGCGATAATATGCAAAATCCCGCTAGAGTTTACATATCTATTTTTTACGCTGGAGACCTGGTACTTTAGACAAAGTATATTTCGTTAAAAACAATGACGAAATTCGTTATCAAAATGTATGCGGTTTGACATAAGTCATCGCTAAATGACATTTCGCTTGCGAAGACTAATGTCAAATCCCATAAATTTTGATAACGAATTTCGTCATCGTTTTTAACGAAAGGGACTTTGGCTACGGCCTCTGTATAGTGATGCTATTCTTTTATTCAACATCAATTCAAATTTGTCTCTTGTTAACCGACTTCAAAAAAAGGAGGCTATCAATTTGACGCGTATGTATGTAATATTTGCAGAACTGCCCAGTTTTTGTATATATGTTAGTCTACATCAGCGTCTGAACAAATGTGCCAAATTTCTAAAGTGTATGTATGTATGTATGTATGTATGTTTTTATGTTTGTGTTCGAATATCTCCGGAACTACAAGTCCAATTTGAGTACATAATTCTTTTTTTGTTGTACTAGGTATGGTTCAACTTAGGGAATACTGCAAGTTTCATCAAAATCGATTCAGTAGTTTTCGAGATAGGGAGTGGTCAAAGTATCTAAGAAAACTAGTCTCAATCTCAGGAGTTTAAAACTGTGTGAAGCGAATAAACAAAAAAAAAATTGCACTTAAAAATATTTTTATTAAACTTTCGCACAGAAAACTTTTTATAAAAAGGTTTCATGCAAAACTGAACTCAACGTCGCTTAGTTGGTGTATAAAAGTGAATGAAAATAGAACAAACCGGTTTACTTTAGAATTTCTCGGAAACGCCTAACGTGTGACAATATGTTTTGTTGCGAACAATATTGCCAGAGTGAAAAATAGAGATGAGAATTCAAAAATGGAACGACGCGGTCCTCGGCGTTGTTAGAATACCACGCTCGAGTGCGAAACAAAGACTTAAACCAAAATGATGTCCCGCGACATGCAACACCGTATCTCGTTCAGAAATCAAGTAGAGCCGTTAAAAATAAATATCAAAGGTACAAAAGTAAACGATAACAACGATTAACTTTATTCAGTTAGCTGAAGAGGAAAATTGAGAAGCTGTTTCATGGAAATTTTTTGTGAACTTGAAAAAGAAGCATCTTATATTTTGTTAATATTTTGTTACGCACAAATTAAGTACCTACCTATTATGTACGCACCAAAGATAACAAGAGTATTATGTTGAACCTTAATGTTTTACTTGCAAAAATTATAACCTATTCGTAGTTCAGAACTGGAAAAATATTTTGTATAAAGGTACAAAACATTTTTTTACCTCTCCTTTTTACAATAACATATTTTTACCCTATCTTAAAAGTATTCACTTCAAATTAGCAATAGTTTACATTAAAAACTTTCTTATTTCGAACTCTGTGCCTAAATAAATCACCATTAAATGGTAAAAGGAAGAAAAATCCACTAATTCTTCGTCAGCGACATAGTAGATTGCATCTACTGGTTTATTTACAGTGGGACTACGAAACTTGGCGACATTTATAGACCGAGTAATGTATTTATGTTCTTTTAATGGCTTCAAACATTATCCCAGCGCTGCGCTACGACGACTGAAATTAGGACAATTCTTGTTATTTATCGTCACTTGTCTATCTATTCGGGAAAAGGTGTTTTTGGAGAAAACGAGAGACGTCATTATTCATTTTTTCGTCTCCTCGGTCAGCATGTCGTGATATGGTGTAGGTTAAAAACTTATTAAACGTTGAGTAGCTGAGAGGCGTTTGCATCATATTCGATTTGGAAAAAAACTTTAATATCTTACATTTTACAAAATATAGTACGTGTTTTCTTTTATTTTCAACTCTTCTGTAGCCTATCCTTTTAACAATAGCGAAGATAAAGAAAAATATGATGGTTTGTTCGTGTGGTGATCATCAGTTGTATATTATAATTAATTTAAAATATATTGTTCAGTTGATTTTTTTATCATTATACAATATCTTTTTTATGGCTGTTTTCAGAGTCTGATAGTTGAAGCTTATATTAATTAAACGAAACTATTGTATTATCATGTCAACTGAAGCTGAATCTGGACCAGTTAGGCCAATCCAAACCTCGTATTAGACGTCGGCAATTTAGTGCGAACATAAATTGTGATAGGGGGCGCTCCGGGCTTGTTTAATTTCACGACTGAATAAATCCAAATGTTATACCGCGGGGACCGGGCCGGCTCCGTAAAACTCCGAAATCACCACTTACCGTTTCAATAAAGTTATCACTGGCCTTATGAGTTTATAATGAACGTTTAATTGCTTTTATTACAGCCAAACTTAGGAACTTGCTTTGTAGCGAAATTAATTTGTTACTATGTTGTACTGTCGCGAGCAGAACGTCCATTCTCGTATTCACTTGAGAATCTAAATTTAATTTAATTCGCTGATAAGAGAGTTTGAAACTTGAGAAAATCTCAAGACTATTTATTTATACGAGATGGGGTATATAATGTTAAAACAATGAGAAAAAAAAATGGTAGCAGTCATTTGTGAAGACGCCCGGGGCACGGGGAAACAGATTAAAGTTAATAATATCGATGTCATTTCGTATGTCTTAAGGCAGCCTTTCGCACTGAGTGTCTATAGCGTTAGTGACGCTGTGTCTATGTCGCCGCGACAGTGCGACATATAGATGTTTTATGCAGGTGCCAGGTGTATAAAATTCTAGGGAAAAACTTTCGAGCACAGCGACACTAACTTGGCGTCAATGATGCTCAGAATACAGAAAAAAAATTCTGTATTCTGAGCAATGACGTCACAGACACTTAAAGACGCTCTCTACGAAAGGCTATCATTACACTTTACTTTAGACTTTGTGACGATAGCTGTACAAAAGTATCCAGCACACTCCGTAGCATCGGAGCATTTTGGATGCTACGATGCAACGGACAGACACACACATACAGACAGTCAGGAAGACACGTCAGCGCTGCTACTTTACCCCTTAATAAATTATTATTGTTATCACTATTTTAAACTACGAAGATGATGGGGTCTCATACCGCAGAAAGACTCGAAAAATGTAGTTTTAGGGTCTATTCAGACCGCAACGCGACGCGTAGATGCATTTCTAAATAAGTATTGAACCGACAGACTTGCATGACGTCTCACGCAATAGAAGTCTGTCAATTCCATACAAATTTAGAAATGTCTAAATTAACCTGATAAAATACTCTGTAGTAAGTATCGATTAGGATTAATTATTATTATTAATTAATTAGCAATAAAAATATAAATGACTAGCTGACACCCGCAACTCCGTTGCGCAGGGACCGTAAATATTCCGGGATAAAAAGTATAGCAAAATCGGATAAGCGGTTTGAGCCTGAAGAGGTAACAGACAGACAGACACGCTTTCGCATTTTTAATATTAGTATGGATATAATAGTACTTAATATAAAATTTTTTGAGAAAATGAAGCGCAGAATTATATTCAGGTCACTAAAGTCGATATTACAATACGTTCAGCAAAAATTCATCGATGCCCATAAATCCGTCAATACATTTCTCGGCCTACCCTCTATAATTGTTCTGATGTGGCTACGGAGCCGGAAGATATGAATGTGATACGCTAAATTACACACAATATTTTTTCAAGTATTAGGAAACCGATGTTACATCAAAATTACTGCGGCAGAATATTCTGCTCAACCGAAATTATTCTCGTATAAAAGACAAGTCGGATTCGTTTAGTGAGGGTTCTTCGTCGTTATCATTGTTTAATATCATTTCGCCAAGCAAACATGTTGGGTATAGAGGAATGTCAAATTTGGCAGAGATTGAGACTTTATATTACCTAGCTAAAAGCCGAGCTTTGTGAGGGCTCGCGTCTTTTCTGCATGGTAATTATCTTTAAGGCAGTTTTTTTTATATTTTAATAGTAACCAAAACCTTGACTGACAACACATCTACATATAAATAAAAATTACTATGTAAAAGAACAAATCAATAGGCGTGATAGTTTTTCCGTAAAGTGTACCACAAAAGTGCTGAGGTTGTGGGATATACTAGGGCTCGCTTCGCTCGCCTTGATAATAATAATCATTGGGAGTTGGGAGGTACCAAAAATTAGTACCCACAGTCTCGAAGACATCGCGTTTGCATACGAAAGCGTAAATAATTTGCATTGTTACGAGGGAAAATAGAGTTTAAAATACAACACAATAATGCAGCGTCATTCCGTTCAATACAACCAAAACAATATCGGTATATTGAACGGTGAGCAAACCGAATCGCGACTACAATATACTGTTTCTGTTATTGAATATTTACTCTATCGAGGCGGAGCGGGTCTTTAGTTTATGGTAGCTTTATTAGACTGACGTTACCAGGAATTCACTACATTCGCTGCATCTCTGTGTTTACACTGCACTATAAGGATTTTTACGTACTATAGTTTAATGTGTAGTTAAGTGCTCAAAAATAGCTGGAGATCCGCCTAAAGATGTCGAAAATCTTTCAATATTGAGGCATATTAATTTTTATCTGCAACTTAATACTGTGTTTTCCTCCTTAGAAAGAAACAAATATTTCAAAGTTATAAAAAAACACAGTATATAAAAGAATGCGTTATATTCGTTATTATCGAATTTTTCAGTCATTTCCAACCATTATCTATGTCTGTATTTGCATAATTTCACACTCCTTCGATAGACTGACAGCTGAAGAGTAAGAATAATGGTCCAAGAACGAGTTAATTTTGCTTGTGAAAATCCCGGCTAACAGTCACCCTCTAATCGTATGAGCTTGCGTGCTGCCCGGTGCAATTACGCTAATCTTATTAGCCTATCCACTTCGCTTCATGCACTTGTAAGTCAGCGATTTTGTTGTATCGTGACGGTGCTAACAAGTTACGTTTTAAATATCTTTAAAAGCATGTTCGAGTCTACCTGAACATCTGAATGGCATGTACGCCATGATAAATTTAAAGGAATATCATGCTGTGTTTTACAACGAATCGAGACATAAATCTCATGTAATAAAAGTATAATTTATAATCTAGATTCTTAAAGCCTAAGCTAATTAGCGTCAATTTATGTTTAAAATCGTGACGTGGATTTAATAATAATAAACAAGACCTAAGAGCCTAAATGTAGCCTTCCTATCCTTGCGACACGCAACCGCGACCCGAGATTTAACCACGGATATTAATTATTCATAAATTGGGGCACTAACCCCCTACGAGCGTCATCCCGAGCGGTAAAACCGTTCGCTCAAACGCGCTTTATGCGCCGTGCAGAATAGATCGGAAGACTGATGGGAAAGGTACCATACTGGCGATCTATGCAAGGAGATCTATATGTCAATTGAATGCAACGCAATCTCGTCGCTCGTAAATCGTCATTGTGATAAGGCCCTAATACGTCTGTTAACCGTACAGACGTAATTAATACCAAGCAATCTGCCGGCGTTTTGTGCACATGTCACTCCCTGCATTATCTGTTCTTCGCACGTCCGCACATTAATTGACATGGGCATTTCACGTCTCATGCTCAGATCTGCAAGGCTGTTTGCCAAAATTAGAACTAAGCCCGCCATATTGAAAGTTATTCAATATGGCGGACATATCTAAATGCGAATGCTATTCACAACCCAAAACCTGCAGTATAATATTAGGTTCTGGTGAGTGGTGACCCTCGAAAAGACTTTATTTGAGAAGAGTTTATTGTATGGATATAACTTGCCAAGAAATTGTCGATTTTAAAAATAAGTTAAGACTTGTCTTAACTTATTTTAATAATATAGATATGCTTTAAAATAAAATCACTAAATACGAAAAATTAAAATTTAGGCGTTTTATTGTTGTAACTGATGATTACATTAAGTTACTATAACGATTATCATGATTAATAATGATCTTATTGTTCTATGGATATCCCAGTTGAAATCCTAAATTCCGTACGATACTGTTGTAACAACCGAAACGGTCTAAAATCCATTTTCCCTTTCGTAGGCATGAAAATATTGTTATCCACATTTTTTTTTCCTTTTTCGTGTGCGACTGAATCGATATAGACTGGACTTTTTCAGACAGATAAATTTTCTGTTGTCCCGTGACCGAACTGTAGTGATTGATTAATAAGCTTTACCTTAATCCTTAAAACATCAACTAGCTGACATAATCGAACGAGCTAGTTTGATGATATCGGAGGCAATTAACCCGGTTAGATAAACCAAACAGATAGTCTGTTCCGAATTATCGCTATCATAACCAACAGGGAGGAATGTTACATGGAACTATAGTTTTGATATGCATATTTTTTGTCAAAATTGCTTGTATTGTTCATCCTGTCTGTCTGTTACCTCTACACGCTCAAGTCGCTCATCTGATTTTGCTGAAATTTTGCATAGGCTATAGATACTTTTTATCCCGGAAAAATGTACGGATCCCGCGCGATAAAACAACGAAGTTGCGGGCGTCATCTAGGGGATGAGCCAAGATCTTTTCTTTATCGCTTCTTTATAGAATCGCCGATCAAAATGTATGGAATTGACATAAGACGAGTCGAACGTCAACGTCATATTAACGAACGCTTATGTCAATTCCATACATTTTGGTTGGCGATTCTATAACGAAGCGATAACGATAAAGTTTTGGCTAAATGGCCTAGTTATACAATATTGTAAGCAGCGAACTATAAATATCAGTAAACTAGCGGGCCTGATGGAGGTCGTCTCTGTCTATGAAGTTTTTTTCCACGTAATTAAAAAAAAAATCTCTCCGTATCAACCTTTCTCCGACATCAATGACAACAGTAAAAAAATATTATCGTAATCGTTTCAGCCATTCTCGAGATTAACTCTTACACATATAATATTAAAATGTATCCCGACACCGGTGTCCGATCCTTTAATGTCATGATGGATGGCATATTTTATCGACAAATTGACTCTATAAACATAATATTATACTGGTGCTAATTCTCTCTTTTACCAAATTCTACCTTAAGGGCCTGTTTCACCACTAGCTGATAAGTGCCGAATAGGCTATCCACCACTTAACTTGACAGATGAAGTATGGAGAATCTGTCAAAAAAGCTGTGAATAGCCTATTTGGCACTTTATCAGAAAGTGGTGAAACAGGCCCTAAATCTCATATTTATAAGCAAGTGGGTTATTACACTGTCAATTGATTCGAGGTATGAGAATTAGGTCCTATTATTAAGCAACACGTCACGTTTCATCCAAAGGCGTAAATAACCATAGACAGGACATGTCGATGCAAAAAGCATGTCACATGGAATCCACTTTAGGGCTATGTTCCTGCGTCTCATCGGGCCGCGCGGCGCTGGCGGCAAACCGGTTGCCCTCGCGCGCCTGCCTTCAGCGTGCACCTCCCCGCGCGCCTCCCTGCGACACCCGCGGCCAGTTAGGAGCGCGTCGCGGTCGCGCCCGGTCTCTTCGCCTGATCACCGGCCTACGCGACGCACGCACCGCGGCTATACCTCTAACCAGTATACCTAATACAGTCCATTTTTATCGAAAAAAAAAAAGCGGAGACCACCAGCATCACCCCTGGAGCTTCGCCCCTACAGGCTATTTTGGGGCCATTCTGACATAAATTGAAACTTGGATTGATGCAGATGTCAAATTTTGTATAGCTCTACTTTATTTTGATGCAGATGAAACTGAGTGTGCCATGAATAGTACGTAAAACAGACATCACTAAAAAACTCAACATTTACAATATATATAAATAAAATCATTTTTTAAATTTTGTTAGTCTCGCTAAAACTCAAAAAATCTTGAAAATCTAGGTCTTGAAATATTAGTTGAAGTCGAGTCCAGGGATGGTTTATATTAGAAGGAAAGTTATTAAATTATACTAGAATTCATATATGAAATTATACTAGAAAATTGCTATAGCATTTTAGCCTTGAATATGAAACTCTTCAAATCATTCAAGACATTTTACAATTATGTAGCACATTCCGATAGCCTTGCAATCTATGGTATACCTAATCATACGACGCGTGACGTCACGTTTTAGTTAGTGGTTACCCTACCCCGATGGTTTCCACGGGGTCCGCTATTGTAATATGCTCCTAGAACACAAATGCGTAACAAACATACTATAACGAACAGCCACCTAATCTTGTTATTGCTACTGAAGGCATATTCAAAGTCCATTTCTGTCTGTTTCCAGGAATGAATGGTTCATTCAAATGCTCTTCTAAGTGGAAAGTCGAGTGTTTGTACATAACGTAAAACATTTCCAGGAATATTTTCCGAGCTTATTATCTTATTATGAATTTATTTCATTTGAAAGAAGCAATTATATTATCTAGTTGCAGTATATTATTATTTTAACGATCAAGCGAAGTAACTAAAGGTTGGAAAATGCAGCAAAAATAGCAAAGCTATTTTCAATTGAGAAATATTTTCAGCAAGAAAATGTGTATTTTCCTGTAATCAGTGCGAGGTAAGTAGTAATAGCGGGATTAGTCGGGATGAAATTATCTGAAGGTAGCGGAACGTCCAGCCTTGGCCGGGGATTGAATTTTTTATTAAAATGTAAAATGCAATTTCCAGCCCGTCGAATACATTTTGTTTGTTCATTTTTTATTACGTCTAAATAGATTTTTCCCTAAAGTGTTTTTTAATTTCCTTTATTTACTCATCATGAGCACGTCATGATTGTCATAACTGCACGACTGTTTATAAAATGCACAATCGACGTCAAACGTGGTTAGTAAAAATATACGAATGTAGCGAAGCTTCTACAGGTAACATTATTATTATGTTTATCATTACCTCTATAATATATACTCAAACACAATATATCTAGCGAGCGCCGCTACAAACCGCCCATGATCTAGTAACCGCTCAGCCCGCAAACTGCTGGTGATAAGGCCTTAGGTATTCGTAAAAGTTTACAACTACACTAAAATTAGTAATGTCTAGTTTACTATGACCTACGGTCCTACCTATGAAGTTACGTCAAGTCCATCTGCCGGCTAAAGGTTAAAGTATACAGGGTGTAACAAAGCTAATGACAATGCTCTAGGGACTGTAGGGCGTCATGAGTTTGCCCATACAAATCACAAAAAAAAAAAAAAAAATCTTTAAGCGCTGCTACTTCTACAGTTAACTGTGTACAAGGGACACATACACTTTTTAAAGTATTATCACTTAGTTTTGTTACACCCTGTAAACCTTATTTGATTTTCTGAGTAGTCGTGAATCTTATTTCATTTGTCACTCGGAAAAGGTGTCCGGTGAGCGGACAATACGCAATCTGTCAGTCCGGGAACACACCACGAACAGATCAAGACTGATGGTGACCGCTTACGCCGCTTCTTACAGCTTTGCCAGTCACGTTGGATATAAGCCTCACCCTCTGTAATCCGTGTTGATTGACACCTCAAAAGCACTCGCAGAGCAGTCTGGTTATAATAGATATCTTTACATAAGTCTTAGGGTCAGTTTATATACGCGATTCGATGTGATCAATTTTTAATGAGCCATACATCATTTAGGTCAGTGTTTCTTACTTTCCTTTATTGCTAACATGACTTTGCACGCCTTTAGGCATGTTCAAAGTATTTGTCTAAGTATTCAAACTAAGATTGTTAGGGCCATAGTATAATAATTATGTGGTGCATGGTAAAATATATTATTATTTTTTCGGTTTTCAACTTCATTTGCTACTTGATCTGATGTCGAAATTATTTGCCCGTAGAAGAAGAATTACCAATATAATTAATAATGTAAATAAATATTATATGAAGCTTTAAATCCAAAATGATCTATGAAATTTTCAAGATTGTTAACGCACTGCTGTAAAACATAATTATAGAGCGATAGTGTGGTAACTAGTTATGACATTAAAATAGGTTTACTTTGTGTATAATTTTGGTATAATTGATACGTTAGTCAACGATACAGTGAACTAAATAATGAATAACTAAGTTACTGTACCAGTTTGTTCTGAACATTTTATGACAAACAATTTTATAGTAATTGTAGCGTTACTGATTCAGTTTCTTAGAAAAATGACGAGATAAGGAATGTCTTTTTAGGAATATTCGTCGCATAAATTTTTATTGGATCACGTTACGAAGAAACGGCATGATAAATTATATTAAACTAATACCAATGGCGCATAATATGTTTCAATCAATGGTCTGGAGTCATTCGAGAAAATATAATTTTACATATTTTATATTTCAAAAATAATCATAATTAAAATCAAAATATACAACCAACCTGGGTCTAAGGCTGGCCGCATACACAGGTTTTCCGTATTTGATTTCCGAATTCATTGTCCGTATTCGGAAATCCGAATGCATGAAATCAATAGAAAATACATTAACTGGCACACACGTTCGCTTTTTTCCGAACGGAACGAATTCCGCCCGTACGTTTCGTAAAAAAAAACTAACTTTTGCGCTAGTCTCACGGAATTCAAAGCGTAATTCCACATTAGGAAATCGGGTACGCAAACGTGTGTATATGGTCAGCCTAACCACGTGAAGTTACCTTACTCATCGTAAAAGGTTGTCGTACCAGTGGTACTCAACCTTTTACGAGCCACAAACTCGTTTTAGGGTTGGTGTCGCGGGCCGGAACCAAAATTATCCAAGGTTAAAATCGTCCAAGTGCAAGTCAGTTTCGTACCGATATAGAGCATAAATAGGCAAAAAAAATGTGTTTTTTGTAAATTACTCGCAATTACAAAAGGCAATTTCCCTCCCCCCCTTAAATATTTATTTTATTTAAGTTTTAATCTTAATAATAAAGTACAAATACGTACGGGTCACTAACAAAGTCCTGGCGGGCCGCAAGTTGAGTATATCTATTTTAGTATACCAAGAAACAGCGCACGGCTATACTGCAAAATATAATTACAGTGCTGCAGTTGAATCAATCCAAACATTTCTATTCTAAGTTCACGATAGAAACTTTGGTTATCTGTATTATCGCGCACCAATAAGTATCAGACCCCTATAAATTATCTGAATCTCTTCGAAGTTTAACCTACCAGAGTATTTAATACTAAGCTCGACAATGATTCCTATTAGCCAGATTCAGAATAGGTTGATTTATGTTTAAATTAGGTTAAGTATTTCCGTACCCATAAAGCGTTTCCCCTGCGTTATCAAAAAAAAAAAAGTATTATATTATTTCCGTAAAATAACATTATTGTGTTTATCTACATATTTTATAAAAGATTTAAATGAAAACAGTGAAATATTAGACGAGAAATCAACTAAATTAGAAGGTAAGTAAAATATCAAATTTAATTTAAAAGAATGTCCATTATATTAAAAGTCCTTTTTGAGCAGCACTAATTAATGAACCACAGCTGTCAAAATACATAACGCACTAAAAATGAAACGAATAATCGATGCACGAAACTTCATAATATAAATTATCAAAATTTGTATGAAACTTGTGCTTCATTATTAATATAATACTGAATCACACTAATATTATAAAGGCGAAATTTTGTGAGTTTGTAAGTTTGTTACTTCTTCACGTCTAAATGGCTGGAGCGATTTTAGTAAAATTTGGTATGAAGTTCGTTAATACCTTGGATTAACACATAGGCTACTTATACTGAGGGAAAATATCACAATTTATTTTTCGCTAATAAACCGCGGGTAACACTGCGGGTCACAGCTAGTAGTATATAAGAACTATCTGACCCGGCAAAGGTTGTTTTGCCATATAAAGTATCAATATAAAATGTAGATAAAAACCTATATTCTCAGGCCTAACGAATGTACATACAAAATTTCATTAAAATCGGTTGAGCCGTTTTGGAGGAGTTCGCGCACAAACACTGTGACACGAGATTTTTTATTTTAGAAGAAAAACCCCATACGGTACAAAAACATGAGGACACAGAAATAAATCAAGATAGAACGGCTAAGCGGGTGGAGTACGCGTGTTTCAATCTTGCACAAGTGTGCAAGATTCGTTCGTTCATTCAGTCAGCGCGCACTTCTCGACTTGATTACACCGGAGCGGTTGTGCAAAAATGCCTCATTGTGCAGTGTCTAATTGTAAAAACAGGAGTACGAAAGTGAATGGGTTAAAAGGAGGTATTTCTTTCCACGGGTAAGTTATTTGTTCTAACTAAAAGCAAAGCAAAAATTGACACGAGCGATTCCTTAGCAACGCACGCGCGTCACCGTTCTATCTTGATTTATTTCTGTCCATGAGGACTTTTGAGCACAAAAGTCCTCATGTTTTTGCCGTAGTGCACAAACGCAATGAAACGTATCTGTACATCCTGAAACAGGCCCTTGTAGGTTGAATTTTTAATCAAGTATCGTCGGGAACAGCCAGCTATTTCAGCCAGCGCTGAAAGTTTTGAGTGCTATTGCGTGTAGCGGTATCCGCGGTCAGGAAAACTCCACTAAGTTCTTAATATCAGACTCCATTACACTTAAGACTTATCTCAGACAGCTTAAAGCTTAAAAAGCCAGTTCCCATTGTTGGATTTGTATTTTGATTTTCAACCGAAAAAAACAATGAGTGGCACTCCGGGAATACCAGCAAATAATTTTAATTACTATGTATAAAAGAAATGTATATTGTAGCAAAAAAAGCAAAAAAATAGGATCACTATAAGAAACTTTAATGTGAAACGAAGTTGACCTCATATTGCCATTTCACAGCATAATTTACATCTCTAATAAATAACTATTATTATAGAAAAAATATTTTCTAGTATAGACAAAATAATAAACAAAACCGCGCGAATTTTAGCGGGCGCGCTAATATTATGTCTACGCGTAGGCCCACGTAGCATCGTAGACCCAGCCTCTACGACGCGACGCTACGAACACGAATTCGTAGCTCTACGAGACTACGCCGAATCGCCTATTGTCAAAGTTTTAGCTGCATCAACTATGTAAACCGTCTATAAATACTTATTTAAGACTTTAAATAAAAAAATACAAAATCTACACAAAATTTAAATTTTCGTAAAAATAGCTGATGTCCTTTCTAATTGGTAAAAATAAGAAAAACTTTTCCTCTGTATTGTACCGTTTAATTACACATATTCAACAACATATTATATTAAAAGTTCACGTTTGTTTATTTTTGAGCGTTTTTTGAGCGTCCGTGGCCTAATGGGTAGACCTTTGGTTCGCACTCGTAGAGGGTGCAGGTTCGATCCCGGGTGGAGGCGTGTACCAATGAGACATTTTCTGATCTCAAGTACATAATACGGACACTCATACGGTGAAGAAAAACATCGTGAGGAAACCCGCACATAGTTGATCCCAGACGTATTGACTAGTTCAGCTATCCTCTGGACTAGGCCGACTATGTTGCGAGAATGTCGTATGTGCTTGGGCAACCATACGGACATTTAAAAATCTTGTTCCAGGCACTACAGTATTTGAGGAGTGGTTATTTCGCTCTGAAAATACTCTGTAAATCATCCACAATAGATGTAAAGGCGATAGTTTTTTGTTTATTTTATATAGTTATTTTTTATGGCTACATCATCATACTTGACTACTTTTTTATAATTTTTTGTTGACGTTAAAATTTAGTCCATGATGTTTTTATGGTATAAAAAAATATAGAAGCTTTTACGGGTTAACATCGCAGTTCAGCAAAAACTAACAGAGTAAGTTATTCGCTTATGTTTATCGGTGATTTGCAAATACTAGCGGCGTAATATATGACTGTAGTTTCAGAATAGCGAGCAATTAAGAACCCATTAACGATAGCCGATACTTTGGTTAGTGACCACCTGTATGTTTGAATTACTATCCGTATTCCTAGTTAAAACATTTAATAGAGTATAGTAAATCCATACAATATGATGACATCTGTATCTCAGTGGTAGAAATTAAAAATGACACTTAACGCTTAAACGGCCGAATGTAATTATTTGATCCTGCAAACAAAATAAGAATAAAAATTAAATAGGAACACAAAAATTGAAAAATTAAAAGAATTAAAAAAAACAGCTTAAGCTTTTAAAGCATTGTATAAATCTACTCACAATTAAATATCTCTCCAATAAGTAAGTTTTTATAAAAAAAAAGAAGAGGATAAACATATATTTTCAAATAATTTATTTTTAAATCACGGTGAATCAGAAGTATTTTTACTCTGCATAAACATTTTCTGAGTGTAAAATTTTCTTGCAAATTTTAAAGATAATATCCGGTCCCCCTGGGCGCCGACTTGAATAAACTTTACCGGCGCCTAAGCTGCATTTAAACTAAATAAGTAGCCGTTCCCCTAAAATTATGATTTGTCGACCCCCGTAGAATAAAGCTAAATAAATTTTATTAAATCCGGGAACAGTTTACGACCAGACACGTCAGCGAGTCCCATCTATTGAGCTTAGGGTTGCCAAAAATAACAAATTGCGCAGCTTTCGGACTCCTCGGACAACAATATAATATTTGTGATGCTTGTGTAACATTGTAATTGCGTTTTTTTTTAAGTATTTTTGTGTAGCAATAACAAAATATTTTTGTTTTGCTACAAATGTTTTATTTGTCGAAAAATATTTTATATTCGAACATTCATTTATATACGTCAATAAATCAGTGAATACCAACAAAGTAGCATTTTGAAAATCAATGATATATAAGATGTAACTTTGCCAACCCTGTTCACTGTAAGACGGGGTTCTTAATATAATAACTGTTTCTGCTGACTGCGCTTCTTTGAAGAATATTGGTGTGCTTAACTGTTTCGAAAGATAAATGTTTGTAATTTAAGATTTCATCGAGAACAGGTGAAATATAGTTCAGGTATTTTCGCAGAACAATTGAACGTTCGATTCTAAGGCAATTGTTAAAGAACGAGTATTCTTATGACGACTCATAGTTAACTTAATGATGTTTTTATACTTATTTTTAATACTTTTAATATAATAAAAATCAGATGATAGCCGCAACTCTGTTGCGCCAAAATTGGTTTATCTCGCGGGAACCGTATATTTTTCCGGGATAAAAAGTATCCTATATCCTTTGCCGGGACTCAAAATTTCAGCAGAAGAGTTTCAGCGGTTTGGGCATGATGAGGTAACAGACAGAAGATAGACAGACAGACAGACAAACACACTTTCGCATTTTTAATATTAGTTTGGAAGTATTGATGTCAATGAGGGCTTCTATATATCTTTAGTCGCTAGGGGGCAAACCCGACTCACCTAAAACGCTGTCTGGTGACTTCGTGGTTTCTGAAACTGTTAATTTTTCCAACAATGTCCACCTGCTATCCTGCCCCTGGGTGAAGCTCTGTATCAATTGGGATCTTATGTTAAGGTAAGCGTCTACTTATCGGTATCGGACGCATCGGACGCATGCAACGGAGTATGCCTCATACTAAAATCCGTTGCGTGCGATGCGGTTTAGTGGACGCTGTTGTATGAGTTCGTATACAAGGCAAACTAAAATCCGTTGCGTGTGGTGCGTCCGATGCATGCGATGACGATAAGTGGACGCTTACCTTTATACAGCTGTCAGATGTCAGAAACTTACAAACCCCTCATTAAATTGATCTGAATAGCACACAATATTTTTTATACTGCTCTCTACATAACTTTCACTTCAACTTCACACTTTTCCACTTCCTTTGTTGTTTGACGACGATTTTTTTTTAAATAAAGTGGAAGTGTATAAAAAAGTTGTGTATTATTACAATATGAATTTACACCAAGATGTATCATAGTGAGCCGTATTAATCTTATAATAGTATCGTAGTACACTTACATAGTTCAGGCAGCCCTACGTTGCGGGACGGCTACATACCTACCTTGTGCCATGTAAATAAGGTAGATATCTCAATAAACGATTTTAAATTTTATTCAAAGAATTGAACCCGAAGTAAAATTGAATATTCGCGCTCGCTTCAGTAATGAAATCGGATCCAATCACGCAATATCATAATATCCGTCGCGATAATTACAGGCGTTATGGCACTTTTGAATCACTTAAATTAATGGTATATAAAAGTATGAAATTTAATTCGTCACATATGGCGTTCGTCTTTTAATGCGATAAATTGCAAATATAATAGTCCGGCATTAAATATAATGACGACGGCAAATTATTGAACGAGCCGGCGCGGGCCGGGCGGATATTCCTTTAATTCCGCTACAAATTTTGTAACATTACTTCTGAATTACTAGCAGCCGCTTGATGACGATTTTATTTCCCACCACCGGGGATGAGGCGGGCGGGATTGTACGGACATTTTGCGGGTGAATTTTTTCGTTTAATTTTCATACGGACGCTTTAAAAGTTACTTTCGTGGATTTTGTATCTCCAGTTCTGAGTGCAGCAGTTGTTTCGTACGAATAAATAAAAATATGTATTTTATATTTCTCTTTATTTGCACAATGTAAAATTCACTTCTGAAATGGGGTATTTAAAACGACATTATAAAGGTTTAATTACCACAATCAAGAAACTTAGGATTCCGAACTTTTTTGTTATTTTATGCACTTGTTACGCTTGCAGCCCAGAAAATTTCCGCCGTCCGTCATATTTCTATAAGTTTCTGAAATTTTTAATCTGAAACTTTACAAGTTTCTGACCATACTTCGGGCCAACATAATTGACAGCGAAACTTGAGTGTCACGGAGTGGATCCTATAAGTTCAGAAACTCCAGGTCGTTATAGTATTTTTGCTCCAACTCCCGCGATTTATTTCATAACTTCGATAGTTTCACCTGCTCGAAAAACTTTGTTATATTAATAGCTATCACGAATTTTTAGTGTAATATATTTTTGCCACCGTGAAGGAAACGAATATTACTTTGGGTGTAGTATAACAAATGTTAACATTAATAATTACCTTCAATTCTCGTACGTTATTGTATTAAACTCTCTCTAAAAAGTCTAAAAATGCAAAGCTCATGTAACATTTCAATGGACTAGATAGACTTTTTTAAAAAGGCGATTCGACAGTCTGGTAGTAAATATCATTATCGACTCAGCGCTATGAACAATGTACTTATTTGTACCATATTAGGTGAGTTCTGTGTTTATGGGTGAATAAATATAAAAAGCTCGTAAAAGTCCTAATATAAAGGAACTTCTTACATGTGAATAACAGTTGGGATTTATTGAACTATATTCAGGTCGGTTTTATTGCCCATTTTACTATATACTTTCAACACTTGCCTGTTATTGTAATAATATGAGGAAATATTAGGAATATCAGCTTAAATTTCTCAGAATCTCTTTCCCCCTAGGTTTTTAGGCCGATCCTAGTTACTTAACAATGTTACAATAATAAAATATCGATGGTTAATGTGATACACTCTCGACATAATAAAACTACCAATTTTTTATACTCTGAAAATGTGAAACAAATCTTATATATATTATTGAATAACTCAAAAAAATAGTTTCTCATAATATCGATGCAATAATATTAGGGCGACTGGCAAACTAAAAAATCTAAAAAAATAATCTTATCGTATATAGTCTGTAGCGGGTTTAACATTAAATTATGCTGTACCTACTTCAGAATTATAACTCAAAGTAGATCCAAAATTCTCTGCATAATATTTGTTTGGAAGTTTAGCGCAGTATTAGGGAGAAATGCATGTTGCAAAAGTTGGTTAATATTAAATGCACTATATCCCAGGTGGAGCCACGCTGCAACTTAATTTGGCCAAACTATGCTAATTTGGCGGTGTCATAATGTACGTACCACGTGTAATTTGGTTTGAGATGTAAATTCATATTCCAAATTGTACTTAATAGGGTACTCTAGTGTCGATCCCATCACGTTGAAAAAAAAATGTATTCTATACTCAAATAAATAAATAAATTGTACCTAATATGGTAGAGTAGTGTCGATCCCATCACATTGAAAAAAATTGTATTGATTTTTCGTACAAGTTTCAAAAAAACGTACACGAATGTCTTGTACGCTTAAAGGACTTTTTTTTTCAATTTTTCCCATCGTATCATATTTTTTGTGATTCCAGTGTCGCAGGGCACAGCTAGTATATTTTTAATGTATACAGTATTAAGCAATACGTGAATTCATAAGAAAAAGTTCAGTAAAAGCTATTTCGCTTTCCTCGCGATGAATGCCCTCAATATGTAAATAAAGTGAACTTGGACATGTATCTTATCAAGTTGGGAAAAGTTAAAAAATAAAAGTTGAGAAACAATGGGAATGCGACTTTTATTCATTCAGTTTCACGACGCGCGACGCCAGGTAAATTGAATGAGCGACGTAGATATATTTTGAAAGACAAACCGTCGGGATATTTTGATATATAAAACCCTGTGATTACATTATTATTGTATCCAGGTCTCATCTTCTTCGACATGTTTCGGATTTAATCCGAATAAAAAAACAATATATTAAATAATACTTAGTAAATATTTTATCAGTTTTTGAGCAGCAAGAGCTCTTATTAGACCTGATTTTTTTTTAAATCCGTAATAATAGGGATGACGACAAGGTCAAAGATTAGCGAATTTTGTTAATAAAATAAAGAAATCACGGTAAAAAATAAGTGTTCCCAAAATTTCAGCTTATAGCATTTGTATTTTTTTTGTTATGCGCCTTCAAAGTTGGATAATCAAGTCGATTTCTTTTTTCCATTCAATTTCTTAATATTTGTATACCATTCGATAACTTATGCAATTAAAAGCAACTTTTGTTATGAAACCCACTTTCATAAACGCAATAATATTTAATATACCTACCGAACAAAGTTTTCTCCCGATGCGTACAAACTACGAAAGAGTGACGTCATTCTTTCGTAGCACTTTGTAAGGAGCGCGGCGTTTCGGGCAGGTCTATTTTATGAGATGTTTGAATTGTCATATCTTGGTGAATTTTTAGGCTATCAGAGTCATTCTTTCAGCGATGTTTCTATTTTTTAAGGGTCTTTCAATTACCAATAAGAAAAAAAAAATAGTCATCATGCCTATAATTCTCATAATACAAAGCATGAGTCGTTTTGCAAAAAAAAAAAAAAAACTGTCTGCTGCAGTGAATTTTACCGGGCTGCGACAACGATCATAGGACTGTAGAGTGTAGGACTCTATGTTATAATCACTGTGAACATTTTGTATTTGAAGGCTATTATCACTGATAAATGTTTGTATGTTTTTTTTATTTACCTGGTGTCAAATCCTCTAACAATATGTCTGTGGCGTCGAAGTTCCTGCAAAATCGATCTTCTTTAGGAAAAAGACACCGTCGAAGTAACGAATCTGAGAGCGAGGTCTTTATAAACTGTAATCCTTTCCTTAACTTGTTAAAATGCTTCGTCTTTCCTATAAAAACTCTAAAGCTTTGTAATCGAATGTCTTAACGCATTATTAGATTTTTCTTTTCAAAGACAATCACGAATTGGACTTCTTTTTAACGAGGTTCGGATTAAATAAAATATTATGTGAGAAATTGATTTATACGAAGAAGGCTACGCAATTAAAGAAAAGCTGATCAGAGGTAACAAGTCCTATTACAATATTATCGGATAATAGTCTTGCTAATAATTTAACACAGGCGCTTGAGAATTAACTGCGGCTAATTTTTTTTAGGAAAGTGGAAAATATATTTTACAGAAACAAGATCTAAATTATAGTATGTAACTATAATATAATACTAATAAATAGATAATACAACTACGGTACATAATATTATTATGATGACTCTTTAGTCTCGTAAAACATGTAAAATATAGTAATATGAATAGACATTAATTAATCATTCACACGTTTTTGGTAGAATGTTTAGCAATTTCGTTATTAATAACTGTATAATTCACATCAAAAATCTTCACGAAAGTCGTGGAAAATGTACGGAATCACTGCACGAATTCAACAAACCGTTATTAAGAGGGCGACTAACCCAAAAAATCAAACATCGTCCTTCTCTCTTTACACTCACGCCCGTCCTTCATATGCCAGGTGAAAAAGGACGACGCGGAATCATCGCCAAGTTAATTTTTTATTAATAACTCGATAAATATACAATATTTTAAAAGTCCGCCAGGTCAGTGTCTCAATAATAGAATTTCATACAATGTGTTAAAATATTAACTTAGTTTAATGCACGGTTATGGCAATATATGAAAAATTCGTGAAAATTTAATGCATCTTCGTGATTTTTTTCTATCGAGAAAATTTTAAGATATCGTGTTTTCGCTCAGATCAAATTCTTGGAAATATAAATTAGTATCTATGTTTAGAAAATTAAGCAATTCGGGGCTTATTTTCAAGTATAAAAATGAATTATAAAGCGTCAATTTTGGGTTAGTCGCCCCCTTAAGTGTAACTTCATTTTGCAATTAAATACGAATTCTAAAATTATCGGAAGTTTGTAGCTAATGTACAAATCATTTAAATAACTTAAGCCTTTAAAGGGGAATGACTGGAAATTTTACTAACTACTTTATTTACTTTATATTGCCCAATTAATATTTAAATCATGTTTTCCTCAGTGGAAACCTCGATGGACCGGGTCATAAAAGTATCCTTTATTTGTTACATTCGCCACACAACAATGTTATCTCAACTCGCAACAAACGATCGTCTAACAAATATTGAATAGCAAGAATAACCCACATCGCAAAGAATCTATGCCAATTTATAAGACCCTGTAAAAGGAAGAAAGTTATGAGAGCGGGGGAAACTCTCGTAAATAGGAAAAGGGAGAACGGCGGGATAAAGGAATAATATATCAATACGAATCTTTAATATTCGCACGCCGAAATCGTAAATCAAAGAGAATGAGACCGGACTATAAATCACGTGGTTTTTGCGTATTTTTATCCGAAAAATACTTAGTGGGGTACGTTTATGAGGGCGCTTGAATTATCGTTTAATTAGGATGTTTTTCCGTCTGGCACGGTGATAAAATTGCCTTTTAATAATATCGTTTTTAACTGCCTGAGCGACTTCGTACTTTGGTTAAAGAGTTTGGTTTTATGACTCGGATAAAACCCACTGGGTTAGAAGTTGTTAGTTTAAATTATGTAGCTTCAAAATATGTAGCAATGCAGGCTAATCACCTGATTTTCTGTACAAGTAACATTATATATACAAAAAGGTTTACCAAACGTCATGATCTCTCGGCAGTCGTCGCGGTTATCCGTCCCACTGAGTCACGTAGAGTAAATTTTATTATGAAGGTTGAGTAGGACTTTATGTACTATTTGTACAATTAGGTACGTACTGTAAAATGACTTCTAGGTAGCTGGCCTGATTTCAATAAAAGCATACACCAGGACCCTGACCCTGTGGGATATGCATTTCAATTATTGTCAATCTAACTAATAAATTTTGTCATTAAGGAAGAATTTTTTTATCAAAATATGTGATAATAAACAATACAAATTTTTGTTGTGTCTCGCCATTAAGATTTCTCAGGAATTGTGATAGAAAATAGTTTGTGCCATGTACTACATGTTTCTCTATATTATGTTATGTTAATAATTTAGTGTAATTAGTAAATATTCATTAATTTTACGATGTGTAATAGTCACACTTAAAAATTTACTTTTGAGAAACAGTAATCAGTGGATTAAATAGACACAAATATGTTATTAAAATTACAAATTTACAGTAATTTATTTTAATAGAAACCTAGCATGATGCGCTAAAAAGAGGTGTTGCAGAAACTACCAAGCTGAAGTGGAATTAGGTTTTCTGATGTTCCCTTTGCCACCAGTCATTTGTTAGGGTCTATATCGTATCAAGCCGCTGCCATATGTCACAATATATCTGACATATGTCACGATATAGCTGTCATAATATGTCTATTTGACACGTTAGACCCTAAGGCTCAATGAAAAAGGAAACAAGGCTACATCGCGGCACCTGGTGCCGAATGGAAAATCAAAAACCCTCATTGAGCAGATCACCAGCCGCATGTAACTCCACCGCTGGGAAAAGGTAATCACAGTAAGGGCACCAGACGGACGACGCAGCCATCGTAAGGAGCTGGATGCATAAAAGCCAATGCTAGCATACGGTAGAGCTAGAACGAGAGGAATGAACATTGAAGATTAACCATGGGAAGGCTTTTGCCCAGGAGCAGCACAAAAATATAAGGCCTTTGCATTCGTTCTGGATAAACTGATATCTATATATGATATTCATCGAACGAAGTCTAGCTTAACCTATAATTCCTTAGTAAATATTATGTTTAGGTCTAGTTTCAAAAATCTACACCTGAGATGCTAGAAATCATGAAATGGCGAGAATAAAATAAAATAAAATATCTTTTTAATGCTATAAGAATTCCAATTTGATCAAATATACCACTCTCTAAAGTCGACATTGGGTATCCATTTCTCCCATGTCAAAGAAATAGTTCTATGGTCCCCTAGAGAATAGCATTTATAAATTGAAATAGAGAGTGGCGGCCTGTGTGACGGCAATAATAGAAAGTTTTGGGTACAAAACTGTACGTTACAAACAACATCTGATATGTAAACTATTCAAATAAGTTGAATGGAACTCCACGTATTTTATTACATTTATTTTATTAAAAATGTTATCATTAGTTTAGTTTTTTATTATTAACTAGCTGACCCGATATACGTTGTCCTGTCTTAATGATGATTATTTAATTCGAATTGGTATAATTAAGAAAAAAATTGATTAAAATTAGTATCTCCATGCCAAATTTCATCAAAATAGATTAAATAGTTTAGGCGAAAATCATAAAAGTTTTTTAGTTTCAAATTTCAACGCTTTTCTATTTTAGACATAATTCCTGCGACAGTCTCAGATTAATAAAGTCAAATGATGACAGACTGGCCGTGTAATAATTATCTAACATAATTATTTAAGATTCAATAAAAAAAAAACTAAATCTATTTTCAATTTGACAACAGACTTCAACCATAAATAAAAGAGTACAATTCGTGTGTATAGGCTTGTCGATCAAAATCTCCTAGTGTGTGTGTTGTAGTGTGTGTAATGTTTTATTTGTTAAAAAAATGTATGATAAAAGCATAAATTTCAAAATAATATTAGCTCGATGCACTCCTTCACCATATAAACTATAAGTGTGCAAAATTTCAATCACCTACATTTCCGCATTTTTTGTCAAAGGGGATCCAAAGTTTTTCGCTCGCGTATTAATATATATATTAGTAACTTTTGTTGCCCGCAACTTTCTTGCATAGAAATTCTTTTGACGCAGAATCCGAACGCCTTATCCTATGTATTGTAGGGACTCAAAGAACTTGCATACTAAACACCAAAATCGAAGTTGAGCGGTTTTAACTTTAATTCATTCAGTTGCATTTTTGCTTGATATTAGTATTTAGGTCTACAAGGCTGCCTGGAAAAGAATTTAAAACAATAAAGGTGCCCTAATTACCCACATACAAAACTGTAGAGTAGTTATATCTAAATGACAATAATGGTAAGGTCTATAGCGACAGAGACTTTTAAAAATATTATGATAAAAAAACAAAAGTATATCTTTGTCTGCTTTTGTTTTGACCTTACATAACATTGAAAACACTAGTTGAAATAAAAGGAAACATTTCTGGTGACTTATAATCAGAAGACTAAAATAGAGTATAATATTATATGCAATATATTCTACTGAAAAACAAAATTTATAGAACCTTCAAAACCAGTCTTTACATTTTTTCCAGTCACTATGCGGAAACTACTCGTGATAACAACGACCTGCAATAACTAATAATATTATATTTTTTGTATATGATATAATGCACTGGATTGCATTCCAGTGCATTCCAGTGCCTCTAGATTGGAATAATATTATAAATCCGCTACAAGTATAGATTTGTGTAGTGAAGGATTAAAATACACGTATTTAGCTCCAAAACTACAGTATGGTAAAAAAAAACAAACGATGTTTTTGCAAAATTCATTGTCTTCTCTTTACACAGGGTGTCCCGCCCTGGGTGGAGCTGTCCAATATGAGCAAAAATCAATTTTGTCTGTTCGCGCCCGAGCGCACCTTTTGTGCGACATTGAAAGGTTATCGTTGTTCGTTTTCACGGCCCACTAAAGGGGGAGGTTGGCCAGCCACGTGGGGCCCTAACAAGCCTGGTCACACGCGCTCCCGTGATTCAAGTTACAAAAGCAATGTTTCCGTAAAACTCAATCATTGCCCTCTTTAGAGTTTATTGATATTGTATAGCATGGGTTTGACTTATGCGTTCACTTTTTTTATATGTATTGAGTCGAAACTAATTGAGTTTAAATATTAAATCTAATATTATATAAAATTCTCGTGTCACAGACCACAGTGTTTGTGCGCGAACTCCTCCAAAACGGCTCAACCGATTTTAATAAAATGTTGTATATATGTACATTCATTAGGCCTGAGAATCGTTTTTTATCTACTTTTTATATTGATATTAGAAGTAATTTATATGGCAAAACAACGTTTGCCGGGTCAGCTAGTACATCATAATTATAGAAAAAGTATCTCGGGCTGTTACCTAAACTTCACGCTTGAACCGCTATTAAACCGATTAAGATTAATTTATGTAAAGATACATTTAAGTCTGATGAATATGAGGATATTTATGGGAGTTTGCTATTTACAAAGTTTTTTATTTACATATAAATTTATATACAAATTTAGAATATAATTCGTGTGTATAAGCTTGTCATTCAAAATATCATAGTGTGCACATTGTAGTGTGTACGTGGATGTATGGATGCAGTGGGAGTTAGTGAAGTAAGTTTTCTGTAGGACCGTATTCCAAATTTTGTAGCCATTGAATATTTAACACGAGCGAAGCCGCGGGCAAAAGCTAGTGCTAAATAAATTTAAATTCGTTGCACATTTAATTTAACAGTCTATATACCTTCTTTCAAACAACAACATATCTCTACTGTTCTAATAAAATATGTTAAATTTGTATAGCGCCTAACTGCGTCCCAACGCGTCTAATAAAGTTCCTAACTAAATATAAAATTAACTTGTAGTAAATTCAATCAAATATTAACTACGAATTATTGAGTGTTTGAATCATATTATATTTATATTAAGAGGATTGCAAACGGCTAAGCACTAAGTGGAGAACATATAAATACATTGTTAATTCATAGTTTGTGCAAAGGCTGCAAGTTCTGCATTTATAATAGTCTGAAGTACAATAAAGTCGTAACTTCAAACGACTCCAAGCACTATTTATCCATATTTTGGACTCCAAAACTGGGACAACATCAGAGAATAAATAGCAAACATAATATCTTTCTCTTGCACTCTTATGCGTTTTGGCTTTAAACATTTATGAAACAAGTAGCTTCTTGCGGTTTCGATTGTATGTATTCTTTTCGTGTATATTCCTACATCCATGGTTCAGGTACTTAGAGTACGACTTAAGTCGATACGGGATTGAAGCTATTGCTGCCTCGATCCGAGAGCCGCTCTATGTATAATTCTCATGTATTTAGTAAATATCTTCATGTATTTATGTAATAAGTTAATAAGCTATATGCTTAATTTAATGTCATGTCATAATCAATCCTATGTATGCATGCCTCCTTAGCACATATGATAGTTTTCAACTCAAAATATTTCTCTAACTATCTCATTCGGTCCAGCGATTTAGGTGTAAAGTTTAAACAAGAAAGTTTAAACATTTCTATATTTTCAAGTCGTGTGAGTATGAGCATCTATGCTTGTAGACGAGATCCATTATTGGCTTTACAAAAACTACCTTCAGAACCTTAATTTTTCACATGTAACGATGGACGTTACCAACTAAATCCTGACCTTTTTGTTGGATTCCGTTCAAAGTAAAGTAGTGTCCTTAGTGGACCCTTTAAACCTTTAGAATGGGAGACACATGTGCGCTACTTGAAGAGTTATTACCCTACATTATGATGCCGAAAAGATCGTAATATTATTGAAATCGGACACGGTACTATCATAAAAGACACCATTTTATTATTCCTTTTTTCCTTATAATATTTTACAAGGTCAGGATTTTTTCTCTTAATTGACATCTCCACGTGCCGACTTTTATTGATGAAGAAGATATTTTTTTATTTTTATAATAATCAAGCAACTACGCAGGAGTTATTTTATAGTGCTGTAGTACCAACGAACACAAAAATTGGCGATACGTGATTTAAAAACAAAAATTTTAATTAATTGTAATAAAGACTAAGCTATTAACCCGTCGATCGTGGGAAAACGAGACACACTAGATATTCTATTGTGTCTCGGACGCCGGTAACCGTATGGGGCTTGATAAATTAATTATAATAAATTAGTTGTATTTTATACCAAGATGGTACTTATATAATTTAGACAGCCGACGACCTGCAAATTGAGCTTGAAATGAGAAATTCCCGCGAGAAATTCACCCAAGCTCACGGCTGCCGGTTAGGGTAAAGAGGTTAGTCCTAAGCAAATTGCATCCTACACCGTGGAATAACACGCCAAATTTTTTACCTCAAGTTATTTCGAAATTAATGCTGATGTCAAAAGAAAAAACTTTAATACCTGGGGGTAAAATATGAAAATGATCCATCTAAAGCCGTAAATAATATTTTTATGCAAGCAAAAAACCAAGCCACTGGAGTGCTTTAATCAAAGTTGTAATATCGCTGTTTTATTCCTGTCTTAGTCGAGGGTTTCATAAGGCTTCTTTGAACGATAGTAACAAAGCACATGCCTCCGTTAGTTAAAATTAAACGAGAGTAGAAATATGACGGGAAATTTTGAATATATTACGGCCTCTTTGCGTTCGCTTATGATGGACGGAATATACGCGATTAGGGAACGGTAGAGGGGCATTTTCGTCTTTATTGGGATATTTTACTACAACGTAGACAGTAAACAAAAAGTTTTGTTCGTCGTTTGACAACGTTTCTGATAATATTCTGATATTATGACGTGTGCACTATGCAACATGTCGGATTTTGGTCGGTTTGGAAACTAAGGGCTCCCACACAAAACTGCAAATTCGCATCGCATCGCATCGCAATGTCATTTTTAGTATTAGTGCATTGAAACGTTAGAAATTTAGGACCGAATATTGCATTTATTTTGGTACATGTAGGGGGGTCAATAGAAGCTTAACCTCAAGTTTGTGGGGTCGCCACCCTAGTCCCTCGGTCGCCATCTTGAAAAAAGTGGTGACAACACTATTTTCGCGATATCTCAGAAACTATACGTCTCACAAAAAATTGTGAAATCATAATTTATTGCAAATTATTTTGCGTACAAATATGTTTATAATATAACATTTTACTCTAAATTAAAAATTAAAAAAGTTATAAGCAAAAAAGTGAGAAAATTTTTATGTTACTACATAGTTCGCCAGATCAATGGAGGCGTACTGTATTTCAGGCCTGCTTTTCTGCAGCCACACATGCTTCGACAATTTCCTTTGCATCTGCAGAAAATTAATTTCATGAGATCGTGTGGTGCTGGAGGCTTGGAAGTTTTTATTGGCATCCAAAATATGTTGGCATGCTTTTTCCGGTCCCAATCTTCAGTATTTTGATATCTTCCGAGCCACGACTGGACTTGGTGACATATTACTCGGAGACTGTAAAAACGAACAGCATCTTGTGTTGGAGAATGCGATCATAAATTAAATGAATTTTTAGTCACTGCCTTGGCAAATCTTTTGTATCGCAAGCCGTCTAGTGAGTCGTCCTTATTACTGCCGTATAAAGCTATGAAATAACGTTCACCAACAAGAGTGAGCAAAGATGGATCGACTTCCTCACTCAGGAATAGCGCGGTACCACTAGCTAATTAAGGTTTGAGGTAATTTTTTCGTAAAATGTATTAAAAAAAGTTAAAGAGCAAAAAAGAAAATAAAATAAAAATCTCACTTTTTGCTTATAACTTTTTAAATTTTTCATTTAAGGTAAATGATTCAGATCCTTATAAGGGCTTCCGCAAGACCAAGGAACATTAAATTGCAGTTTTAGTGTATGCTGGGCGTGTAGAAACCTCTGTCTGTGGCGAAACCCGCTCAGGGCGCCACAGACACGACAAATCTACCATTTTGCATACCACATATGAGGGGATAAACATATTTGTAGACAAAATAATTTGCAACAAATTATGACTTTACAAATTTTTTTGTAAGACGTATAGTTTCCGAGATATCGCGAAAATAGTGTTATCACCACTTTTTTCAAGATGGCGGCCGGGGGACAAGGCTGGCGACCCCACAAACTTGATGTTAAGCTTCTATTGACCCCCACTACATGTTCCAAAAATAAAATTGCGGCCTCTAATAAATGCAAAGCTCATGAAACATTTCAATGGACTATAATATGAGTTTTGTTGCATTTTTGCGATGCGATGTGAAGTTTTGTCTGGGAGCCCTAAGAAGGGATAGCGAATAATTCGAGATCGTTTTATTGAAACACAAAACTGTTTATTGCCTTTGACGCCAGTTTCTATTGTTACTGTTTAGAACAAATCCGGGACAACCATGTCATATCAAAAACTAATGACTTGGCATTTAGATTAAACATAAGAAACATAAAATTAGTAAAAAGTGACATTTAAATTACCTAAATACCTAATTATTCAATTCAACTATTGAGTACCCAGTAATATTAATTATTAGATACGTTTTTTTAGTCCGTTTAATTTTTACCGTACCCAAATAAAGTTTAAAACTTCAAATAAGTTCTATTTATAATCTTAAAATCAATTCCATTGGGACTAAAATCAGAAAGCCATTGACTATATTTTCTAACCGCTTAAAATATATAATTCAACAAAAGCTTCCGCGGTGCGCTGCCAATGTTACAATTTATTTCAGTCGCTTTAACATTTAGAATCACTTAATAATACTAAAAGTTATTGATTCAGGGCTGTTTTAAATTCCGCTCCCGTTGGAATTTTCAATTTATCACAACCCTAACTTGTCATTTTAGTCCAGGAGCCTGTGAATAATAGTGTGCTCTGTGACGTGGGCTCTCAGAGTATTTCCTGTGAATGGATTGTTGTCCACTGATCTCGTCTTAGGACTTGAGCGTCGTCTCGTCTGTGTGCTCTTTGAATAATCCATAATATTATGATCTTCATTAACCTTCATACGGTCCGTATATCCGATGATAAATAAGTCCTTTGATCGTATATGGCTCTCAATTAGAGTATTATATTTAGTTAACGTGATGTAAGCATCAAAATATATACTAAGCCATTAAACATAGAATTATGACCTCTTTTTTATGCCAAAACGAAAGCGACATAAGCGACGATACTTTGCATTAAAACTTTTTTTTTTTGAATTCATTATTATTTTGCACTCATGCAATTTGCTCTAAAAAGTAAAAAAAGAACAACGAGTGAGCAAATAATTTCAGGTGCTTAGAATTTTGCCCAATAAAAAATGTCTTACCTTGTTTTAAATCAAAATCATCACCAATAATAATCATTCATGTACCATTGAAGAAATTGATTCATAGGCAGTTGACGGACCTACGTTATTTGGTTGAGTTATATGTCAATTCAATATAAGTCGTGATCTGTCGGCTGGGTTTGACATAACGTCACCAACTTACGTAGGCCCGCCAACTGCCTATAAATCAATCTCTAATAGTACAAACACGCAATCAAACCGTATTACTTAGCTTTCAAACTAAATTTAATAATCTTAAAATAAAACTTCTACCGCCAGACGATTTATTGCAATACAAATTAATAGTACAATGTAAAATTTTGGGCTGGAGTGTGTTCAATCGATTTTACTCTCAATTCCACAGCTTCTCGGTCCGTTGCACCTTTTGGAGTGCAATAAAAATAATCTTCTTTGTCCAGTGGTCCGTTTGAAAACAGAACGAGCGTACGATAACAAAAGCGGCTTCAGCACAACGTACCTTGTTATTTCAACCCGAGCTTGATACTATTGAATCAATTGTATTTGTGTCACTTGCGGCGAGTGCGAGGTTTGGCACAAACTATGATAGTACAGTAAATCAGAAAACAATAGTTACACCAGGTTACACTTTGTCAATAATTTTATAAAAGGAAAATTTATTAGCTTTTACCTCGACGTGTATACTACGGCAAAATCGTGCACTTTACTGTGACAAAAACTAGTATATTATCTCTTTCCGGTGATTTACAAAGGTATAGGTATATAATATACCTATAGTTACTAGTCTCATAATATTATTTAAATTCTTTAGATGGGACTCATGGCCATAAAGAAAGTGTACGGTTTCGTTACCATAAAGTATACAGGCTACTTTTCGTCGCTAAAAATGCATGGTTTCCTTTTGCACATACAAGTCACAATGTAGCAATGTGCTAATCGCTACCGTTGAATAAAACAATATCATTTTACTGTGTCAACAAACAAATGCAATAAAGGCTCTCCGCTTTGAATTGCTTTTTATTATGCAAATGTTGGTTCTAGAAGAATCTATAGCTGTATTCAGGCCATTAGTGTTTGCGGTTGCAACTCGCAGACGGTAATTTAATAACATTGAGATAAATCTCGAAGAAATATACAGTGTTCATGAGGATTTAAGCATCGATAAAGATTTTCTTCGATTATATCTTGAATATTGATTCAGTGAATAAAGCACCTAATTGTAAAGTGCATTTGGCGCGCTTACATGAACCGTCAGAAACAAATTTAGGGTGTTAAGGTAAACATACTTAAAGTTTTGATATTTAAGAGATGAGCCGAGTGGACGGTCTCAATTCAAGATTTTTCGACATCTCTAAATTAATGATATCTCTAAAGGTCAATTCACTCTGCGTCGCGAGGCGTTAAGATACCTGAAACCATAAGCGTAATGTATGTCAATTCAATGTATATCCTTTTGTGTAGTAAATAAAGTTGAATTGCTAATTTAAAATGAAATCCTATTGCTTCGACGCGTCACGTTGAGCCTAATAATATGGTATATTGTAGCAAGATGTCTAAAATATCATCTTTTGAATTCATGAATTGATCATTATTCATTACTAATAGAGAATATTAGGAAAATGTCGTAGCAGTGGGCGCTCCTAGCACATACAGTAATCCGACCAAAATCCAACATGTTGCACGTGCACACGTCATATCAGAATATTGACAGAAACGTTGTCAAACGTCGATCAAAAATGTTTTGTTTACTGTCTATGCTAGTGCTGAACTCTAGCGTGAAAACATTTCAGTGATGTATCCTATTGTAATTAAGTATTATTAGATATTATTATTTATTCTAATCAAGATTTTTTAAATATTTTTGTAGAACTTGGATATAACTTAATCCGATTAAGGGTCAATTCAGACCGCAATGCGACTCGTAGATCCATTTCTAAATTTGTATTGAATTGACAGACTTGCATGACCTCTCACGCAATTGAAGTCTGTCAATTCAATACAAATTTAGAAATGCATGCGCGTTGCGGTCAGAATTGACCCTAAACACTCATTTATCGTTTTCTTCTTCGAAAGCATTATTAAGTACTGAAAGTTAAACAAAACTTATAAAAGTCAACAAAAAATTACTTCCCGATGAAGCTGTTCTTACACAAAGGTTGTTTTTAAATTCTTATGAACTCAAACAAAATAAACAAATAACCTCCCCAACTCCGGTTAATGAGAAAATTAAACCGTTCACAGCAACAACTGAATGATATTTAGGGGTTGAGCGAGTTACGGAAAATTCGATTTAATTTCGGTAAGGTATATTTTATTATTATGAAAAGTTGTAAAAAGGCAAAGGCTTATAGATTAGAAGATGACGCCCGCGCCCGCAACTCCGTTGCGCTGGGATTCGTTTATTAACCAAAAGGCCATTTATTTCATTTTTTTATTGCAGTACGACGATTTTTTCACCAAAATCTAATTTTGGTGTCAAAAAACAGTTTTGGTGGGGGGCTAATTTTGGTGTCAGGAATAACATGATCATAAAAAAGGAATATTCTTATTTTTCTTGATAATTTAATTAAAAGATAGTACTCTCTAACACCTCAAATTATATTCGATGAAAAAAAAAATCATAAACAAAAATTGCCACCAAAATTAGTAAAAAAATGCAACTTGTTGAAATAGCTACTCAATATTATATTATGTTGAGCTGATAATTTTCCATGCGAAAGTGTTATAAAAGAACGAAAGTCACTGAATAGAATTCTAGAGCCTTTAGAGATAGGCGTTTGAACGTTACATTATTGCTTGATGAACTCCAAGCATATATAGTGGTATATGCTTTGAGTTGTTTAAGCAATTCTAAAGTGGTAGTGATCTCAGATAATGAGTTCTCATATTATTATCATGAAGGTGTATCCTGGATCCAAAGTTAGTAAGCAGAACACATTAGTATCTACAGAAAACATTATAAATAACTAAAAAGAGTAAAATTATTATTTTTAACAAAAAATTGATACCGACTTCCAAGTGAAAACAAAAACATTATATTTTATTCTTCAATGAACTAAAAATATTAAATAATTATTTACTCTTTAATAGTGCCTTATTCAGAATTCTTCTAAACCTCAATTATTTCTGTACACAATCTTCATAATTTTGAAGTCGGTACCAGTCCCAAAAGCTTAAAATATTTTGTCATAGAACTCACGATTCTTAGCTGGTACCGACTTCCTTTTGTATGAAAACGAGCGTGTCACTTTTCTCCTACCACTGTGAAGTACCGATGATAAGAAACGTGTCCATTATCAAGGCCAACATTTCTATTTGAATTTCTACAGCTCAATACGGCACTTTTAGGCATTTAGGCATTTTTAAAATTCCGATTGAAGTGCGATTCCGATAGCACACTAAAGAACAGACTTTCGAAAGATGCCATATCAAGCTAGCTACTAGCAAGCTAGCTGCTAGCATTGCTCGTCGTTTGGGAACTTGATATGGCACGCGAAGTACATACACATGCGGTATCTATCTTGATCTATGTCTGTGGTTTATTGTATATTAATCTTTTATAATATACAACTTGTTTATTATACGACTTGTTACTAAGTGATACGTTATAAAAAATCACGCGGTGTAATTCAGTCATCAATCATATCGCCCGTTATAGGTGCCTATAAATGATAAATAGACTGTTTGCTTTCATAATATTATGTTTTATTCTCTTTTTAGGGTTCCGTACCCAAAGGGTAAAAACGGACCCTATTACTGAGACTTCGATGTCTGTCTGTCTGTCTGTCCGTCTGTCCGTCTGTCTGTCTGTCTCCAGGCTGTAACTCAATAACCGCTATAGCTAGACTTCTGAAAATTTCACAGATTGTGTATTTCTGTTGCCGCTATAACAAAAAATACTAAATACAAAATTAAATTAATATTTAAGGGGGGCTCCCGTACAACAAACATTATTTTTTTGACCATTTTTGCTTGTAATCATTATTGGCAACAGCTAGGCACTTGAAATTTTTATAAATGCCTTAGTTACATGTGTACTTTAATAATTAATAATAATATTGAAATAAAATAAAAATTTAAGAGGGGCTCCCATACAAAAACACATTTTTTGCCTATTTTTCCTCTATAAGGGTACGGAACCCTTCGTGCGCGAGTCCAACTCGCACTTTGTCGATTATTTTTTTAACCATTTTTAAAAGAATCTAAGTATTATCTATATATATGTTACCGTTAGAATGCAGAATACGTTACTGTGCACATTAACTAGGTAGTCTGCAGATTTCCTGATACCATCCGTTAAAGTGTGAAATTTAAATCAAAAAAGCTTATATTCGCA
This sequence comes from Cyaniris semiargus, assembly GCA_905187585.1. Taxonomy (NCBI): domain Eukaryota; kingdom Metazoa; phylum Arthropoda; class Insecta; order Lepidoptera; family Lycaenidae; genus Cyaniris; species Cyaniris semiargus. The sequence goes on from LR994553.1 coordinate 6,236,866, forward strand.
CTTTACCTAGTTACTTTGCATAGTAACGAATAGTAAGTATATCGTTAAATTGCGGAAGACAGTGAACGAAACACTTTTGTTTCGCTCCTCTGCTAGGACTGCGCCCCTCGGTTCCCGAGTTCGATGATTTGATCTGTTATATTTTATCAGTGGAGTAACATGTTGTTAAAATATTTTATTCCTTTGTTTTTTTTTTCTTTTTATGGCGCTTCGGCTATACAGCGTGTAACAAAACTAAATGATAATAATTTAGTGTGTGTATGGGTCCCCTATATTAAGTTCACTGTAAAAGTAGCAGCGCTGAAAGAGTAAATTTTTTCACCTATGTATGGAAAAATTCGTGACGTGGCGTAGGGGTGCTTGCCCATACAAAACAAAATAAATTTTGCTCTTTCAGCGCTGCTACTTTCGCAGCTAATTGTACCTATACAACGTGGTTATTTTAAAATTAGTGAAAAAAAAATTCCATAGAGTTTAGAAGGGAACACAAAAAGCACGTTTCTGGAAGTTGTATCACTTGTCTACACTTGTGCATCATAACTAATATCTAATGGTTAATATCTCACCAATATTACACATTTTTATAATAATATAATATAATAATATAATAATAATAATATCTATGGACGCTTCACACCACGTCAGTCTGGCCCCGTAGTAAGTACCTGATGGACTTGTGTTACAGGTACCAGACAACGGAAATATATTTAATACTTATATACTATACATATATTTAAGATTTTTATTATATTATACACATATTTAATACACATCCATGACCCAGGAACTTTGAAAACTTTTTGTTCCGTCGGCGGGATTCGAACCCGCGACCCCCGGCTTGAGCTACCAACAGCCCACCAACTGAGCCACAGAGGTCATCAAACACACACACATTACAAACCCAGATAACACAATTTTAGGAAACTAATACAAAAAAAACACATCGTCACTCATTCATATTCCCGGCAAAACTCTTCCTTCGTAAAGTCCTAAAAAACTTTGACTTAAGCTTGTCAACTAAAGCTGACCCTAGCTGGTAATGCAGCATGACATTCATTTACGTGACAATGTTCGTTGTTATATGACATAATATCGATCGCGAAACGATCATGCGCGCATGTCATGCTTGTATTGCAGGACGAAAAATTAAACACATTGTCAATCAATGTACAGCACGTAGTTTGCATGTAATTCGTATCAATCATACAATTTAAACGATCATGCGTGCATGACAGCACGTAACGCATGTCATGCTGCATTACCGTCTAGGGACCGCTAAATACTGTTGTTGTTTTTATTATTTTTTTTTTTTTTGTAGTTGATATGATCTGTTATATTTTATCAGTGGAGTAACATTTTACTTAAAATTATAATTTATTCCTTTGTTTAGGTCCAAAAAATTATATTAAATAATTACTTACAACTAAATAACAATATGTTTCATTCAAACAAGAACCTGTTTTATGCAATTTACCGTATGCATAGTCGTTAGTCTGCAGATTACCTAGGTATTCTGCAAATTACCTCGTTAATGTAAGAATACAATAAACTTTTTGCACTTTAACTGACTCACCCAGATAATCTGCAAAATACCTTGTTAATCTTCAGTCTAACTGGTTTACGCACATTAACGGTAACACATATATTACGTTTTCTTAAAAATTATATAACATCGAATCAAAGTAGGTTTTTGTGTCACTAATGAGAAGAGTACCTGACTGAGTTGGTATACTTATTTCATAGTATGATAATTGATAATAATACAAGAATACTAAATGTGCATAATTTGAAAAAAAAATTTGTGTTAATTGAATAATTACCCCTTTGATACTCCAATTCAATTTGTGAATGGTATTTTCATTCTATTATTGAAGACTGAATATCGCTTCAACTTGGTATCGATAATAATACAGGCGCAGGGACGCCAGACGACTAGGAATAAAGATTTATAGCATTGAAAAGTCTTCTTTATAGCTTGACAATAGATTCAGACATTTCAATGAACTAAATGCGTTTTGTTTGTGTTTTATTAGCAATGAATGTTCTGAGTTGGATATAGGAAAACTGTCCTACTTTTATTGTTCCTTTTATTATCTAAAGCGTCTTATTTGTCTCGACTGCTACTGCTTTAATCAAAGTTTTTTATTGGCTAGGTGCTTTTATTAGATATTTGCTTACTTGTTTTTGCCTTTTTTACGAAGCGAAATAATTATGTTATATGAATCTCAGAATTGTAGCTTTCAAAATTTTCGACAAACAAAGAACATTTTAATACTTTCAAAGGAAGATGATTTTATATTACAATTTTTTATTGTTTTATAAAATATTTATAAGTATATATTTAAAAGTAAACTTCAACTTTTATGTAAATAATGAAATATCTTTAAAGAGAAATTTTTAAATTGAAATACTATGGAATCAAATAGCAATGTCAATATTAAACGTTTGCTAATATATAATACAATTTTAGCGCCTTGATAAAAATCGATTCATCAGACAGTGATTGCTTTTATTTCTTTACCTTTTGCTTTAATTGGATCTCATTTAAAATTGGCTTCTTAATATCCAACTCTAAGTAAACTCTGTTTGTTAAATATTTCGGAATATATTAACCTAGTATTATAATTTCCATATTTTTTAACTCTTACACAAAATTCAAATTGTATATAACACTTTAGGAGACAATATTATAAAATAGATGACGCCCGTAACTCCGTTCCGCCAAAATTCGTTTATCGCGCGGGAACCGTACATTTTTCCGGGTTAAAAAGTATCTCCATACCAAATTTGAAGAGGTTACAGACAGACAGACCGACACACTTTCGAATTTATAATATTAGTATGGAAGTATGGATAGGGAGGAAATATGATTCTTTGAAGTGTATATTGGAAAACGTTGTAAGGCGTGTGAAAATCACGCTGACATCAAAGACGCGTGCAGCATCACTTCTAATAAATGTGAGGGCTGGCCAAGTGGAAACTACTGTCGATATACTTAATAAATTTAATAGGTATCTACAGCTTTGAAATATGCTTTCACCTCCTCTAGCCCTTGTTAGACACGGGTATGACTCTTGAGATAGGTTGCAAGCTTTTGCAACTTGATTGTATATATGCACTAGCTGTACCCCGCGG